>CM076575.1:1540976349-1541576349 GCA_034641835.2 Pinus albicaulis | reverse complement strand
TTAAATGGTAACTTAGTTAAAAAAAGGGAGCAAAAGGCTAGTCCTGTAGTAATATTCCTAGTTACACATTAAGATAGATCAAACACATAATGAATTGCATGAAACTCATAAAAGAAACAATGACAAGAAGAAATGTACTTCACTCTTCAACTTATCGCATGAATCTTGAATTATGATGCCACTTAAACTTTGTCCAATCTACTACATTGAATTCAACACATGAAAGCCTCCAATGTATCAGCAAAAGTATATAGTAATCTTAGCAATTTTATTCCACACTTAATACTTCTAATGCAGAATTATTTATACAAAATATTGTTTACAAATATCCTAGAAAGATGAAGGAATATCTTTAGGAAATAGAAAATATCTTTACAAAATAAGAGGGAAAAATGCTTAACAAATTAACAAGTTGTCCTCTTATCCAAAATATATAGAACAACTCTATCTAATGAAGGATATTTTATTGGAAGGCTATCTTGCTTGCTGGCTGCTTAGGAAATATCTTTTTTTTTAGCGGCCTTCACTGATACTCTTTATTCTGATACACTTTAATTTTTTCCTTTTAACCTTGATACACTTTGACTGGTATTTTCACTCTTTACTGTTGAAAAATATGTAATACTGTGGTAAAAAAAATTCAACTGACTATCTTCTTTGTTTCACTTTCTGTTTGATTGTTTTTATGTGGTCTTCTTCATTGTTTTACCTTTTCACTCTTTAACCTTTTCACTGTCTACATTAAGTCAGTGAATTATTGGCATCGTTCTGCATCTAGAATTTTCACACCTTTTAGCTTTCCAAAGTTTTCCTAAGCATCTATGTACTTAGCAAAGGTAGGTTTGAAAACAAAATTATGCTTGATCTCATGCTGTAGAAAAAACAAGTCTTCAAAATATTGAAGGATGACCTTTCCCGTTGAAGTGCCCAGTGGCAGTGGTTTGTTGACTTCTTCTTTTGAAAACTCCCTTATCTTCTTATCATACTCTTTTTGTGACATTATTTTGTCATTGAAGACATGAATATCTGGTAGGCCTTTATGCCTCAAAATAGTGTATTTTTCCAAAAACTTAGTAATGGAAATGTTCATGGCTTCACATTTTTCCTCTAGGTTCTTCATCAAATTTATTTTGGTCACAACCTTATTGATTTGTAATATGGTCTCAGTTTTTTCGTGTACCTGTAACTCTTCCAACTCTACTCTGTTCTTAGTGTTTAGGAAAGTGATGAGTTTTAAAGCCTGTGATGGCTTATTAGCTAACTCATCCATGGTTTTATGAATCTCAGTTTGGTTTGCTAACAGTAAGTCTCTTTGCTCATAGATGACCTGAATTGAAGGCCATTGAGAATATATAGCCTCAATAATATTTGTCCAAAGATGATTTTTGATGAAGGAAATCTGTTCAGTAAATGTTAACTCCTTTTGTAAATTATTCATTTGTTCTTCAACTCTGATAGCTTTCTACTCATGATTTTTAGTAGTTATCAAGGCTATTTTGTTAGTGGCTTCTAGACTTTTAATCATCTCTTTTAAGTTATTTATCTCATTAGTTTTCAAGGGAAATTATTCCATAGCTTTCACTATTTGACCTATTCCATCTTTTTGTTGTACCTGAGTTGTGGAAGAATCTGTGGCTGATGTAGTAGTTGATTGCATTGGCACTGCAGTTACCAATGGATCATTAGGTGCTCATTTTTCTCCCTGAGTGGAAGCTATAGCTCTGGTAATAACTGGTATTACTGTAGGAATAACAGAAACATTAGTTTCATTCACATTCTCTTTCTCCTTAATAAGTTGATCCATTTGGCTCTCCATATATTTAATCTGAGCAGTCAATTTGAGGATCAAATGCATCATTTCTTCTTTTTCTGTTTGATCCTAAAGTATATCTTTCATCTGTGGGTGTTCAATTTGAGGAACCTTCAGCTATTTCCTTAAAACTGCAATGTCATCATTTTTGTTTTTAACCAATCTTTCTGGTGCTGGAATATCAGAAGGATCAACTCCCACCTACAAAACTAAGTTGTTTAAGGCTTTTATTCTTATATATTTAGCATACAAATAGTCTTTGTCTAGCTTCATTTGATCTTGCATGTTAATAATGGTATTCTACAACTTAGTAACACTCATAGCCTTTGTTACCAGAGTAGAATATAACATCTCAGACCTATGTCCGTGGAATTCTATTTGGTCTAGCTCATGCACATTTTTAGTATCTACTTCAAACTCAACCTTTTTGTAGTCTGCCACTATCTTAGGTTTTGAAGTAGTTGGTTCCAGAGATGACATAATCATTATCTTTGTGGAATAGTTAAAGGCTGTAAGTAACTTGTTCTAATTCCCTGGCTTCTGTTTTATGAATTGAGAGTAAATCTCACTTTTTATCTCTTCATTCTTTTTTTTTTATTTTCTTGTACCTTTCTTTGGTGTCTAAGTCTTTTTCTTCCACTGTGTGTGAAGAATAAGCCTCCATGTTTTTCTGTCTTTCAATTATCTGAGTGTCTTGTTCACCTGCTGTTTGATATTTTTTTTATGTCTGTAAGAGTCTCATTTATTATTACTGTAGCCTCATCATTGTTTACTTCAGGCTCATTTGTATCCTCAACATCAATTGCTTTTTCTTTCCCTATGGAACTAAATTTGAGCCTTTCATCGTAGATCAAATTAAATTTAGTATCATTGGTGGTCTCAGTTGTATAGGTTCCTTCATCTCTTCCTATTTTTTTTCAAGTTTCATACTATTTTGTAACTACCACAGCTTGTGTAGTATCCATTTGTCCTGTTCGCTCTTCATTGATGACTATATTTGTGAAGGTGTTTTCCACCCATTCTGTCTGATTTGCAATTTTTTCAATCTCTAGCTTGGGCTCATGTATGAAAGGAGGTAATTTTCATTGGACCCTTATATTTTTGAGAATGTCTTTAGGATTATAGTTCCAAGGGAAGCTTTACTGAAATTTTAAGTCTGATAATATCTTGGTTATTTCCTTTTCAGCATTTTTGTTATTTACAATAAAAGGACCAATCTAATTTTTCAACTTGAACTGAGATTTCTTTTTAGAAGCCATGAAATTGATGGAATCAGATTTTAAAACATGTCTTAAGTATTCCAATGCAAAAACTCTAATGCTCAAATTCTTAGGAAATTTGTAAGGCAATAGATTTGATCCAAAAATCCTCAATTCTGTACGTTTTTCATACAAATACTAGTCTCCCATCCTGCATTGTTATGATAACTGCAATATTCTCTTCATGTCCTGACTTATCCTAGGCTGCTCTGCTTTATATAATATTCTCATTGCTAGTTGGAGGAATAGGTTTGAAAATATTGTAAAACTGAAATCACTGATTTCTTTCCTTAGTAAAGTGGTCTAGAAGACAATGGATAGAGGTTGGCCCTCTAAGTCCATTTTTTGTAATGCAATTGGAATCTTGTCAGATTGGAAAAACAATAACAAGTGAAATAAGTATGATGAATATCTAAACACCCATTTAGTGGGAATTTTGGTCAATTGATAGTGGATACTATCAGCTATAAACCTGGCATTGTCAAAGATCATGGTAGTAGGTTGTCCTGGAGATAAAGTGGATAAAAAACCTAGAATGGATTCATCATTGAACTCATCTGTGAAGTATCCTAGTATGAAAGAAAGCATTGATATTACTGCCTAGAACCTTTAGGAAATTTTGAAGTGGAGTAAGGAGGATTTAGCTTTGGAATATCCACATGGGATGGCATGAAGTTCTGGAAAATCATAAATCTCTTAGGAAAATCTAATCCTAAATACAACTGAGTCAATGATTCTATGGATAGAGGAACTACCTTGGGATCAAATTTTAATTGTAACATCTCATTGATAGACTCTGCAGTAATAGAAAATAGAATCTCCCTATTAGCATTAACAATTGCTCTTTGATCTGGTACATAGTGTTTTTGACATAATATCACATGGCCAAGCCAGGGTGTGTTACTGGAACTACATATTTGGGTAGATTAGTCTCCCAAATAGGCATTTCATCTTTGTCTAAGAACTTATCAAAACACCAATTGTGAATCTCCAATAGATTGAATTCTACCATGGGGTCTGCAATTTTATAATCCATATTAGTCAAGGGGATGATTTCTTTAGTAGGTACTGGTGGGTGAATGGGATTAACATATATAGTGGTTTTTGTAGTGAGTGCAGGAGTGGATTTGATGGCTTTTGATGCTTCTGACTTAGTAGGCTTGGATCGCCCAAGTTTAATAGGCTTAGAACCGCCATCTTTGGATGTCATTTGTTTCTTAGTCTTTTTAAATAACTAAAGCAAGCTCAAACTATTTGAAATAGTTTAAATTCTTGAAAACAAAAGGTTATTCAGCAATTTCTAGGAAAATATAGTCTCAGTGGGTATTTTAGTGATCAATTAGGTATCTGGGATACGTATAACTGGTTTAACACATAAAACTAGGGTTTTTTGAATAACTCAGACTGTCAAAAAAAGAGTTTTCAGGAGATTTGGAGACTTTAAACCTTATTTCTCTTTGAATTGACTTTCAAAGGTTTTAAACTGAGGAATTTGGCTTTAAAAGAAGCTTTCTGAAAATAACAATTTCTGGGGAAAATTTGCAAGGGTTTGCCTTGTTTCTAGAATATTTTGGGTAAATTATATGGATGATTTTTCTATTTGAAGCTTAGTTGGTCTATCTGAAGGCTTAAACTGAGAAATTACAGGTTAAATTTGATGAAAAATACCTTAATGCGGGTATTTTTATGGTCGGAAGGTTTTTCAGATGCTTATGTGGTTGAATTTGAACTTTTTTCAACTTGTTGGAGCAGAGAAGGTCTTTTCTAGTCTTCAAATAGGGTATCTGCTATGAAATCTGAGTTTTAAGGTGTAAAACTGGAAAAAGGATGTTTAAAACAGAGTTGGGAAGCTTTGACATGGCCAGGCGGAGTCTTTCATCAGTCGGGATACACAAATAAATTTGTTAAAATAGCAAATCAAAAGGATTTTAACCTTTATAAATCATTAAAAACAATATTAAATGCAGGTATTATCAAGGCAGGAGTGGTATTGATTTTTGAATGCAAAAACCATTGGTGTTTTTTACGTTTTCCTGGAGTGGTAAGTTTTTTTCCACCAAACAAACACAATGCAATGAAATTGCGCCACGTCGCAAAAGGCATGAATAGTAAAACTACCCATTTCGCGTTCATTTGGGCGTTGGGCGGACGTTTATATTATGAGCATGAAACTCATCTTCCGCCGTTGTATCTAAGAGGTAGGAGCAAACGACAAATATTAATTTGGAAGTTGTGGTCGAAATGGAGGTGGGGCAGGGGTGACTTATGCGCTGGGTAATAAGTTATGTATATAAGCGGGAATTACCAAAGCGTTTGTATGATATGTATTATGACCAAAGTTTTGATATGAAAGGGTAATGTATATGACGGCATGTATATATATAAAAGAGTTTCATATATATGGTAATTTTATTTGAATCGGAGGGGTACGCATGAGGCGGGTTGTAGGGTTTTAACCTGGGTTAAGCTATGTATAGCATGAGGCTAATATATAGCTAGAAATAATACACGGGAAAATCCAACGCGAAACATGATATAAATATTTAGTTCTTCCGCAATAAACCTTGGGTTATTTGTTTAATACGGGGATAGAAACATGTATTTGCAAAGGCTTTGGGTTTAAATTTTAGTTTAAATTAAACTTTATAATAAGCGCGAAAGTATTTTTATTTTTTCAAATACATATTATACTTCCAAAGGCTTATTTGTATTTTATTTTATTATATAGTTTTTAAACCATGCGGGGTGTGGTATTTGTATATAGTTAGTTTTATGCCAAAGGGGGTATATTTTAGGATTTTATTTCAACATGTGGATAATTAACTTTGGCATAAAATCTTATAATAGTGGTTTTTAGAGGATATTTAAATAAAAGAAACTATATTAATAGGATAAGGCTTCTTTTAGGGAGTTAATAGAATAAGTTAGAAATTAATATGACAAGGAAAATAAAATACTCAAGGAATACACTTCTATGACTAAGTAAAGTGAAAACCTGAAAGTAAAGTTTATCATTTGATGATTTTACCACTTTTACTTAGGATATAATGTTTTTTGAGGGTTTATATGTTTTATGAAATGGAGGAAGTCAATCAAAAGGGATATTATGCATTATTATGTAAGAAAATAGTTCTTACTTAAAAATTTGAGTTGTAATGAGTGAATGAAAGGTGAATAATGATAATTGGGGATTAATATAGGAATTCAACATGTTCAACTAATCAATCATTGAGCCTTGCGTCCGGTCCCAACAGAAGTTAGAGAAATGCTCTGAGCCTGTTTGACTGATAGTCTAGAATGAAGAATTACTACAGGGGATGGGAAATTAGTAATTTTTAATCGGTGATGAATGTTTACAAGCTTCTTCCCACTTATTTCTACTTACCCAACTTTAATCTAACATTTTTTCCTTTCCTTTTGTAGGTGCATTTGAGCTTTCTACCCTAAAACATTTTATTCTTTTGAAAGCATAAAACCTATCTAAATCTATCTTATATCAATCGAGGGCTCAAATTAAACTAATGAGATCCTCTTTATTTTCTACCTATCTATGGATTAGTTAGGATTAAACTGTCTGACCAATCTTTATTCACTATCTAGAACATGTAAGTTTAAAATATGATAAGTCAAGTTTAGACAGTTTAACTTATCATGGATTATGGCATTTATTGATACTCTGCCATAATCATTTGCAAAAAGTAAAAACCAATGGAATTTTGAACTTGCACACTTTCGTGTTTTATTTTCATCCTTTTTATTTTAGGGTATATATTCTTTTAAGTCCTTTGATCTTTCTTTTAGGACTTTTACCCTTTTTTTGATTTTCTATTTTTTATTTTTTACAAAATATGGGAAAGAAACTTGCAGAAAGCAATGTATGTACATATTTTACAAGACTATCATAATTCAATTCCAAATTATGAATCCTATACTTATAGGACCCTAAAAAATACTTCACATGGGGATGCCATTTCCTGGTGAAATGTCAAGAACTCTGAGACTAGTAGCCTTCAACTTTGACCTTGATGATCCAATAATTATCTTTTGATTTCTGCAAAAACTAATACTTATGACATTTTACTCTTCAAAGCTTAGGGCCTTCTCTCCAAGCTTGAACTTTGCAAAGAAAACATCCAATCCAATATTTAAAAAAAAACTTCAATGGATATTTACAATGAATTAAAAAGTAACTGAGACTAACTATTGGTTAACTCAGATGAATAGTAGTGTTTGATCATTCTACCATTAACTGGTCCTTCTTCAATATATGTTCCATCCAAATATTTGATGAAGAAAGCATTGTTACACCTATATCCGTAAATTATGTACGGTTCTTTCCATAGAAAGTAAAATTTTCCATGTTTGCCTTTTTCTTCTCTCCTGGAATCCCATTTTAACACTTTATCTCCAATGGAAAAGTCATCTTCTTTACTTCTTTTATAAAAAAAATTCTTGATTTTCTCTTGAATGACTTGAGATTTTTCATAGACTTCTTCCCTTGTTCGTTGTAGATGAATTGTTTGATTTATCCTTCTTTTTATATCATTTAACTCTACTTGTGATTCTTGAATGATATTAATTACTGGAACACCTAATGATGATGGGAAAATTGCATCCATCCCATAAACAATTTGGTAAGGAGAAGTTCCAATTGAATTTTTCGTAGTAAGTCTATCTGCCCATCAGGCATAAACTAACTTTTTTTCTAGGTTTTCTTGTTATCTTCAAGTAGTTTTTTAATGATATTCACAAGGCTTTTATTTGAAGATTCAGCTAGGCCATTACCCTAAGGGTAATAAGAAGTAGAGTGGCCCAAGGTAGCATGGTACTTGTGACAGAAGGAAATCATTTTCTTAGATTTAAATGTTGCTTCATTATAAATAATTAATTTCTGTGGGCATCCAAATCTAGATAAAAGGTTGTTTTCTATGAAAGATATAATGAATGAGTCAGTGGCTTGTCTAGTAGGAATGCCTTCAATCCACTTAGTAAATTAATCTATGGCAGTCAAGATCCACTTGTGTTGCCCAGAAGATGGATGGTGAATTTACCCAATGAAGTCTAAACCTCATTGTTGAAATGGCATTTCAGCAGGAATAATCTTTAAAGGTAAACGTAAAAATTTCTTTTTTCCTTCAAAAATATGACATTTATGACATGAAGTAACAAATTTTTTCACATCAGCAAATAAGGTAGGCCAGTAAAAAAAATCTCTAGGAATCTTATCTGCAATACTTTTCCAATATAAGTGTCCTCCACAATCACCTGTATGAAATTCTCCAAGAATTTTGTTAGCTTCTGATTTTAGTAAAAAGTTCAGTAATATCCCACTTTGTTCTTTCCAATAAACAAAATTATTCATAATACAAAATCTCATTTCTTTAAGTTTAATAAATCTAGCTTTGGTCCTTGTTAATCCAGGAGGAGCTTGTAAATGTGTAAGTACAAAGATAATATCTGAGTACCATGGTGAGTCTAGAAAGGCTTCACTAATCAGTGGAGTCGCCATCTCTTCTTGGTTATCAACCTGAGTAATAAAATTTTTATCTAATGCATTGCAATTAGATTCCGCCATAAATCTGGCTAATCCCTATCCTTTAATAAGTTTAGTTGGTTTAATCTCCATGTCATATTCTAGGATAGTGGCAATCGACTTTCCTCTTCTGCCATCAGGACCATCCTGAGTGAGAATGTCCTTTGCTACAGAATTAGGGACATATGCAATAATGTGGGAGTAAAGAATGTAAACTATGAAATCTTTTATGGATTTAACCAAAGCTAAAGCTTGTTTCCCCATTATGTTATATTTCAGAGGTGCATCTCTAAGGTTTTTACTAAAAAAATCTATAGGTTGTTCAAAACCTTAATCGTTCTTCTAGCGTAGAACTGCAACAATAGTATGCTTTGAGGAAAATGGAAAAATTATAAAGTCTTTTTTGAAATCACGACTAATTAAGACTAGTGTTTTAGTTAAAGCTTTTTTAATAGAGTCAAATGATTGTTTTGCTTCAACTTTCCATTTTAAAACCGAGTCTTTTTTAAGCATATTATTCAGTTCTCTGATGATTTCTGCTAAGTTAGAAATATTTCTTCTTACAAAATTGATTTTACCTAAAAATGTTTGTAACTCTTTGATATTTCTAGGTAAATGAATGTTAAGAATGGCCTCCATTCTTGCAGGATCTATCCTAATACCTTCCTTTTAAGTTATGTGTCCTTGTAATTTTCCTTCTTCTAGTCCAAAAAGAGTCTTCTTAGGGTTTAAAGATATACCAAATTTTCTACATTTAAAAAAAACTTGTCTCAAATCATCCAAAAGTTCATTATTTGACTTAGAAAAAACAGTAATATCATCTAAATAAATAACCAAGAAGTCATGTATTTCCTTAGCAAAGTCTATGTCCATAGCCCTCTGAAAGGTAGCTCTAGCATTCATCAAACCAAAAGGCCTTTTCACATACATAAAAGTGCCCCAAGGAATGGTAAAAGCTATTTTATCTTGGTCTTCCTTTTGGACAAGTATCTGGTTATATCCTGAAAAACCATCCAATAAAGATATCCTAGAAGAACCGACTACCCTTTGTAAAATATGGTCCATGTTGGGTAAAGGGTAATTATCCTTCAACGATACTTTATTGAGATTTCTAGAGTTTACACATAATCTAATTTCACCTATTTTCTTTATGGTAGGTACTAAGTTTGATACCCAATCAAAATATCTGATTGGTGCAATGATTTGGGCATCATACATGCGTTTAACCTCCTTTTCTATTAAGGGTAATAAGACAGGATTAATCCTCCTCAATTTTTGCTTAAATGGTTTCTGATCATCTTTTATAGGAATCTTATGTTGAATTATGTTTGTGTCATAAACTTTAAGATCTTCGTAACTCCATGCAAACACATCTTGATATTCCTTTAAAATTTCAATGTATTTCTCTTTTTCTTGAGGAGGTAAAGATTTTGACAATTTGATCATTTTTGGCTTCACTTCTATCCCAATGTTAAATTCTTCAATGCCAGACCTGAATGGTTCCATTTTTGGCTTTCTAGGCACATCATTGGAATAAAAAATGTCCTCCAAAGGAGTTAAACCCTTAGGTAAAAAATTATCTTTTAGATTTAACATGTCAATTTCTTCTTCAAAAACTTCCTTTATATCTACTTTCTCTAAGTTATCTATGTCAGATTGAGTAAATACAGTGGTTTTGTTAAATTTATGTACATATATGTTATATATTTCACAATTAAAATCTATATCTATATTACAATCTGAATCCATCTTATAATCTGAATCTATCTTACAATTTTTAAATTCTTCCACATTACTCAAGAAATGGTAAATCTGTTCATCTTCGGAGAAAATATGCCAGCATTTGACATTGTCTGGGACAATGGGTCTATATTTAACTTTAGCAGTATACCTATAGGTTGGTTGAAAAGGTAAGTTACATGTGCTAGCAAAAGTTGCTAAGCAATGTGCTTGAATGTTCTATTTTCTAGGTATATTAGAAAACTTACATTCCAATAAATCTTCACATAAATCAATTGTTGTATCTCTATATCTGGCTAATCTAGGATTATGAATAGAATATTCTCCATTTACTTTCTTAATGATTAATTCTGAATCTCCCATGATTAAAATTATTTACCTCCTAAATTTTTGATAATTTGGAGGCCTAAAATAAGTGCCTCATACTCTGCCATGTTATTAGTACATTTGAAGTTGATTCTAAAGGCATATCCTTTTGAATGACCTATCTCGATATTTCTGATCCATATTCTAGCTCCTGCTCCTATTTTGTTCATAGAGCCATCAACGTTTAAGTGCCAAAGGGATTCATGAAAAATATTGTCATTGTTTGGTTTTCGCTTTATGTCAATTAGTTCTGTTTGGATTTTGTTGTTATCAGAGTTACATAAAATGAAGGAATCAAGGTCAGATGGTGTTGAATAAATGGGTTAATTTATGGATCTTTCTGCACTGTTGACCATGAATTTCATTAAATTTTCCCTATATAGTTTCTTGGGCTGTCCAAATACTGATATAGTAGCATAGCTCATGTATAATTGTAGAGATCCCTACAATTTTGCTCCCCATGAGCGAGAAAGAAGCATACCATACTTTGGTGGGATGTCAGCTACTACAATATCCATAACCATACTCTTACCAGGGTACTGAACCAAATTTACACATAATTCTTTAATCAATACTATGAACTTAACTTTGCTGGAATCAAAAGAGAACAAATATTTATAACGCTTGGTTATTTCTAGATTAAGAGTTTCCATAATGGGTTTTGGAATTAAGTTATGGGAAGCTCTTGAATCTAACATAGCATTGTGTAAAATATGATCGTGAATAGTAAGGCTGATATAGAAAGGAGGCACTGATCCATCTGAATGCTTGTAAGCATCTACATTAGGGCCGAATATCAACTCTGGTTGATCATCATTCAAATTAATGGCATCTTCACCATCATTCATATTCAAATTTTCAGTAATTGTTGATTTATATAAGTCATTCTTTACCAATTCAGTTAAAAGAATTGGTATTTTTAACTTAGCTATTTCAGGTTGAATATTGAATGAGGGTTGAGACTTACTAATCTAAATTAATTCATCCTTTTTAACTGTTATCTGAGTTGGTTTTTCTTGAATTTCAACAGATGTACTTTTATATTCAGTTGTTTTAATATTTCCTGTCTGAGTTTCTTGATTTTTTTTCTTTTTAATTCTTTTTTCAGGGACAGTTTGTGTGGTAGCAGATGTTCTGTCAGACTTTAAATTTTCAGCAGCTGTTTTTATATTATCAGTTTTGGGATTTGCTGACTTAGAATCAGCAGGACTCTTTTTAGGATCAAGAATTTTTGTTTTTACTGAATTATAGGTTTTTGTAGGATTAGATTTTGGTGCATCTTTAGAAGATTGGGCCACTTCATCAGTGATGTCAACAATTTTTGGGTTTGGCAATTTTCTAGGACTAGAAGGATTGGAATTTTGCTTTTATTCCCTTAGGAGAATTTGCAAAAATTTTGTTTTTGGGGCTTCTATATTCTTTTTAGTTTGATTTTGAGAATTGTTTTTTGTAGAAGATTCATTGTTTTTCTTGTTTCTAAGGTTATATTGAGTGTGAATTTCATTAATAGCAAAGTCATAACCTTGTTTGTAATCAAAGGATTCACCAGATTCTACTTTGATTTGTTGAAGCTCAAAAAGTTCTTTATCCTCCTGAGTGAGGAAAATAGTGTTGTTTTCATCTGTCCCCATTATTAGATTGATTTTATTCTAATTTTCATCATTATTTTGAGAACTCTCAGCATAGTTCTCTTGAAATGGGGGTATAATGTTTTGATCTGGAGCAGCTTCTTTAGATTTTCTAGGGTTATTATTTTTTCTAAAATTGGGATTTCTAATCTGAGGTTGATTATCCCATTGAGGTTTTCTATCTCCATTATCTAATCTTTCAACCACCCTTTCTAAAGTTTTAGCAAAAAAATATAATTTAACATCTAAGTTTGAATTGTATTCTTTAATTGTGACTCTTTTTTCATTTCTAAGTCTGGCTTTTCTAGCTAGAATATTAATTTCTACACTAACAACATCTAATTTCATTTGTTCTAATGTTTCAACATCTCTTCCTCTTAATTGATAGGCCATCTCTGGATCAAATCCATCAGGGAATTTAAGAAGTACAGAGTAAGGTGTAGGTTTAAGATCCGTAGGAATAGAATTATAGACACTATTATACCTAGTGCAGTAATCTTAGACAGAATCATTAGGAGATATTTTTAAAGCATCAAACTCAGACAAAATTTGAAGGGGGTTCAAGTTCTCTTTTCCCATTTATTTAAAAATGTTCTATGAAATGCAGCTAAATTAGCTATACTACTAGCAGCTAAATTTTTGAACCATTTCTTAATTTCTCCTGTCAAACTTTGAGAAAATAACCTCATCTGGACATCTAACTCATCAATTTCATAAATTTCACAGTAGTCTGTCATTTTTGTGACATGTTGTTGAGAAGTATATTGTGATAGGCCATCAAATAGTGGTATATTGTTTTGGTAATCTTGGGGCATATCATGGAGGTTTTGAGGCAAGACAAGGGGAGCATATATAATAGCCATGGCTTGAAGCTTTGCTAAGTTGGGAGGTATAACAAAAATGAAAGGGGTTGTGCTGGATATGGTAGCTGATGTGCTAAAAGTTATACTTGAAGAGCTTGGAAAAGAGGCTGGTATATATGGAATTGGTTGGAAATAAACATGTATTGCTTATAAAAATAGTGGATGCAGTGGATTGAGTGGATGAGGGAAATACTATCCTAGGCTGCAAAGGAAACTTAGGAATAAATTGTTGGGTAGATGAACTTGCAGTGGAATCTAAAAATTAGGTGACAGCATACAGAGTTGAATCTGCTGCTGGAATTATTGTTGTGTGCAATTGAGAAACTGGAGGCTTAATGTAAGATAATAAATGAGCTAATTTAATAGCTTCATCAATGTCTTTAATCAGTGTAACATTAATCCTTTCTATTTGACTTTGAGATTTAGATTTGTCTCATTTTATTTTTGCAGAAATAATTTTTTTTTTTTCATTCAAAAATGAAGTAAAAACAGGATCTATGAAAGTATCTTTCAAATCAGTTTTAGATTTGTTTTTAAACAATGAATTTTAAAACTTGAAATCAAAATCAATATCAGTTAAGCTCACTAATTATTTGGGTAAAGAATTTTCTTTTCTTAATGGTATTTCATTCTCTAAATTGACAGTTTGTTTTTCTTTTTTCCAATCTGTTCTGGGTTATCTACTATAACTGTAGGCTTAGGATCCGGATTAGACCTGGTATAGTAGGTTTTCCTAGAAGCCAGAATGATTGTTTTGAATACCCACAACCTCTAAAAATAATCTTAAAGTAAAAATATAAATGAAAGATCTTCCTTTAAGATTAAATTTAAGACTGAAGATTGGTTATAGTCCCCAGTATGGTCGCCAGTATGTTATCACCCTAGTAATTTCTCAACTTGTGGGCTTTTAGTTTTTAGTCTAAGAAAACTAGGGGTAACCACAAACCTACTTCAAATCCTAGCATCTATTCTTCCTAGAACTCAGAGAGTGCTCTCTCTTTAAGATTTATCTTTGTTTTTATTTATGTTTTTAGGCTAGTTATGATAGAACAATTGGTTTTGTTTTAAAGGTTTTGGTGGGTAAAAATCACTTAGGATTAAACTAAGGAGAGATCTAGTTGTCCATTGGGCTATGGAGTCTAAGTCTAGATAGAAGTACTAGAAGGCAAGGAAAAAGGGGTACAAATGTATTCAGGGCAAGGTAGATAACCCGTAGAGATTTGGGGAAAGGTTTTTAATGAAATGGTATGAACGGGATAAAGAGCAATGAAGGATCCTTTAATCCGGAAAATGGAAGGAGGTAGAGGTCAAACTAGAGTAGGAGCAATGAAGGATTCCTAACACCAGAAATTAGCAGAAAACATTCAAACGGTAACTTAGTTAAAAACAGGGAGAAAAAGGCTAGTCCTGTAGTAATATTCCTAGTTACACATTAAGATAGATCAAACACATAATGAATTGCATGAAACTCAGAAAATAAAAAATGACAAGAAGAAATGTACTTCACTTTTCAACTTATCGCATGAATCCTGAACTATGATGCCACTTAAACTTTTTCCAGTATGCTACTTTGAATTCAACACATGAAAGCCTCCAATATATCAGGAAAAGTCTATAGTAATCTTAGAAATTTTATTCCACACTTAATACTTCTAATACAGAAGTATTTATACAAAATATTGTTTACAAATATCCTAGAGAGATGTAGGAATATCTTTAGGAAATACAAAATATCTTTACAAAATAAGAGGGACAGTTGCTTAACAAATTAGAAATTTTTCCTCTTATCCAAAATATATAGAACGACTCTATCTAATCAAGAACAACTCCATCTAATCAAGGAGATTTTATTGGCAGGTTTCTCTGCTTGCTGGCTTCTTAGGAAATATCTTTTTTTTTTAGTTGCCTTCTCTGATACTCTTTCTTCTGATACACTTTAACGTTGTCCTTTTAACCCTGATACACTTTGACTAGTATTTTCACTCTTTACTGCTGAAAAATATGTAATACTGTGGTAAAAAAAAATCAGCTAACTGTCTTCTTTGTTTCACTTTTAGTTTGACTGTTTTTATGTGGTCTTCTTCACTGTTTTACCTTTTCACTATTTACATTGAATCAGTGAATGCTTGCCATTGTTCAGCATCTGGAATTTTCACACTTTTTAGCTTTCAAAATTTTTCATCACCATCTATGTACTTAGCAAAGGTAGGTTTGAAAACAAAAATATGCTTGATCTCATGCTATAGAAACAACAAGTCTTCAAAATATTGAAGGATGACCTTTCCTGCGGGAGTGCCCAGTGGCAGTGGCTTGTTGACTTGTTATTTTGCAAGCTCGCTTATCTTCTCATCATACTCTTTTTGTGCCATTAGTTTTTCATTGAAAACATGGATATCTTGTAGGCCTTTCTGCATCAAAATAGTGTATTTTTCCAAAAACTTAGTAATGGAAATGTTCATGGCTTCACATTTTTCCTCTAGGTTGTTCATAAAATTTATTTTGGTCACAACCTTCTTGATTTGTAATATGGTCTCAGTTATGTCCTATACTTATAACTCTTCCAACTCTTCTATGTTCTTACTGTTTAGGAAAGTGATGATTTTTAAAGCCTGTGATGGCTTATTAGCTAAATCATCCTTGGTTTTCTGAATCTTAGTTTGGGATGCTAATAGTAAGTCTCTTTGCTCATAGATGAATTGAATTGAAGGCCATTGAGAATGTATAGCCTCAATAATATTTTTCCAAAGATGATTCTTGATGAAGGAAATCTATTCAGTAAATGTTAACTCCTTCTGTAAATTCTTCATTTGTTCTTTAAGTCTAATAGCTTTCTGCTCATAATTTTCAGCAGTCATCAAGGCTATTTTGTTGGTGGCTTCCAGACTTTTAATCATCTCTTTTAAGTTATTTATCTCATTAGTTTTCAAGGACAATTCTTCCATAGCTTTTACTATACGACCTGTTCCATCTTTTTGTTGTACCTGAATTGTGGAAGAATCTGTGGCTGATGTAGTAGATGATTGCATTGGCACTGCAGTTGCCAATGGCTCATTAGGTGGTAATTTTTCTCCCAGAGTGGAAGCTACAACTGTGGTAATAACTGATATTACTATAGGAATAAAAAAATCATTAGTTTCATTCACATTCTCTTTCTCCTTAATAAGTTGATCCATTTGGGTCTCCATATCTTTAATCAGAGCAGTCAATTTGAGGATCAAATGCATCATTCGTTCTTTTTCTATTTGATCCTGAAGTATTACTTTGGTCTGTAGGTGTTCACTTTGAGGAAGCTTCAGTTGTTTCCTTAAAGCTGCAATTTCATCATTTTTCTTTTTAATCAATATTTCTGCTGCTGGAATATCGGAAGGATCAACTCCCACCTGCAAAACTAAACCTTCTAAGGCTTTTATTCTTAGATCTTTAGCACACAAAGAGCCTCTGTCCAGCTTCATTTGATCCTGCATGTTAATAATGGTATTCTGCAACTTAGTAAAACTCATAGCCTTTGTTACCAGAGTATAATATAACATCTCAGAGCTATGTATGCGGAATTATATTTGGTCTAATTCATGCACATTTTCAGTACCTACTTCAAACTCAACCTTTTTGTAGCCTGCCACTGTCTTAGGTGTTGAAGTATTTGGTTGAAGATATGACATAATCATTTTGTTTGTGGAATATTCAAAGGCTGTAAGTAACCTGTTATGATTCCCTAGCTTTTGTTTTAATAATTGAGAGTAAATATCACTTTGATCTCTTCATTCTTTTGTTTGATTTTCTTGTACCTTTCTTTGATGTCTAAGTCTTTTTCTTCCACTGCGTGTGAAAAAGAAGCCTCCGTGTTTTTCTGTCTTTCAATCATCTGAGTATCTTGTTCACCTGTTGTTTGATCTTTTTATATGTCTGCAAGAGTATCATTTATTATTACTGTAGCCTCATCATTGTTTACTTTAGGCTCATTTGTATCCTCAACATCAATTACTTTTTATTTCCCTATGGAACAAAATTTGAGCCTTTTATTGTAGATCAACTTAAATTTAGTATCAGTGGTGGTCTCAGTTGTATAGGTTCATTCATATCTTCCTATTTTTGTTGAAGTTTTAGACTATTTTGTAACTACCACAGCTTCTGTAGTATCCATTTTTTCTGCTGGCTCTTCATTGATGACTGTATCTGTCAAGGTATTTTCCACCCGTTCTTTCTGATTTGCAAAATTTTAAATATATGGCTTGGGCTCATGTATGAAAGGAGGAAATTTTCATTTGACCCTTATATTGTTGAGAATGCCTTAAGGATCATAGTTCCAATGGAAACTTTCCTGAAATTTTAAGTCTGATAATCTCTTGGCTATTTCCTTTTCAACATTTCTATTATTTACAATAAAAGGGCCAATTTGATTTTTCAACTTGAACTGAGCTTTCTTTTTAAAATCCATGAAATTGATGGAATTAGAGTTTAAAACCTGTCTTATGTATTCCAATGCAAAATCTCTAATGCTCAAATACTTAGGCAATTTGTAAGGCAGTAGATTTGATCAAAAAATACCAGTCCCCTATCCTGCATTGTTCTGATAACTGCAATATTCTCTTCATGTACTCACTTATCCTAGGCTGCTCTACTTTATATAATATGCTCATTTTTGGTTGGAGGAATAGGTCTGAAAATTTTGTAAAACTAAAATCACTGCTTTCTTTCCTCAGTAAAGTGGTCCAGAAGACAATGGATAGAGTTTTCCCCTCTAGGTCCATTTTTTGTAATGAAATTGGAAATTTGTCAGATTGGAAAAACAAGAACAAGTGAAATAAGTATGATGAATATCTAAACACCCCTTCAGTGGGAATTTTGGTCAATTAATAGTGGATACTATCAGCTATAAACCTAGCATAGTCAAAGATCATGGCAGGAGGTTGTCCTGGAGATAAAGTGGATAAAATAGCTAGAATGGATTCATCAGTGAAGTATCCTAGTATGAAAGAAAGCATTGATATCCCATGAAATTTGGAAGTGCAGTAAGGAGGATTTAGCTTTGGAATATCCACATGGGATGACATGAAGTTCTGGAAAATCATAAATCTCTTAGGAAAATATAATCCTAAATACAACTTTGTCAATGATTCTTGGGATAGAGGAACTGCCTTGGATCAAATTGTAATTGTAACGTCTCATTGATAGACTCTGCTGTAATAGAAAATAGAATCTCCCTATCAGTATTAACAATTTCTCTTTGATCTGGTACATAGTGTTTTTGACATAATATCACAAGTTCTTGGCCAGGGTGTGTTACTGGAAATACATATTTGGGTAGATTAGTCTCCCAAATAGGAATTTCATCTTTGTCAAAGAACTTATCAAAACACCAATTGTGAATCTCCAATAGATTGAATTCTACCACGGGGCCTGCAATTTTATAAACCATATCAGTCAAGGGGATGATTTCTTCAGTAGGTACTGGTGGCTGAAGGGGATTAACAGATATAGTGGCTTTTGTAGTAAGTGCAGGAGTGGATTTGATGGTTTTTTATGCTTCTAAATTAGGAGGCTTGGATCCCCCAGGTTTGATAGGCTTAGAACCCCCAACTTTGGATGTCATCTATTTCTTAGTCATTTTAAATAACTAAAGCAAGCTTAAACTATTTGCAATAGTTGAAATTCTTGAAAACAGAGGGTTATTTAGAAATTTCTAGGCAAAGATAGTCTCAGTGGGTATTTTAGTGATCAATTAGGTATCTAGGATATGTATAACTAGTTTAAGATAGAAAACTAGGGTTTTCTAAATAACTCAGACTGTAAAAAATGAGTTTTTAGGAGATCTGGAGACTTTAAACCTTATTTGTCTTTGAAATGACTTTCAGAGTTTTTAAATTGAGGAATTTGGCTATAAAATAAGCTTTCTGAAAACAACAATTTATGGGGAAAATTTGCGAGGGTTTGCCTTGTTTATGGGCTTTTTTGGGTAAATTATACGAATGATTTTTCTATTTGAAGCTTAGTTTGTTTATCTGAAGGCTTAAACTGAGAAATTTCAGGATATATTCGATGAAAAATACCTTAATGCATGTATTTTTATGGTCGGAATGGTTTTCAGATGCTTCTACAGTGGAATTTGAACTTTTTTCAACTTGTTGGAGCCAAGAAGGTCCTTTCTGGTCTTCAAATAGGGTATCTTTTGTGCAATCTAAGGTTTAAGGTGTAAAACCAACAAACAGAGGTTTAAAATAAAGCTGGGAAGCATTAACACGGCCTAGCGGAGTCTTTCATCAGTCGAGATACACAAATAAATTTGTTAAAATAACGAATCAAAAGGTTTTTAACCTTTATAAATCATTATAAATAAAATATTAAATGTGGGTCTTATCAAGGTGGGAGTGGTTTTTATTTTCGAATGCGAAAACCATTGGTGGTTTTTGCATTGGCCTAGAGTGGTAAGTTTTTTTCCTCCAAATGAACGTGATGCAATGAAATTGTGCCACGTCGCAGGAGGCGTGAATAGTAAAACTACCCATTTCGCGTTCATTTGGGCATTGGGAGGACGTTTATATTATGAGCAAGAAACTCATCTTTTGTCGTTGGATCTGAGAGGTTGGAGCGAACAACCAAGATTAATTTGGAATTTGCGGTCGAAATGGTGGTGGGGCTGGGGTGACTTATGCGCTGGGTAATAAGTTATGTATATAAGTGGGAATTACTGAAACCTTTGTATGATATGTATTACGACCAAAGTTTTGATATGAAAGGGTAATGTATATGGCAACATGTATATGTATAATAGAGTTTCATATATATGGTAAGTTTATTTGAATGGGAGGGGTGCGCATGAGGTGGGTTGTAGGGTTTTAACCTGGGTTAAGCTATGTATAGCATGAGGCTGATATATAGTTGGAAATAATACACAGGAAAATCCAACACAAAACATGATATAAACCTTTAGGTCTTCCGCAATAAACCTTGGGTTATTTTTTTAATGCGTGGATAGAAACATGTATTTGCAAAGGCTTTGGGTTTAAAGTTTAGTTTAAATTAAACTTTATAATAAGCGCGGAAGTAATTTTATGTTTTCAAATACATATTATACTTCTGAAGGCTTATTTGTATTTTATTTTTTTATATAGTTTTTAAACCATGGGGGGTTTAATAACTATAAGGGGCGGGGTATTTATATATAGTTAGTTTTATGCCAAAGGGGGTGTATTTTAGGATTTTATTTCAACATGTGGATAGTTAAATTTGGCATAAAATCTTATAATAGTGGGTTTCAAACGATATTTAAATAAAAGAAACTATATTAATAGGATAAGGCTTCTTTTAGGAAGTTGATAGAATAAGTTACAAATTAAGATGACAAGGAAAATGAAATACTCAAGAAATACACATCTATGAATAAGTAAAGTGAAAACCTTAAAGTAAAGTTTATCATTTTATTATTTTACCACTTTTACTTAGGATATAATGTTTTTTGAGGGTTTGTATGTTTCATGAAATGGAGGAAGTCAATCAAAAGGGATATTATGCGTTATTAAGTAAGAAAAGAGTTCTTACTTAAAAATTTGAGATGTAATGAGTGAATGAAAGGTGAATAATGATAATTGGGGATTAATATCGGAATTCAACCTGTTCAACTAATCAGTCATTGAGCCTTGGGTTTGGTCCCAATAGAAGTCATAGAAATGCTCTGAGCCTCTTTGACTGAAATTATAGAATGCAAAATTACTATAGGGGATGGGAAATTAGTAATTTTTACGTGACGATGAATATTTACAAGCTTCTTCCCACTTCTTTCTACTTACCCAACTTTAACCTAACGTTTTTTTCTTTCCTTTTGCAGGTGCATTTGAGCTTGCTACCTTGAAACATTTTATTATTTTGAAAGCATAAAAACTATCTAAATATATCTTATATCAACCGAGGGCTCAAATTAAACTGATGAGCTCCTCTTTATTTTCTATCTATATATGGATTAGTCAGGATTAAACTGTTTGACCAATCTTTATTCACTATCTAAACCATGTAAGTTTAAAATATGACAAGTCAAGTTTAGACAGTTTAACTTATCATGGATTATGGCATTTATTGACACTCTGCCATAAACGTTTTCAAAAAGTAAAAAGTAGTGGCATTTTGAACTTGCACATTTTCATGTTTGATTTTCATCATTTTTCTTTTGGGGTCTATACTCTTTTAAGTCCTTTGATCTTTCTTTTCGGACTTTTACCCTCTTTTTGATTTACTATTTTTTATTTTTTACAAAATATGGGAAAGCAACTTACATAAAGCAATGTATGTACATATTTTACAAGAATATCATAATTCAATTCCAAATTATGAATCCTATAATTATAGGACCCTAACAGTTACAATATTTGCAAGAACCCACTTGTAAGAGACACCTATGTCCTTTCAAATTTGCAGGCTCAAACCTACTCGATACATAATTCTCCAATGTTTTATAGGAACCCACCTATAGGGAACACCAATCCCCTCTTGATATTTGATTTGAATTATGTTTGTTACATTAAACGTATGCTCTCTCATCTTCTCTTTCCTTTCCCCCATTTTATTCACACAAACTTATACTATCATTCAAAAATTGTCTTTGTTGTACCTCTCACCCTTATTATTTATCTTACACATTAAATTATATTTCATTGTAATCATGCTCACTTCCTACCCTCCTTTTCATGGTCTCTTGATAGCATAGTTACACTTATTTTACTTTTACACAGTATTGGAAAATTCACCAATTATTTAACCATATATTGATAAAACATGCATTGTTCCACAAGTCCTACCTTTACCATGGGTATCAACCCACAATACTTACCCATGGTATTATTCTTTAATTGAGTCTTATCCTACAACAATTTCCAATATAGTGAGAGATATCCTTTTAGAAATAGCATGTTTCTTTTTTTCTCCATTAACTATATCCTCCTCTTCATCTAACATTGTATCCTTCATGTATTCATATTCACCTATGTCCATTATTGTATCTCTACATACCAATACCTCATATAGATTCTCTATTTTGACTGACAACATGCCATTAGATCTCATGGAAGGGTTCATTGCTCTCTATAACTAGAAATTGTAACTGATGGCTTAACATATTGGGATAGTAGGAGACTTACACTTTAGTTATTTTCCTAATATCTCAATAAGTCAAAGCCTCTTCAACTTTTTTTCTGCACACCTTACTCTTATGTGCCTTCCCACTAAGGCCTAGTGTTGTATCTGATATATGATATCATCAGTTTTTAGACTTTAGAGTCTTTCTAAATTCACTAATATGCCAAGGCTTGAATCCCTTAGGCGTTACACCTTTACCTCCATATAACTTAGCACCATGATCGTTCACTATTTCCTATTAGATATTGGTATATTGGTTTACTCCTCTCTTGGTAAATGATGATATAAATCTATTGAGGTGTTAAGATCTTAGTCATTATTAGTTACTATCTCATGATCGAGGAATGTAACCTAAGGGTAGATTGTATCAAATTTTAGTAGAATTTGTACACTAAATAAAACATGTTAGATCTAAGACTTTTGTGATCCATAATGTAGATAAAAAATCTTTCGGATTAATCACATCATTAGGATTTTGTTGACATTTCGAACCATCTAATGTGGTTCATCCTCAGGACAAGGTGGAACCATACTAGATGGTTCGAAACGTCGACCAAATCCTAATGATGTGATTAATCCAAAACATTTTCTATCTAAATAAAACATGTTAATATACTATGGTTATATGCATCCCGATATGGTCCCCACCTTGTCACATCACCTATCACTATGCTTGCCACATCATTTTTTGTATCCAATTAAGACTTACCACATGTAACCTACCTTTGGTAAAGATAAATTTTAAAATCTATCAAAAACACCTGCAATACATCATCCATTTCTAAAACCATGTCACAAAATTTTCCATCTTGCATTACCCAGAATCCCACATCATCATTTCCTCTTATCATGCCACGTTGTTCACTCAATGTTGGGCTATTGGGGGGAATTAAAGTTGCAACTTTGAGTAATGGCTACTAGGCCAAGAAATGATAAGGTTGATAGGAAATATATTAATATGGCTTACAGAAAACAAACTTACATCTGCTTTATGTTGGATATGATAGGCCAAGTTTTGATATGCCAAGTCTCGATATGCTGAACTCACAACTCTTTGCAATGACTTTACGTCAATTTCCTATGTGGAATCTATCAAGCATCAAATGTTGTGCATAGATAATATTATTTTGATATGGAATGGGCTATAACTCGAGGCACAATATTATATGGGATGTGAATTTCAATACACTGATACCTTTTTTTTTTCCCATGCTTTTTTTTCCCCACCTTGTCTACCTAATATTTTTCTTGCTATGCTACATTTTCTACTTTATCCACTATTCTATGATCTACCTTGGACATAAATGACCTAATTTAAATCAATGAAAACAAGTGTGTAGCATAGGGATGGAACTATAGGGTGACCCAAAAATGCCCCTATCTTACAAAAATATTTTGGGGCACATAGGTATGCATTGTACCTTGTCTATATTTTTTTGTTGTCTTTTTTGGAATTTCTGGTCCATGTATATGATGACACAAACATCAATTTTGGTTTTGTGCTTGAAAATATGGACCTTTATTTTTGAAGGTATTAATCTTCCATGGTTACCCTCAAGGGTCAAATGAGCTCTAGGATCATTCCACGGTAGGTGAGTGTGCTCAGCAAAAGCTAAGTCAGAGAGACCCCAATAGCTAAGGAAAGTAGGGTTTTTTTATATTAGGGAAAAAACACAACATGCGTAGGAGGAGGTAGAGGTGGATCCCTAATATGACGGATTTGATTATTGTGGGAGTGGTTTTTTTTTCCTTAAGGAGAGCGACGTGAATGTTTTCCAATAAAAAATATTGGTTTTTAGGGCATCCCCAATGATATCTAGGAAATGCATGGAGAGGACTTCATGGATTACATGGTGATGCCACATCAAGGGTTGGAAAAAACCCTATGGAGCATATCAATAGAAACAAAAAAACTAATTTCCATCTTCGACCATGGTTGAGGGGTGCACCAGGACCCACCTACAAATGGTAGTGGGGAGCATGATGGTGCCCTAGATATTGCATTTATATTTTTTATGAGATGTAGTATATGTTATGAAAATGCTCCCGTAATTTTGTTATATGGTATTTTTTTATAGGTGATATCCCCTCGATATACATAAATGTGATTGATGATGTATATATGACATACCGTTTTTGTTACATGTTCTTCTTGTGTTGCTCACTTTTATGGTGGGTTGCTTCATTTTTATGAATTTTTTATGATATTTTACGTATGTATGATGTGATATGTATCTTAGTGGATTTTACATGTTTCATCTGATTTTACAAAGGTCTTGGTTTAGGTTTAAAAAATTCTCTTCAAAGTTTGGATTTAAGAGAATTTCTTGGAAGTAGACTGATTTTGCAAAGAATTGTTTTGGGTTTAATGAATTTTCTTGGACGCTGCCCGATTTTGCAAAAAAATGTTTTGGACTTAAGGAATTTTCTTGGACGTACATTCAAAGGACATTTATTGGAGGTATTTGATACATTTTTTTGGATGTTTTTTGGGCTACATTTTTTTTTAAAGTATGGAGTTGGGCTTAATTTCGAAAAGACATTTTTTGGAAGTATTTTTTAAAGTGACGTTTTTTTTTTTTAAATTTGGAGGCATTTTTTGAAGTGACATTTTTTTAGAGTACGTGTTTTGAGTTGAAGTAAATATTTTGAGCTTCGTTTCATTTTTATAAGACATTTTTTTCTCGAATTTTTTAAATTAAGTGTTTTGGATTGGAGTATGTATTTTTTGCAAAAAATTTAAAATGATTTTTTTTTAAAGTAAATCTTTTGTGATGTTTTTTCTATTTGAGTTATTGTCTAATTTTTTGAAGGAAATTTTTTGAACTTCATACCCTATTATCATGGGGAATCGAAGGACTTGTGCGAGAAAATATGATCGAAAAAGAGACCCTGAGGAACGTAGAGAAGAGACGAGACAATATCGCAAAAGGAAGTTAGAAGCCCTCTCAAATATTGAAGAGGAAAATCAACCTCAAGAAGAAATTGAAGCAGGTATGTAAATGTAAATATTATGATCTATTGATATATTTAAAATTTTCCTAATGTAAAATGTGAAGCTTAATTTTTATTTGATGAACTAATTTGAAAAATATTTTGTTTAATGTAAACAAACAAAGATATTCCTCAAAACATTGATAATAAGATACAAAATTTTGAAATAGATATTGAACCAATGATTGAAGATGGTGAAAATATTGAAAGAAATCCAAATAAAGAAATTGAATCACAAGGTATGTACATATATATATATATATATATATATATATATATATAATATATTAAACACATGCACGTATTGTTGAAATTATAGATATATTTATTAATTTAGTTATTTATTGAATATGTACTATTTTTTCGAATATGTACAGATGAAATCACTATCGATAATGAGATGTTAGAAAATGTTGACACTCACACATATGGAGATAAAAAACCTAACCATGCTATACGATATCGTGTTAACTGCATTTTTGAAAAGTATTTCTTAAATGAGCGGGTGACAGTTCAGGCTCAAATGTTGAAAGGTCTCCTATCATTAAGGAAATTAAAAGAAGCTACGACACTACTGGGTATTCGAAAATCAACCAAAGATAAAAAAATGAAGGAAGATGTGATAAAAAATATGAGTAGTGCTATAAATTCAATTAAGAGATCTAGAGAGAAAGATGTTTCAATTGTACGTAGAGGAATACAGATGGCAATGGTTTCATCAAGTACTCAAGAGAATCGTTTGGTAACATCTATGGCACGAGCACTGGGAACCTCGCAAAAAAATTTGCACAAACATCGGAAATTTCGGCTGCAAATAGATGTAAATGATGAACTCGCTTGTTGGAGAGCTATTTGTAGGCAACCATACAAAGATAGACTTGGAGAAAATGTTAAAAAAATAATATATGAATATTGGAAGAACAATTCGCGTGTTTCAACAACTGCAAGGCATGTGATGCGAAGAAGAATAGCACGAAATCAATACGAAGAACATGAAAAACATCTCTTGGAAACCACTCAGATAGAGTTATTCAACAATTTCAAAGAAGAGAATCATCAAATTCATGTTTCACTTAGTGCTTTTGTTCAACAAAAACCATGGTATGTAAAACCTATCACCGTACGCGACACTTGTTGTTGCCGTTATCATGTGGAATTTGAGTTATATTATGACACATTCCTTGATTTCGGTAGAACATTATGGAAGGATTCACCTCCTCCTTCCACTATCTGTGATTTCATATCTCAAATTATATGTGAAAGAGAAAGCGATGAACTATTTTACAAAAAGAAATGTGTTGGTGGTAAAAAAATGCGATGATTGTGGAAATTTGACTAAATTTCAAAACAAATATCGTATTGATATAAATGATCAATCATTTTCGAACATGAAAGTGAAATGGAAGAGATATGAATATATCAATACATCGATTCAAGGTGCAAATAGTGTTAAAATAATTGAATTACTAGAAGAATAAATTTTTCTGATAGAATTTTTGAGAAAGTTTGAGGCAGAAGTTTACAAATACACCAAGTATTCCCATAGAGCTCGATGTCAAGACTTGCAATTCAAAAAATCTTGTGAAGTTTTTCCACCAGGGACCATTTTTTCAGTGATTGATTTTGCATAAAACTACACATTTGTTCCACAAAAAGAAATTCAGAGTGAATACTATCATTCTGACCAAGTCTCCGTTCTCATCCATATTCTATATAGACATGCTGAACAAAATGTCAATCATATAGAAAGCACGAGTGAAAATCGACATATCATTAAAGAATATCACTTTTATATCAGTGACGATCGTACACATGATACATGTTTTGTACAACATTGTTTCAGAAAAATTTATGATTCCTTGAAAAATCGTGGAATAGCATTCAATGAACATTGGATATGGTCAGACGGATGCGCAGGTCAATTAAAATCTGCTAGATCATTCTTTTGGTTGTGTTGTCTTCATAAGAAAACCTGCATTAAACATTGTTGGAATTTCTTTGAGACTGGCCATGGAAAAGGAGAACATGACGGTGCAGGAGCATGCATAAAACGAGCACTTCGAAGATATCAAATGAACCACTCTGCAAGCCGACTTGTGAATGCTAAAGAAGTTGTTCAATGGTGCATCACTGCTCTAAGCCATGAGACTAACCCATCAAGGGAAGTGCGAAGGTACATTCAATTTAATTTATATTTGAAATATAATTTTAAACATTGTACATTTATCATGCAATGATTATATTTGATTGTATTTTGATATCATATTTACAAATTATTCTTCTAATTTTCCATATAAAGGTTTTTCTGGCATATTGGGATCGAAGACGTAGATAGATCAATTGGAAGTGACGTTGAAACAATAAAAGGGACTCAAAAATTGCATTCAATTCAAACAAAGTCGTCCAAAAATGTGTTTGCATAGACAACACAAAATCCAATGACGTTTGTGAAAATGAAATGTATGTGAACGATTGGAAACATACAGAGCTAAATACGAAGGGAAAAATGTTTGTTGCAATGTTTGAAGAAATTCAATCAGAGGAAACTACAATAGCATTCGATGGTGATCGAGTTTCTGATCTTGTTAGATAAGGTAACATTTGAATTACTTTCTAATGATTTAAAGATCTAGAAATAAATTTAAATATGTATAATTTTGTTAAGTTTGTTTTATTGTGCAGGAGATGTTTTTGCTGTAATTGCACCTATTGAAAATGATGAAAATGTGAAGTATTATTTGATGCATTGCACTGAATGAAAAATGAAATTATTACAAAACTATAATGATCACGGATTTCAATATGACAAAGGGTCTATTATACTGAAAGGTTATTTTTTTAGAAAAACTCATCAAAGTGGAGACTTTGTTTACTTTGAGGACTATGAACCTGATTCCATAAGTTGTCAATATAGTCACTTGGTGTGTGCAGCACACATAAAGTTGAGAGAAGTTCAATCAAAGAAAAAATCAAAAATTAAGAGATGGAAAATGTCAAAATCCGATCATGAACGGATTATTGAAGATGGAATTCCATTAGAATTTTTTTGATTGAATTTTCCAACAATTTATTCTCTTTGGATTAAATATGTTTTATAACTTCCAGTACTCAACTAAAAATTGAGCTGCTTATGTTAATTAGCAAGTGTTTGCACATGTAAAAAAAATTTTGGTACAAGCATGTGCTCTAGTATCAACTGAAATTAGCTTTTCTATACATGTGCATTGATGAAAAATGTTACATGTATTGGATATATATATATGTGTGTGTGTGTGTGTGTGTGTGTGTTCTAGAATGTAATTAACTGGAACTAGTTTTTCTATGTGCATTGATGAAAAACTAGTTGGATTTTCTAGTAAAAAGTATGGACACAATGTAATAAATCATCTGCTGTATAGTTTTGTACGAAGATTCCTTTCATACAAGAGACTCAGAGCACTTCTCCTAATTTTGGTGGGATTTGACCGACATCTCTATTCCTGATTGAAAATCTAGTACAAAATTTGTTTGTCCAATGGTTAGATATGTTCAATGTGCATTGATGAAAAATGTTACTTGTACTAGATAGATATGTTCTAGAATGCAATTAATTGTTCCAAGTAGTTTTTCTATGTGTATTGATGAAAAACTAGTTGGATTTTTTGGTAAAAAGTTTCCACAATGTAAATAAATCAACAAGGCTACCTATTTGAGTGCATTAACGACATTGACTTAAATTCAACAAACATATATATGTACTAGACTTATATTTCCAATAAAAAATAAAGGGATAATTTGTACATATATCTACTTCTTTAAACTCTTTTTTCAATTAGAGCTCAATTGATACCTGGTTAGTTGCATTGAAAAGCTATGTTCTTCCTATTGGAAATTTTTTCATTCAAACAAGACTACATGTAGAGATCAAAAGCAATCTTAAGATTCCAAATGTACTTCAACCATCCAAAAGGGATTTTTTCAACATTACTTGAAATGCCATGCCAATTATAGTGAACAAATATGCAATAGAAACATTTAACATTATATACCACATGTGCCAAATGTAGATTGAAACCAAAGAAAAATTTAAAATTTTAAAAACTTTTGATAATATATCTTGCAACATTAAAAAATTAAACATTTAAAACATTAAATATCACATGCGAAATGTAGATTGAAACCATTCAAAACTTTAGTTTTAATTTATTTTTTATTATATATATCATGCAACGTTACTTCACATGCCATGCCAATTATAGTTCAACTAGATCCAATAGAATCATTTAACATTATATACCACATGTGCCAAATATAGATTGAAACCATCCAAAACTTAAGTTTTAAAAACCTTTTGATTATATATCGTGCAACATTAAAACATTAAACATTTAAAGTTCATTAAATATCACATGCAAAATGTAGATTGAAACCATCCAAAACTTGATTTTTAAAAACTTCACATGCCATGCCAATTATAATTCAACTATCCAACAAAAACATTTAACATTAAATATCACATGCCAAATGTAGATTGAAACCATCCAAAACTTTTAACTTTTAATTTAACAAAAAAATATAGATCACAACATTACTTCACATGCCAAATGTACTCCAAGCATCCAAAACTTAAATTTAAAAACAAAACAAATTATAACACATGTCATTACATAACATGCCAAATGTAGTTCAGATGACAACATTAATTTATAGATGACAACATTACTTCACATTCACATGCCAAAAGTACTAAAACTATCCAAAAATTAAATAAAACAAATTATATTAACAATGTAATAAAATATGTCCAAAAATTGTAGATCTCACAAGTATCAAACTGTATCAAGTTTAACAAATTTTAAGACCATCTAAATCTTGAAATCAAATCTACAAATCATGTCCATCAAATAGAGATGGATCTAGCGTCTTTCCTATCAGGGTCTCAATCCGCGCCCTATCATGTGAAGCATCATGGGAAACCTACATACACAATGCACATGTACTTGAACATTAAAATTTGATGTTTTAAAAATGAGTGAGAATATATATATCTAGAACTTCATGTAAAAAACAAAATATAACAAAAAAATCATGCAATACCTCATGAGGTTCCCTCTCCATTTGATGAACAAGTTCTGCCCCCATAGGAACATTTGCAGCGGTAAACTGTACAATATACATGTACAGTTATATATATTAAAAAATTTCAAATGAAAATGCACGTGTACATATATAAACTTATTTTCAATAATATTAAAAAAAAGAACTAAAGACAACTTGTTCAAATGTTGTGGATGTTCCTATCTCCGTCGCTAGAGTCCGCGGATTAAAGAAATCCTCTATAGGAACCTAAATTCAAAATTTTTTAAATAACTCAAAATATAGATCTCTCTCTCTCTCTCTATATATATATATATATCTCAATTTTTAATGGAGCTTTTTGAGGTAGAATATATCTATATATATATATATATATATATATATCTCAATTTTTAATGGAACTTTTTGAGGTAGAATATATATATATATATATATATATATATATTTTAAAAATAAATTTTAAACTTGCGAAAAATTGTCCATACTTGTGGCTCATATCCCAAAGAAGTAGAAGGTACATCTCCCAAGGAAGAAGAAGGTACTGCCATCCCAGAAACATCGGACGGAATCGGTATCTGTTAAAACATTTTATCAAATTATATATACATACATGTACATGTGTGCACAATTATTTATTTTAAAATCACTTAAAAAACACTAACATTTGCCAACATATCTTGATGGTCAGACCCATCTTCATTGTTTGAACCAGAGGTCCCGAACATGATATTAACATTTTCATCATGCATCATGTGTGAGAACTGCAAATGGTGTTTTAACATATAATCATACATTTTTGTTAGATTAATGTAAATACAAATAAATGTATACATGTACATACACATGTATTTATTACAAATTGTACACATGTATATGTATGTTAAAATAATTTCAAACCCTAAGGTCATTAACACATACCATTCCGGTGCCCTCTTCTTCCTGAAGAATTAGGTCTTGCAAACCATTGCGACAATTTTTTGCATATGTTCGGAGATCTTCAACATTCATGTTGTCAATCTCCTCATATGTACAATACACAAAATTGACACGTTCATTTTCACGTGCTATTTGTCGATTTAAAAAAACATCGACTGCACCCAATCCGCTGCAAACATTGTTGATCATAACATCCCTTGCTTCTCGACTTATTTGAGAAGTTGCACCCATCTCTGACCACAGATTTTCGACTCGAAAAGGTCGACTCACCAATGGTGGCTCAGGGCGAGGCAACTCCACATCTCATTTAGCGCCCTTACAATTATATAATCAACCTTTCCCCGGGCCAAAAAATTATGAAGGAAGGTCATTGTAGTTGGGTTTCATACCCAAAAAAATTCTGCGTAAAACATTTGTGCAAAATAAAAAGGAACCTTGTCGGTCCATGGGAGCCTTCCATAGGCCGCAAGGTGGCTATGATACAAAAAGCGAGCTATGTTTGGGTGCTTGAAATATTGCACCTTCGACATTTTTCTTTTTGGCCCTTGCTTGAAATTAAACATTTACTTGGCCACATCTTTTGTAAATTTTTTTTTTACATCCTCCCATTTATCTGGACCCATTACTGTTTATTTTCTCTTTCTCATCACTTCTACAAATGTATCAGTCATTGGTCCAAGAGTTTTGTACACATTTAAAATTTCACCCAATGAATGTGTAACTATTTCAAGGCTTTGTCGACTCTCAGCAGGTACAGACAAAACCACGAGATCTCTCTGCAATTTTGCATGAATTCTTTCACACCTTTGTAAGGTGCATTATACCATGTTTTTTTCCCATGGTATATCAGTAATTTCAGCCGGATAAGTTGTTCTAGGTAGAAAACCTTCTTCTTGAATGTAGCAGTTTTCCCTGCGTCTATTTTGACCACTAGTTGGAACATTTTTGGCCTCTGCATCAATATATATAAAATTTCATATATTAGAAAAAATACATGTAAAAAAAGTTGTACAAATTTAATGAAAAAAATATTTAAATTGATGGCAACCTTGACATTGTTGGTTAGCATCTTCTCCAACATGACCCTACTAAGAACTAGACCCAGAATGACCCTGTTGAGAACCAGACCCAAAATGACCCTGCTGAGAACCAACAGCCGTTGATTGGCCTTTGGGAGAATAAATATCACCCCCTTCACGCAACTTGCTACCACTCATTGATGGCCCTCTAAGTGGATTTGAACCGCCACCAACCTCTCGAGACAAGAGAGAAGCTTCATAAACAAATACGAATTTATAATCAATTGAAAAATACATTCATGTGTACATATAAATACATATACATATTCATTGATTAAATTGCGTGAACCATACCACGACTGGTTGAACCATGAGCACGCTCCATAGATGGAGTAGAAACCCTTCTCCTCTTACCTCCTAAAAATTAAAAAATGAAACTTATTAACTAATTTAACTCGCAAATTTAATAAAAAATCAGTTCCATATGTACACACATGTATGGATATTTAAGATTATATTTAAATACCATGAACATCCCCCGATACCTGAACCTCCATATGGGATTCGGCTGATCTTCGTTGTTCATCCTCCATGATATATATATATATATATATATATATATATATATGGGTGGACATTTACACAAAATAGATTTCAAAAAATCAATTTGAAATTTAGTGTACACAAATTATGTAGAACACAACTTTCAAAGCAATAATTGATGTGCACATGCATGAGAAAAATGACACAAGATCATGAGGTAAATGACATGTTAATTGTTTATCTTAAAGTTTGACTTAAAAAGTTTATGGTAGAGTTCACATCTAAAATTAATGGGAGGAAGCCTTTAGTTTGTGGGAGAAATGACAGATGTTTACCTTAAAGTGGCAAGTGTTTTATGGATATTACAGGAAGCCTTTATTTTATGGGAGAAATGACACATGTACATAGTTTACCTTAAATTTGTTGTGTTTTTGGATATTAAAAGTCATGAAGAACTTCTATTTAGATCCATTCCATAGATTGACTGTAGGGGAATTTACTAGATATGTCACCTTTCATAAAAGATGAGATCCAGAGGCTATCTGGCCCTTTACAGACTCTGCCTATAGAACTTGTAGAAGTAAACACTAGAGGCATTAACAATATCAAAAAATATTTTCATGCTCAGACATGGGAATGTGTCTCTTTCCCTACGCAAAAAAAATAGTTCAAGGTAGTTAATCTTCATAGACATGTCATCAAGCAGGTCAATGTGATCATCCCCAACTTACTTTTCATGAAATTAGGCTTGGAATCCTCTACAACTTGGTGGATGGAGTTGAATGGGAACTAGGTCAAGGCCTTTACAAAATACATGCTAGTGAATAACACTTACTAGGTTATGCCAACAAATAAAGTGGGAGAAATGTTTTCTCCTCGAGGTTATCCAATTGGGTGTGTAATACCAACCTCACCCATTTCCTAATAGGTTTCTCTCTTAGGTTACAAAGCGTCTTAGGTCATTAACTTCCATAGACCTCAATAGATTATTAGAGATGGAATTCTATTTCTCAAGTGTGTAAGAGAAGAAATAATTCTTGTTTAGATTTTAACAATGGCTAATATGGTCAAATTTTTATTTCAGAAAACAAATAAACTACATATGCAAGACTTCATTATTTGGATACAATTTTTTTTTTAATGCAAAAGTTAGTAGGATGTGCAATATCTATGCCAATTGCAAGAATATTTAGGGGATCTCTTTGCACTATGAGTAGGAAACAATTTATTGGTTCTCATACTCCCGAGCTGCTTTCTCTATGGAATCAAAAAATTCTAGTAGAATGCCAAGTCATGAATCTAATTTTGTTGATTGCTAAATATGAGAATCACCATAGCTAGGTCATGTATTCCTCCACCAATACCACAAATTGATAAGTTTTTAACAATTTTCCTCATTATTTCAAAGAATAAGAAGCCAACCAAATATTTTTATCATGTTAAAGATGTTTGAATTTACATTATCACAATTTTTTAGGGAAATAATAATGGTTGTGGTCCATTCCTAAAGACAAATAAGGTACCCCTTTAATTGCAAGTTTCATCATGATAGTTAGTGAATTGTTTGGAAATCTATGAAAACTGCTTTTGTGCCTTTATGGAAAGAATTTTGGTTCCCCCCCCCTTATTTCAAGCAGATTTAAAGAAATGTTGCTTCTAAAATTTATGCCCATGTGTCAATTTTGATAGGCTTTATGTTGTTGGGAAAATTTTTATAGATACAAGGGATTTTCACATGACTTGACTTTTTTCAATCGTTGAGACTTCTCAACTGGGAACCATTTTGTGTGACATTACTAACATGTGATATATTTTATTGATATTTAAAGGAATCATTTTATATTGAAAATGAATTAGAAAAAAAACTTTCAACATTGAAACTAGGATTCATCATGTTCAAACATTCTTCCATAGAACATCCATCGCATTAGAACTATAGAAACGAATAGGAAAAAAGTTATGGTAGGACATGATGTCATGATCCTCATGATGATTGAACACTGAAATTGATGCACACTAACTACCCATTACTAACAATATTCATGATGTTAAGCACAAAATGTGTACAATATTATGCCAGATGTCATCTATTATCCGGGTAGCAACTCAATGGCACAAATTATTTCCTATCTTGTGGAATTTTAGTTTGATCTTATTCAAAACCTCATTACTTATATATTTTTCAATTTCTCATGGATTCCTTGAATTTTTTCTCCTACCATCTCCCTCTCTCACTCCCCAAATTATTGTCATCAAACATGCCCCATTGAGGATCTGGAGCAATGTTTGCACCATACTTAGAACTGTCATTGCTGCTAATTGAAATTGGAGAGTCATGTATACTATATTGCTTGCTTAAGTGGCTCTTACTTGGACAATATCCTGAGATGAGTTTGACATGATGGTCATATGAGGCTGGAAGCTACTTGGTGTAATTTTCCTTAAATCTTGAAAAAAACAGAGCAAAAATGTCATTTTCGATCATTTTTTATTAAAGCTTCTGCATATAGCAGATGTTATCACAATTGCAACACAATCATGTTCCATGAGCATGAATTATGAATGTTGCAAGCCAAATTGTAAGGAAATTTTCATCCATTTTAGGCAAAAGAAGGCTATGAAATTAAGGTCCACGCTAGAAAAAATTATTCAAATAAGGTTGATGAGTCAATACTTACCATGTGTTTCAAAGCCATAACGAAGGTTTGCTTTGAGAGTGTCCTCCGAAAGCCCTGTCTTGAGATGAAATTTAATTCAATGTCTCTTAGAGTTGCAAGGTGGAATTGATAGAACTATTTGATTTCTTTACCATAGATAGATATCTCCTTTCATCTATACCTTTCTCTACCATCTTATTTCCAAGTGAAATGGGAATTTTCACATTTTTAATGCCATTACCATGTAGTTTGGTAGTCTACTAGCTAGACCTATCACAAGTAAGGTTCTCATACCAAAATATTTCTCTTGCTCAACTCAGTGACCATGACTCTCTTCTCACACTACTTACCATAGGATCTTCAGTTGTACATGTCACGCAAAGTTGGGGGTTCTAGGTCTACACCTATTAGGTAAAGTTGTATTTTATGGCATTGTGGTCCTTAAATTTGGAGGTGTTCCACCTGAAAAAGTAGGCATTAAATATGGATGAAAAGGATTTGTTTTAACTTTGATAGAATTTCCTTATGGAATTACTAAATTTCTCAACGACATGATGCTAGCTTTGCTCAGAGAAGGTTTTGGAGGAGAAATTGAATTCTTTTGACTTATTTTTGGCATTGAAGTTTGAAATAGTAGTTTTGATGACTCCATTGATGACCTTGCTGAGGAATTCAATGCACACAATATTGACTTTGAAGATGGTTAAGAAGATGTTGAAGAAGTTGTAGATTTTGGTGTTGTCACTGAATGTTTCTTTATTGCTGGACTTGTTCAAGACACAATTTAACTTTATGAGCAGATTGAAGACCTTGAAGAGGTTTTAGATTTTGTTGTTCTCACTAAAGGTTTTTGTCTGGTTTTGTTTCTTAAACCATCATTTCCATACAAAATTTTTGGTGAATAGATTCTTGACCTTGATGAGAGGATATGATACCTTGAAGAGGCTACATCTTTTGGTGACATCACTAATTGTTTCTCTGTTATTATGCTTTTTAAACTTTTTTATCCCAGAGGAGGGTGTTATTCAATGTGAATTTGAAACCCCCCTCACATTTTTCAATGAAGGTTCTATCTAAATGTTAGGGAGATAAACATTATATAAATTCAATATGATGTGCCAAAAACTTTACTGACATCCCAAAAATAGAAACCACCTATTATATGTCAATTAAATCTACATGGAACCAGCAAGAAATATGGTAAAATATAGAATTATGAATCCCTTCAATTAGTAAAAAATATATATATATATATATGAAGAAAGCACCCCGAGGACTAGAAATAACAATATAGTAGAGAAAAATAATAGTATCTCAATAGCTATAATTGCAAGTCATAAATTAATATCATATATTCCAATTTTAGCACTAAAAGCAAACTCAAAATAACATAAAAGCAGAGACAACATTGTTTTACATGTAAGTAAACATTGTTAATGGAAATATGCAACATGGATTGGCATAATCATGCCTTTATCAATGAAATTTCATCAGACCATTGAAAAATTGTGTGCTAACAATATTTAAATAAGTTAAAGGAAAAAATTGACCTATATTGTACAGTTTATGGGACAGAAATCAATATGTAGAAATATTCACTTGGTTTTTATAATTGGATAGAGGAATGACTTAAAATGACCTTGTATGTCTTCTCGTTTTAGAGCTCAAATTTTTAGGAAAGATTTAAGTATCCACATTTCAAGAATCACTAGAAGAGGTTGATAAAGAATATAGGAAGACAAAAAACTAACTAGTGGTGTAATAAATGGATTTCTTGGGAGGTAGATTGGCATATGGACTTTTGGTAGCTAGAAATTTTCCAAATAAGTGAATGTATTTGAAAACCGAACCTCTAGTTTATTTTGGTTTAGACAAGGTCTAGAATTTGAAAAGTGAATTCCCTCTTTCTTCCTCTTACATGTCCAATGATCGGAATATGGATTGAGGGAAAACAAATTCCAAAATAAAAAAATTTCCTTTTATTTGTTGTACACATGAGTTTTTAAAAGCTAATTAACTCATGAATTACTCACAAAATACACTTGAAGCTTGACACATAAACCCCTTCCCAATTGGCTAACTTTAGACGATCCTAAGCACATTTTTATTTAACTGATGAGGAAGATAGCCCAACAAAACTAGTTTGTCCATATTCAAATCAAGTTGGTATCAAAGTACAATTTAGCTAATTTTAGTCAAGGTTAGTTAGAAGAATTAGCTATTGGTTTATGTCTTCAATTTCCTCTCAAAATGAATGTATACATGCTTTTGAGCGACACACTAGAAGAATAAGGTCCAAATATTTGATGAAAATGGGCTATGAAAGTAAAGGGTTAAAGGAAAACATGTAGAAGGCATGGTTGAGCCAAATGTTGTTGAGGAAAGGCCTAATTATTTGGGTCTTGGTTATGGAAAGCATGATGGAGAATGATCCAAAGCCAAGGAGGCACATGAAGCTGTTCCAAGAAGGAATTTCATTTCGTTTTCATTACCTCAAGCTTGTGAAGTTTGTGTTCATGATGAATGGAAAATTTTGACACCCACTTTGCAAGAAGATGTAACAATAATCATGCAGCTAATGAGAATGTAAAAGAAGAGGATGTTGAAAGCTATAGAGTCATTGAATTCATTATTATTATTCAGAGGAGAGCCATTACCTCATCAAATTAACCTCCTCAAGAAGGCGACAAAGGTGAATGTTCAAGGTATAAATTTGCCTTTAATCAAATTTCTTTTGATTATGATAAACATGGTAAATATTCACATAAGATTTGGAAAATTTTGCATGTTCCTTTTGTGGTTTGAATAATCATAATGTTTATATATGTTGGAAGAAGATATCCATGCACATGAAACTTTCTAAATAAATGAGGCAAAAATTCAAAGGCCCATTGGACAAGGAAAATGATGTTGAAAATAAGATGCAATTGTTTTGCACTCATTCCCATAAGAAAGGTCACCTTGTAGACAAGTGTTGGACTTTGTATCCAACAAGTCATCCACAACATTTGAAGAAGGTGGAAAGAGATATTGAGAGGAATGGAAAAGAGGATTCCATAATCGATGAGGGTCAGGATGATTCACATGATGATGAAGTGCAGCTGAGAGAAGCGCCATTGAAATGGTTTGGTAAGGGATGGTTAGATTTCTTATCCAATTAAGGCCTTGCATGTATTTTGATGTTTCATGAATTTCTTTGCAAATTCAAAGTATGGTGCATGTTGCATGAAGCAAGATGTTGAAAGTAGAGTTATGTTGACACACTTAAATGCAACAAATATGGAAATTTGTACATAAGCTATTATTTGACGTGAGAGTCAATTGTTTGAAGAGGCATGTTTTATCGACTTGTGTTTGGTTGATGGTTTTGTACACCAATATGTAAGAGTACATGGAGATATTCACATGATGTGAATTTTTTTTCTTTGAAGGAGAAAAATGATATGTCAGCGAGCTATTTTTCTTGCATTATGTGTTTTTCAGTTTGATGGTTTTGTTTGTGACAAGACGTCACAAGATTTTGGGAAGGTCCACTCTTGAGCGAGAGCCTCATGATTACAACCTAATCATGAGAATTAAATGGGAGTGCATCCTTATTTTGAAAAAAAACCTCTAGATAGGACTCTAAGCTACCTAGGACTCAAACCATTATTTTTAAATTTGAAATATCATGGTGTGTTGTTTCAATGCCTAAATCCACAACCCTAACATAAATTGTTTTATTCTTTTTTTGTAGGATTTAGTTGGTTATATTAAAAGTCGGTTGAATTTAAAATTCTTGGCTTAGTGGCATGAACCAAACATATTGTGTATTAAATGAGGAATTTCAGTCTCCCAATCATTTCTAAATCACCCATATCACCAAGAAAACATGTTTTAAAAGAACATACTTTGGTATGGGAAAGACCTTAGGTCCTTTGACTGTGCACATGTGGTGTGAAAAATTGAAGTGGACAATGCAAAAAAGTGAAATTATGAATGAAACCACGAAAATGAAAAACCCAAAAGTGGTAAATGATTTAAATAGACCTAATTAATTATTTACCAACATAAATTCTTCAACTTTTAGCAACTAAATGATAAGTAAAAAAATAAATACATTTGTAATTATGGTTCGAAAGTTACATAATCTTAAGAAGCATTTTAAATTAATTCTATATCATAAAAAGTATCCCTCATAACTTAAAAAATACTATCTCTTCTCCTAAGGTTCACGACCTCCCTTCCTTAGCACACAAGACATAAATACAATAAATATTTAAATATGTTAATTCCTATCGAAACAAATCAAAAGTTGTATATAGATGGTTTCAAATATTATAAGAAGGTTTTTGATATGGTTGAGAGAATGTGGAAAATAGAATCCATAAACAAATTAATTTTCAAAACGTATTACTTTCAAAGTATCAACAAGGAATGTACAAGGGTGTTCAATGAATTAATGCTATTTATTTAAATTCCATGATGTATATCTTACTCATAATTTTAACAAATTATTAAATAATGATCTAGATTGGATAATTATATTATTTGTCATATATTTTGATGCTTATAAAGTGAAAAAACTGAAAGAATCAACTTGTAGGGTCATTTTAATGGTGGGTGGAGAATTGGGGTCTAAAACCTTTTGGAGTCATTTTGAGGTATTAAATGAAATTTCTGGGGGTCAAACGATTATCCCTTGTGCCGAAATCTTGACCATTATTCTACACTTAAAGACATATCCAATGGTGCAAGAAAAACATCAAATGAAGTTCATTCAAAATTTATGCCTCTAGTAAGTTGACCTATCATGTTGACCACCATGGTACGAGAGAATGTCATTTTAGCCCCATTACTCATGCATAGCAAGATAGCTACATGCGGAATTTTAACAAGACTCTAAATTTTCTAAAATCACAAACCTCGTTAATGGTTGACGGAGTCAAATCTTACACCTAGTTGGCTATCACGCTATGTTAAATACTTGGCCACTAGGAGGAATAAGAGTTCCATTTTGTGTTATGGTATTTTTTTCCATTGTTGAAAATACAACTAGGAGTGTGAATTTAGAGAGAAAAATGTATGAAGTTAAGCTTTTATAGCAACCTTACATGCCAAAAGTCTTAGCTAACTCTAGAGAGATTACCTCTTTCTTTGTACTTACATATTTTCCATACCATAAAAGAGAGAGTAGAGCATGTTTACATTTTAGTGTTGTTTTTCTCCCATAAGGATTTCCTAGGGAAAAAGGAGTAGAGCATCATTACTTTTTAGGGTTTCTTGTCTCCAATAAGAATTTCCTAGGAAAATAATTGTGTTGATTGTCTAGATATGTATGTGTGTGTTTCATTATGTTCTCTATCTCTTACATTGTGTTTCATTATGTTTTATATTTCTTACATTTGATTGTTTTATTCATTTAAATATAAATTTAGCTATTAAAAGATCTAAAACTTAAATACAAATTAATCTTAATTATATAGATTTCACTTATTTTATCAAATTTGCTGTGAGAAACTATTTCATTATAATAACTATAAAACTTGACTATTAAATAACAAAATTTTGTATTGATAAACATATACACTTATCCAACCTAAAAAAAATACATATAACTCTTAGATACATTTAGACATGTGTTTTATTTTGGTCGTTCAAGTCCAGTTTGTAAGCAATAACCTTTAACACTTTGAGAGTTCAAGTCCACTTTGTAAGAAATAACCTAACACTTTCAAAGTTCAAAGCAAGTTTGTTTAAGTAATAACCTACCATTTTGTATTAGGTTATGCTAAATACTTTAGAAAATAGAAGTTTCATTATCACTTGAGGTTATTTATTATTCTAAATACAAATATGAATCCATGACTAATTATGGCATTATCCTTACTTTTTAGTTTATACATCTAATTTGATATTTTAAAATGTACTATGTCCCATTTTGTTTTTTTTTTTTTCTTTTCTTTCAAGATTTTGACCAAACTGAAGAATTAGTGAATGATAGCAGTTGCATATACAAGACATATAATGTAATACTTTTGTTTTGATTCTCATATTTTTTAGATACAAGTACAGCTGAACTGTGAAAGATCTATGTAATTGTACTTTCTTTTCTAATAAATAAGAAAGATTGTTTTTTGTATTTGAAAAAAAAAAATAACACTTCTTGTATTAGGTTTTCTGAAATTATTGAAATAATGAAGCCTATTGCAGCAGCACCGGTTATGTATAATTTGTATACTAAAAAAACAACTAGGAATAAACCAATAAACAACTAAAAAAACAATCTGAAGCATAAAGACTCAATGCAACTGAATGCAACTAAGATCCCTACTATTAGTTAGTAGTTTAAATTGAATTATTAGTTTTCTATGAAGTTCCTTAATGAAGTTAAAAGTTAACTGTAAATTAATAGAGCTAACTTACAGTTAAAATTAAATGAAATATGGAACTATTAACTATCAATTGAAACTAAACCATGGGGTGGATAACAGAAAATTTCTATGTTAAGCTAAGTTAACTTCAACAGAAACTACTATAGCTCCCAATCAAAAAATAGCCATACAAAAACACAACATATTTTGGTTGCCTCTAAGTTAATAACAAGAAAATTAGTTAACTTTACAGTAAATTACTTATATGTTTAGTTTCAACTCTAATATCACTTTTCGTGGGTACTCTTTTCCTTGCAGGATTTTCCCTTAATGAGATTGACATTACTTCTTATCTTGTATTCTTCTGGTTATTTTCATACATTCATGGCCTACCAGGAGGTCAAGTCTAATGTCATAGTTCTTTTCATACATCATGGATAGCCTCAATAGAGAACGTGCTACTAAAAAGAATCAAAGAGACTGTGGTGATACTAAAGTCAACTAAAAAAACGCAAACCAAAGCATTAAATTGGACAAGTGATATTTCATAATATGATATTATGCCATATTGTCAAATCTATCCAATAATATGAAATCTGCACTACGAAATTTTGTCCCAATGCTATGCCAAATAATTACAAGTCGAGCTAAAGAGTTGAAGGTTTCATACATCAGTTAAAAAAAAATTAGAGTTTGAGGTTTAGGAGGAGAAGCAGTGTAGTGAAGGGGAGCAGTAGTGTAGAGGGAATTCATGGAACAATAAAGAGTAAAATTATCCTATGTTTTTTTTTCACAAGAGAAAAAACGTTGTTTTGATTATATAATATGAAGAAAATAGTCCATAAACCAATACATTCTCACATCTGATGATTGGGACCCAATTTGTCCATCCATAGAAAAATTTTGTCCCACCCCAGACATTGATAAGTATCCCCATGTCACATACAGAGATAGGATATAAAAACTAGTAATGAACCTCATGATAATGCTGAAATCTAAGTAGTATCCAAGTTTTCCCAAGGCATATAAAACAAGGTGAAATAGCAACAAGTAAAATAGAAAAGCAAAGTATAGTGTACCGACGTCCATTTGATATCCAATACATATCAAGTACCCAAAATATATGACCAACAGATCATATCAAGAACCCAAACAACATTTACCAGCATCGCTTAATATGAGAGCAGTGTGATAAGCCTAAAAACATTGACCAGCATCGCTTAATATGACCGCCCGGACGGGAGGAGCAACATACCTGGTATTGCAGTAGACCAATAGCGCCGACGAGAGGAGTAACAGTGCGGATGGGAGGAGCAACAACACGGACAAACAGACTTGCAATATACCAACAACGCGGACAGGAGGAGCGAAAACGCATGAAAATACCAGCAGCAGCAGTGAAGAAAATACCCACGAATAAAGTGACCGATAAACAAATCAACTTCGTGGGCGATTTATTTATAGAAACTAGTTCGGTCAAACTATTTTAAAAGTAAAAGCTTAGCCGAACTCAAATTTCAGCCGAACTTTTGTTGGAAGTTCATCCGAACTTTTGTTGCTGGTTTTCCCATCCCCAGCAAAAATTTTGTTTGCCCGCGCCATCAGTGTGTCGTCAATATAAATGGAATCATGAGTTCGGCCAAACTTTCTAAGAAAGTTCGGTCGAACTATTAAATATTTTGGATGAACTTTATAAAATGTTCGGCAGAACTATTGCCGAAAAAAAATTTCGGCCCCCGATTCTCACAAAAGTGTAACCCAGGTTCGCATTTCCGCCCTATGGTCACTACAATTATTTATAGTCTAGAATATTATTTTTTATGCAGTTAATGACTTGGATCTCACTTCGTGGTATATGTGAAAATATGAGCTTCTAAAAACTTTGTAGTAAAAAGATTACATGCAAGTACTTCCTAAATAAAGAAGCCTCTCTAACTTGAAAGGTATGGCTAAAAGTTGTGATGAAAAGATGGGAATCTAGGAATAGATGTAGGTCGTGAATTCCAAGGAAAATAGTATCCAAAAATAGGTTTATGATGGCATCATATTCATGTTGATAATTGGTGGCTAACATTATCCAAACTCCAGTTATATGGAGAAGGGTTTGATTATAAGGGTATATAGACTAGGGTGTTGATGCTAGGATTTGAATCCACTAAAAAGAACCATTAGAAAAATAAAGGAAGTATGTTGGTGAGTGATCAATCCATGAATTAATGATAAGGTAAAAATTGATTATATTTTAAGAGAGGTTGTAAACTCATAGGAAATGGAAAATATATTGTATAAAAATATCTAGGTGACAAAAAAAATTACAATCATGCAGGAAATATTTTGAGATAGAGCCCAAGATGTTTGAGACAATTGTCATAACGTTCTATGAGGGTGTAAAACCCTTTCATGAGGTAGTGTTTTACTATATATGATCCCTTCCATAATGTTTTCAACTTGCTAGGGCCTAAGGTTTCATTAGTTGTTGGGATTGATGTTATCATGAGGTGATAGTTACTGAGAGTTGAAGTGAGGGATGGTTGGCATTGGTTTAAACATGAACTTGGTCTCGAGATGGTATGAATAGACTTGGCTGGTTGATGGCATTTTCTTGTGCATGGTTTTTTTGACATATTATTCTGTTTTAGATGCTTTGATGTTGGCTTTGAAAATTTTTATGGTTGACTGACTATCTATGTATCCATGAATATTATGCTTGAGGTGCTTCTCTTGAGATGTATCCTTGATTCTCCCTGGTTATGATTTGGAATTTTGATGATGTCTGAAGGTTTTGTAGAGAATTTCATGATCCCCTGTACAATTGAGCTCATAATTAATGGAACTTGCTACAATTATCGCACTCATGTGTGGATCCTTGCTATTGTGGTGACTACTTCATGTATAATCTCATGAGGAAGTTGCAGAGATGGTTTCAAGACTTTCCATGGCTTGGAAAATATTTAATGATTCTAAAGATCTTGAAAAACATGTTGGAGGAAACTTTGTGTTGAACATCTAGTGCTTTTCCTTCATCCTCTACCTAGTCACATGAATGATGGGTAGTTAGAGTGTTTGAGGAGATCCAAATACTTCCTTATAGGCCTATGCAAGCTACTATGGTCCCAATCACATGGAATACTATGTTATGCAAGTGACTATGATTGTAGGTGAATTTTCTCCAGATTTCACTTGCTCCTTAGATAATTTAATTGGTTTTAATGATTTATCTTGTTCAATAATTTTAATTAAAGGTTCAAATTGAATAAATCAACATGATGGAATGTAATTTGTAGTGTGAATTCTTTTAATTGAATAAGTAGTGGAGTAGTGGAATTTTTTTTTTTAAATGGAGCAGATCAACCATTGAGTGCAAGGAAACAGAGCAGCGATTTGTGTACAGAGCAGAGGGTGATCTCTTACAGAATATAATGTTATGGAGTTTGAAATTATTAGTAAGTGCACAAATATAAATTATCTTCTGAGATCAAAGAGTGATGAGAATGTTGGAGATGTCAACCATGATTTTAGAGAAGCAAAATTTTATTTTCTGAGTGTGATGAGGATTGCAGAAGCTTGTAACAAAGGATACTCAAAGGGGAATTCTTCATTTCATTGTGTTGATGGAAAATTTTATTATCTATAGTTAGAGGTGATAGCATCCTTTATGCAATAGATAAAATGTTTATAATTTCAAGGGTCAATAATTTATTATTGGGATTCATCTGTGTCTAATAATTGTGATTGCGGAGAAAAATTTTCTTGTGCATGATTGTAGCATTTCATATATGCACTAGATGTTTGAGTTTTTATTTCATTCTATTGTTGGAGTTGTATTGAGAGGGGATGTCAATGATGTTGTAGGAGGATTTGTATGTGCTTCAAATTTTATTATGAGCATAATTGTATGATTGAGGTCTTGTGTGTTGATTTGAGATAGCCATAGCTTATGTGTGTTGCAGTTTGTTGGATTGAGATGTATTAGATTTTTTTATTGAGATGTTTTAATAAGCATATCAAAGAGATAAAGTTGTTGTTTTATTGTGTAGGGGTCCAATTTCAAACATTGTGAAATGTGGCCCTAGTTATCAATAGACCCAGATAATTTGGTTAAAAGGGATGTGTGTTGCTTTCCAATGGGTGTTGTTAGCTTCAGTAGAGGAAGTAGAATTATCCTGGTCCAACAGGAGTTTGGCGACACTTTAGGGGATATATTTCTCCATTGGATGGGTATTCACATAGTCGATGTCATATGAGAAAATTACTTACTAGAAATATCAATATATGATGATGTAAATTTATTTACTTAATTAATAAAATTATAAGCAGAGAAAAAACAACAACAAAGGGTGGTTTCTCCCCTGGAGGGGGGTTTCCACTAGAGATCCTTATCGTGTCTTTTTTTTGTGTCATTTTTTTTATTTTAATATGGATTTCATGTGATGATAATGGTATTTTCCTTTATTGTTAACGAATTATATGAGATGATCTACTAATGGTGTACTGTGTGATTGTGAATCAGTAATTTGAAAAGAATTTTAAAGTATACACGGTCACTACTAATTCACCTACCCCCTCTTAATAGTGAGCATATTTCCATCAATTCGTATAACAGTGGGGTTCTCTTTATGAATCTTGATCACTTGAGAGAATATCGTGGGAAATTATGAAGAATAAGAAGAAGTTCTCTTAGGAAAGGAAGAGAAGTAAACAACTAAGAAAAATTTAAAATTTTGAGGTACCCCTCTTCTTGTAGGAAAAAAATGGTTAAGGTAAATGTTGTGATCATTTTATATCTAGCAGTACATTTTCTTGTAGTGATGACAATCTACTTGAGTTTGATGATTTAGAAGATAATTATAATTCAATTCATTTTGATTCTTTGAAGAGAAGTGCTAGTAACCCTTTTGCGGAAAATTTTTATTTACAAAATGAAGATCCTTGAAAGATTGAAACCCTAGAAGCATAAGAAATCTGAAGGCTAAAATTAAAATCCAATAGAAATTATTGAAAATACTTAATGAGAAGGAATGTGATTATGAAGACGAGATATTCAAATTAAAAAACCAATTGGATGAAGCAAGGAAAATTGAAGGAGTGAGAAATCAATATCAATTTATGGAAGAAAAAATGGCTACACTAAAAATTAATTTGAAAAAGAAATCCATTCAAATGATGAATAATATAAAACCTATAGGTGCTAGCTTGCACAAATAAGAAGCTCATTAAATTTTTTTTTTTAAAAGACCACCAACTAAAGATTATTCTACTAGTGAGTATAACAAGGAAGAAGAGCATCAACAAAATCAGAAATCAAGGAAGGAAAAATTTGTGCTAGATATATCATCCAGTTAGTCAAGATCGATAATATGCATCAATTATAAAAAAAATAGGCATTTTGCTGCAAAATGCAGAAGCATGAGTAGAACAAGGAATTGGATAAAATAACAAATCATTAAAAATAATCCATGGCCAGGTATAACAACTCATTTTATGGCTATTGTTTTTCGTGTGATAATTTTGGAGATAAGTCATTTGATTGCAGGAACTCTGTGAAGAACAATATTTTCGAAGATTTTCCATTATTTATTGGGCATATAAGGTGTGACATGTGTGAAAACATTGGCCATAAGACCAAAGACTACAAATTTCCTACACACTACAAGGGATTCACTTGAAGGAAAAGACTACTCAAAGAAGCTCAAAAAAGAGAGATCAAATTATGAAGTACATTTCAAGAATCAAACTAACAAAATTTGGAAGAAAAATGAGTATCAAGTGACTCCCATAAAAAACTGAGGCTGACATGGTATCAGGGGGATTATATGGCACCATTCTGAATTTATAACCGAATCATTGATAATTCATCCATAGTAGGTGAAGAGCATGCTTAATGAAAATGCTGGAGGAGGTATCTAAACTCAGGGGAGTTCTATGAGTTTTTAAATTTTATTTTCTTCTTTTTGATTATTGGTTTTGGATCAGTCAAATGTGATTGAATGTAGCATTTTCTTGAAGATATGAATACTAGATTCATGCTCAAGAGATAGATAGTATTATCTTTCATATTTTTATTTTATGCAAATGTTGTCATGATGAGAAGGTATATGTCGCAGTTATGCAGTGAAAATTCCCTTGGTCACAGTTGAAAAATATGATGTGCATCTGAATATTTGCACAATTTTATATTTGCATGAATTATATATTGGTTTTTTCTTTTCATGGTCTACATGGTTAGAATGCTACATGGCTATTACCTCATACTTTCCTTGGTACATAACATCTGATATTATTTTTGCAAGAAATTATGTTTCTTCTAGATCAACTTTATATTGATTCTTCCATGATGCATGATGGTTTAAAGTATGTTGTTTTGAACGTATTGAAGAAATCAAGGAAGGAAAAAGTTGTTCTAGATAGATCATCTAGTTCGTCAGGATTGGTAAGATGCTTCAATTATCAAAAAAAAGGAAGAACCAACATATTTTAAAACATCATGCATCATCGAAGAACCAATAGAAAGTTGATCTAGAAGAAACATAATTTCTTGCAAAAAGAACATCAGTTGTTATGAACCAAGGAAAGTATGAGGCAATAGCCATGTGGAATTATAACCATATAGACCATGACAAGTAGAAATTAGTAGATAATTCATGCAAATATAAGCTTGTGAAAATATTCAGAGGCACATCATATTTTTCAACTGTGAGCAAGGGAATTTTCACTGCATAACTACGACATATACCTTCTCATCATGACAACATTTGCATAAAATAAAAATATGCAAGATAATACTATCTATCTCTTGAGCATGAATCTAGTATGCATATCTTCAAGAAAATGTTACATTCAATCACATTTGACTGATCCAAGAACAATAAACAAAAATAAGAAAATAAAATTTTAAAACTCATAGAACTCCCCTGAGTTTAGATACCTCCTTAATGCATTTTCATTAATCATGCTCTTCACCTACTATGGATGAATTATCAATGATTCAGTTACGAATTCAGAATGGTGCCATATACTCCCCTTGATACCATGACAGCCTCAGCTTTTGATGGGAGTCCCTTGCTACTCCTTTTTCTTCCAAATTTTGTTGGTTTGATTCTTGAAATGTAGTTTAAAATTTGATCTCTTCGTTGAGCCGATTTGAGTAGTATTTTCCTTTTAAGTGAATCCCTTGTAGTGTGTAGGCAATTTGTAGTCTTTGGACTATGGAAAATGTTTTCACACATGTAATGCCTTATATGCCCAGTAAATAATGGAAAATATTCAAAAATATCATTCTTTGCATAGCTCCTGCAATCAAATGACTTATGCTCAGAACTATTGCATGAAAAACAATAGCCATAAAATGAGTTGTTATACCTGGCCTTGGGTGATTTTTAATGATTTTTTATTTTATCCAATTCCTTGTTCTGCTGCATACTTCTGCATTTTGCAGAAAAATTCCCATTTTTTTATAATTAAAGCATCTTATCTATCTTGACAAACTGGATGATCTATCTAGCACAACTTTGTCCTTTCTTGAATGAACCTAGGGTTTTCATTTTTATTGAAGAAGTTTTTATTGTAGCGATCCATTTGTTTTTGGTGTTGATTGAGCTTCATAGAACATAACTTATTCATTTGATTGGAGAGTGTTTATTGTTGAGTATATTGTTGTTAATATTGATGTTTCTATGTTTCCTAGTGATGAGTTTTGTTGCTCATTCTCATGTTACTTCTTTGATTTGAGAATGATCTATTCCATATTGGTTTTTTTATTATTGTTATGAAATGGATGATTTTGGTTGGTGCTATTGAGTTTGATGTTGCTACATTTACTGCTATGATATACTTCATTTTGTGATCCACATATTATGCTACTAAATTTTGATCTTTTATCTCATTATGGAGACATGTACCTGTTGATGCCATATATAAGTTCATATATGGTGGTTTTTATGTTCCTGCTATATGATGTTATGTCATCGCCTTATCTTCATTCTCATTCACATGTTGTTGCAAAATTTTATTGATGGTTTGGTCAAAGAGATCATGATTTATATATGTTTTTTGTGAAGTGAGGATATATTGTTAGTTATTGTCTTATCTTTCTATGAGTTCATATATTGTTTCTATTGCTAAAATTTTCATCATGGCCTAAGTGATTGAATATCAAATATATTTTTATTATCGTCTCATTTTTCTTTTTCATGAAGTATATTTCCTATTTCAGAATAAAACACTTTTCACATGAGAGACTCTATATGATTTCTTACCAAGAGCTTCCATTGTAAATTATACTTATGTTGCTTCTTCCTTTATATTTGGGCTTATTAATGAATTTCATTCATTCATGACATATGTATGTTTTGATTACTCTCCATTATAAGTGTTGGTGAAATATTGATGTGAAGACTCACATATGAGATTAATACCTTATCTCTCACATTGTACAATGGTGGTCGTGATGTCTGGTGGGCATTGGTAGGAACTCTATTTGTTGCATTGGTCAATATGTACTCAATGCTATACCCATTCATTTTTCCTATAAAGCCATGTAATCATTATCATTAATATGGAGCCATATTTGAGTTAGGAACAAGAACCGGTGAGCCTTAGGACATGTCAAGAGTGTGTGATGTGCATGCGATGAGAGATCAGAAGTATTTCAGCCATATTTTTGGCAACGTATTGCCATGTATTCATTCTTGTATGAGCTCTTGGATTCCTTGAGTACCCTTATATTATCACATTCTTCTTAAGGGTCATGGTTGGGTAATGTGCGTGTCTTTCATACAAGAGAGAGGAGCCTTTGTTCAACAAGCTAGAGGATTTGTAAAGACTTTTATTGTTATTCCTTGAGACTTGTATCATGCTTTGTATCTCATTTTTCATCATTGAGCTGACGTTAGTGAAACATTTATATATGAGGATCAACCTTCTTGCATATGAAAAAGAGGCACTAGCGGAAAAATAAATTGCACATTCAATAGCCCAAGCGTTGTTTTTCAACCCCTTTATATGTACATGGGGAGCCTGTATTGGCATTTGCTCATTGGTTTCCATCATTTTAGTATTGGCATGATGTTGTGGTTGACATGGGAGTGATTCTTTCATTGATATGTTGACTTCCTTCATATCTTGAGATTTACATAGGGGGCATGCTTATTCCTTTCTCTTATCTTCATTCATGATGTGTTGTTGGTTGAGAAAAGTATGAATGGTGTCTTCATTATTCCATTATCCTTATATTCATGTGTTTCCACTACGCTTTGAGAGAAGATAATATGTATTGGTAAAAAGATAATTCTATTCATTATCTGAGAGGATGATGATGATGATGGTATTGGTGCATGTAGCATGGTTATAAAAAATTATTTTTTTATTTCTGGTTGAGAGAGTGTTATTGCTTATGATCTGTTGTTATTTTGTACTATGACTGGATATAATTTTATGCTACTAAGTTGAGAAATGTTGCTACTATTGGTGCTTGTAATGATGTTGTGATTTCTCATTTTTGTGTGCTATCGTTTCTTCAAAAAATGAGTTGTGGTTGTTAATAATTATAAATCAATTATGTAATCCTTCAGGTGTTCCCTTTTCCATTGATGTCAAATTGGGAGAAAATTCAGAGTTTAGTTCATCATGAGGTTTCTTTGGTTGACCCGGGTGGGGTTGAAACTAATGCTAAAGGGGGTGATTGTTGGCACTGATGTTCTAATGAGGTGATAGTTGATGGGTATGACAGTGAGTGATGTTTGGAATTGATTTCAACCCAGACTTGGTCTGGTGATGGTATGAACGTACTTGGTTTTTTGAAGGTATTGGCTTGTGCATGGTTGTTGTGATATATGCTTGTGTTGAATATTCTTTGATTTTGGCTTCGATAGTTTTAATGGTTGATTGAATAACTAGGTATCCATGCAGGATCATGTCTAAGGAGTTTCTCCTAAGATGTGTCTTGGATTTTCTTCAATTATCATTTGCAATTTTTATGATGTTTGAAGGTTTTGTATAGACTGTCATGATCCATGTACAAATGAGATTCATATTTGATGCCACTTGATATAGTTTCTGCACTCATGTGTTGGTCCTTGAAATTATGGTGACTACTTCATGTATAATCTCATAAGGAGGTTATGAATATGTTTTTAATACTTTTCATGGCTTGGGAAAGCCTTAAAGTTTCAAGAGATGCTGAGAAAAAAACTGGAGCCAATTTTGAGTTGAATATCTAGTGCTTTTCCTTCATCCTCTGTCTAATCGCCCGGATGATGGTTCATCACAGCAATTGATGAGATCGTGGTGTTCCCTTGTAGGAGGGTGGAAGTGACTATGGTCCCAGTCACATGGAATATTGTGTTATGCAAGAGAATATGACTTTAGGTGAAGTTTCTCTTGATTTATCGCACTCCACAAATCATTTAATTGGTTGTATTCATGTATCTTGTTCAAGAATTTTCGTTAAAGGTTAAAATTGACTAAATAATCATGATGGAATGTAATTTTAAGTTTGAATTCTTTTAATTAAATAAGTAGTGGACTAGTGGAATTTTTTTTTATATAATAAGGAGCAAATTGACCATTGCGAGTGAGTAAACAAATCAGAGCTTTGTGTAGAGAGCAAAGGGAAAACTCCCACAACATATAATGTTACTGAGGTAGAATTTATTGAGAATTGCAAACATACACATTATCTTCTGAGATAAGAGAGTGAGGAGAGTGTTGGGGAGGTCAAACATGATTTCAGAGAAGAATAATTTGTTTTGAGTGTGATGAATATTGCAGAAGATTGTAATAGAGAATACTTCGGGGGGAATTCTTCATTTTATTGTCTTGATGCAAGAAAAATTATAGTGGATAGCTACATGTGATAGCCTCCTTTATGCAGTAGCTAACATGTTTATAATTTCATGGATCAAGGGTATATTATTGGGATTCATATGTGGCCAATAGTTGTGATTGAAAGTGGAAATTTTCATGTCCATGATTGTATAATTTCATCTATGCACTAAATGTTCGAGTTTTATTTCATGCTACTATTGGAGTTTTATTGAGAGGGGATGTCAATGATGTTGTAGGAGGATTGTGTGTGCTTCTAGATGGTAATAAATATATGAGTAAGGTCTTGTGTGTTTATTTGAGAGAGTGATAGCTTAGGTATGTTTCTAGTTGGTTGGATTGAGATGTATTAGATTTGTTTTATTGAGATGGTGTATTGATCTTATCAAACAGAGAAATTTGTTGTTGTCTTGTGAAGGGGTCTAGTTTGAAACATTGTGAAATGTGGCACTCATGATTAACATATTGAGATAGCTTGGTAAATAAGGGATGGATATTCCTTGTCAATGGGTGTTGGCGGATTCAATAAATGAAGTAGAATTCTCATATTCCAATGGGAGTTGGGAGAGGATTTTAGGGGATAGGGGTCTCGAGTGGATGGGTGTTCACTTAGTTGATTTCATATGAGAGACTTCCTTGTTGTACAACTATCTATGATGATGTAAGTTGATTTTATTGATTAATAAAATTAGAAGTAGAGAAACGACAATAAAAAGGGTGGTTTATTCCCTAGAGGGGTTTTTCCACCAGAGATCCCTATTTCTTTTCTGTGTGTGATTTTTTTATTGTATTATGCCTTTAATGTGATTATCATGGTATTTTATTTGCTGGTTAATGAATTATATGAGCTAATATACTAATGGTGTAATGTTTGATTGTGAATAATTAATTGGAAAATATTTTTTAATTATACATTGTCACTACTAATTCATCCCCCCCAGTAGTGAGCATATTTCCATAATTAGTTTCATCATACTATAAGACTATTTATCCCTAGTGAAATATATAAGGGTGTGCATTATGGTCCAATTTTTCCTTATACCTTTTAATTTTAACCTTGTAATGCTATAGGTTAGCATTGATCATTCTTGATGTGCTCTAACTGAATTAGACGTTTCTCTATGGGAGTCGTATTGGATAGAAACTCAACAATGATGATAAAAGTAGGGATCTTACATTATATTGGTACAACTAGTTAAACCATATCATCAACGTGGAGGGGCATGAAATGGGTTGAGGTTTTGAACAACATACAATATGATCATAAGGAAAAGAAAATAATGTTGTGCAAATTTTTTTCGGTATTTATTGAAATGAGTTATAACATGGTATTAAGGACATTGTTAACAACTTCTACCTATCCATTGGATTGATGGTAACATTGTAAGGAAAAATGATGAGTGAAAGGAAGGAGAAATTAGAATTCATGTAATACTTCATTTTTTATATGCATGTTTAGGGTCAAATATTAACTCCTTGGAAAGTCCAAACCATTTAATGACATGGTTGAATAAGAAACATGTCATGGTGTTAGTATTATTGTCAAGAATGTTGGCATCGCTTAATATCATTTTTTAAAGAAATATATGGTCACTGCTATGTACTTGTGGTCATTTTGGGATGGTATATTACATGTCATGAATTCAATTCCCCACACAAAAAATCAACTTTCTACGATGAAAAGCTACAATAGAGGTAAACGGGATTTCATTTTATCAACTTAAATTTGGCACTTGGTTAACCATTGAGGACTTGAAAGTAGTCAAAGGGTGGGCCAAAAATAATGAACATGAAGAATATTTGAACAATTTACATACATGAGAGATTTCCTCCACAAGCACCACTATGAAAATCATTCAAGGCCTTCTCAACTTCTTCAAAATTGAGTCACCGACATAGGATGGAACTGACTCCTTGTCTATATAGTATGTCTCCTACACGGATATAGTGAGAGGTGTAGTGAAAAATTGTTTTTCATTCATCTTGTGAGAGATGCGGGTTGGAAATTTGGGTTCTCAAATAGATGATAATGTCAGTATACCAAGGATTATATAATGAGATGATGAAGATTAATTTTCAAGGAAAGTGTCATGAATTAATCGATATTTGATAACCAATGGTAGGTTGGCACTGAACTCTGCAAGAACCAGGGCCTTTCTTTAATTTTTCATAAGGCACAGTCAAGGTTAAAAAACTAGAGAATGACTATCCATTGTGAAAAAATGTGATTCAAGATTATAAAAGTGAGGAAGTAACTCATGGGTTTTGGGATTACTTTTGTAATCCTAAGGATGATATAAAGTTATAAATTATGTACTATAGTACACTAATGAAAATGAATTTTTTTTCATATAGCTCTTAATAAATTGAGGGTCTAGATAAATTCTTTTTGAAGTAATAGATCACGTATTCTTGGATAGAATCATATTCATGGACTAACAACCTAGAAATGGCCACCTCATATGATGATAAGTACTGTGAGAATTTTTTAGTTAGTGGGATGAATCAATGGTGCATTTGACAAGATGCCCTTAAAAGACTCAAAATGTTGTTGTGCTTGGCCATTCCATAGAAAAGGAATATACTGAGAAACAATATGAAACTATGAGAAGAAGTAGTAGAGTTTTAGATGAATTGTTGCAATAAATTAACTTTGCCTTGGGATGAAGCATTGCGATAAATTGACCTTGGCCTCACGAATCTACAACTGGCACAAAGTATTTAGTGGGGGGATAGTCTGAATGATATGGACCTTAAGCGGGTAAACCATAAGATTATGATTGGAAACAAAGAATCCAAGAAAGCATCTGTCCAAGGAATAAAATACGCACTTTATATTTTTTATTTAGAGTTTGCATTATTCACACCATTGGAATACAATGAGAATATACTTAATGTGTGGATATTGTTGTTTGGAATTAGTAATAATTCCATACAAATATGTGATGATAATATATTCTATATGATGAAAATAAAAATCATTGCTAGATGAAACGTGGCACCACCAATTTTTAGATGAAAAGACATTACTATACACATAGGTTAACCCCAAGTGCTAGTGAAGGTAGTTTTATACTCATCTTCATGGTAGGTATAAATTATAATGTAGCTAGAGAAGTCATTTATTAAATACAAGGATTCATGGCTTGTGTATTGTTATAAGAAAAATTGTCACATCTAATGAGTCATCTTGTAGATTGGGTCAATCAACATCATTTTACCTCATAACAGCATCATTACACAATTCCCTAGGCATGACTCTCCTTAATCACCTATTTTATCCTGAAACAACCTTAAATTACTCCCTTTAAGATCCAACACAGTCTATATGCCTACAGACCTACGTTCACTAGGAGGTTGCTCCATGCTAGATAGGGTTGATCACCAGAAAGTTGCTCCATGTTGGGGTGCATTAATTCTTGAAATTCAGGAAAAAGTGAGAGATTCATGAAGCCTCTTATTCTCAAATCATATCATATCCATCCTTGGAGTTTCCATCCCTTATCCTTTTATCTCGTCCTCCCATCAAGAGTGGATCTTAAAGCCTAGATTGGTAAATGGATAAGAACTCCCAACTTACCGTCCTCTTTTATATATTTGTGTCCATCCGCAAGTTAGGAGTGGTGTTTTGGAGATCTATTCTACCCTCATGTTGCTGCTATGGAGAGTTATTATTCCATGCATTAGGGTGATTAGAGGTGCCCTTTGTGGCGAAGAAGGAACAACTCATCATGGAGGAGATATCTACAAGATCAACTATTATATTTGGTTGTAACTCACTCCACTTCTATAAATGACAAGATTTATTTATTTTTCTATATATGATGTTATTACTTCTTGTATTTTGATGCAATTTTCATTCATTGAATGAAGTATTTAGATGATTCTACATAGATTATGTAGATGGCTGGCTTGTGTTGTTTTATTGTGGTAGTTTCTAATTATAGTGACTAGAGCTAGAATTGGAGCATTAAAACAAAGAGATGAGACAAACATATGATAGAACTCAGGTAGGATTCATCCCACTATCTAATTACTTAAAGGGAAAAATTAACCTCTTTGTCTTTATGTTGCTCTAGACTAAGCTAACCAGTCTATGGAAGATAATTTTGTTCGCAGTTGTAGATTTTGTATGACACACATGAATTGATGACATGGTATGCGATTGGTGAGGGGAATTTATCCTTAAGGAATTATTTGTCCAAATACTGAAAGTAATTACAAATTTAATGGTCCCTTATTTATTGATGACAAAAATTAGGTTGAAAATACATGAAGTGTAACAAATAGGGTATATGGAACGCACTTATATAATTTTTGAATTTTTTCTTTGATATTTTTGGCTCTTGACAAGTGTGATGTATTCTACTTCAAATAAAATGGTGAAATTTGAGGCCAGGTATGAACATGGTGTTCTATAATGGTAGGACCTAAATTATGATTTTTTTGAATGAAAAAGAAAATATATCATGGTAATAATAGAATAGGGCCTTATAGGCATATTCTTCTTCAAGGGAGAAAGATGCCTACAACATAATTTCTTTAAATGATGTTGAACTTATTTGAAATATAAAATTTTATGGTAGGATATATGCTGGATATATTATATTCTTTGAAGGAATTAGGTGTAGGTATGGGGTTTCAAATTAATCCACCTAATTTGTGGGAATAAAATCCTTTGTTTCCACTAAACATACATTATCTGTAGATGGTATAAAACGTGATAATGACCCTTCAAGTAAAATTAAGGAGTAATTGTGAATGGCATCCCAAGGACACTATGGTACTCTCATGAACCAAATCATGTCCTAATTGGAGTGGAATATACTAGAGGACAGTTTTGGCATCATCAAAAGTCATCAAGTAGTGGTTAGTGCATGGAAGTACTACTGGATTTGTGCAATAATATGGAATTGTAATAGGTTTCATAGGAATAATGGATGACATAATGTAGAAAAGGTGTTTCTATGCTATCCTAGTTGATTCTACATTCATTTTGGATGACCCAATATTGACACGTGGGAATGATGAGCATACAACTGGTACCAATGCTCCTATGGATGAGGAAATATTATAGATATGCTCCTAATTTTACCTATCATTCATACTATAAGTGGCGTGGAAATTTGAACCTTTGAATGCTACACAAGTGTCACACGAACTACAGTCATGGTGGGGTCTTCCCTTTAGATGGTAAAGGTAGTTTGTGTCTTTTGAGTAGCCACAATCCGAGGTAGAATTAGCTCTTGAGGAGGGTGATATGTCACTTGATCCATATGATGTTGGAAATATGTGATGAGTAAGGAGAACATGTAGGTGATATGACTGTATTTAAAGCTCAACAAAAAATGGAATTCCATCCATTAATTAACTAATTTGGTGACATAATAAATAGAAAAAAAGTGCATTATGAACATCAAAAGTTGGTGGATGCAATGGTGATCCAATAAAATCATGTTGTAGGGTGACCAACGCATTTCAATATAATAGGATATTGGTACAATGATGTGCATAATTATTGTGTTCTGAAAAAAAGGCATATATGTTGTTTGTTCTTAAACCCTTATTACGTGATGAGGTGGCTCCATTAACTGATGCTATGGAGAAAATTGGGGTTCCTAAGGGGTATAAAGGAATCCTTCAACTCTTCAATATTGGGGCGTAAATTATTTATATAACCCAATGTGTCACAAAGGAAACATGGGGGACTCACCCTCAGGGTAGTTTTATTTGAAGGGTCCATCTTATTTTTCTTACTCGCTACTAGTTTTCCAGTGCCCTCTAGTGTCCTTGTGTTGGTTGGTGTTTCAGAAGTAGGTTCCTCAAAAGATGATGAAAAATTTACTTTTCCATTAAGAATGATAAAAAACATAAATTATTTAGTTGGGTGTTCCAAGTACTATATAGGAAGTTCCAACACGATGTTTGGAAAGGAAATAATTTCCATCACTTGATGTGAGATAAAACTAGGTGAATGATACATGAAGGGATTATGAGTGGTGGTGTATGATAAAAATATTGCGTCAATCATAAGAGCCATTTTTTGGTTTAATTGGTGTTGGTTAATTGAAATAATATTATTTCTATAAGATATGGTTACTACATAGACAAAGGTTCAATTTTCCATAGTCGTGACAATGGGGTCTCCTAGACATGTACCTAAGATTGTAGGATCTTCTAATATTTTGGGCCTAACTCCAATGAGAAAGGAGGGATTTATTATTTTCATTGCTTTTAAGGTAGCACATTTTTAGCTGATGGCAAAGCCCTAATATCATAGTGTGTTAGTTGATCTAATGTAATTATTTTTCAGTTATTATGAAATCTCTTGCTGGGAAAGACTGAGGATGTTACAACCTTCATTGCACACATATAACATCATTTGAAAAAAAAATTATAATCAAAAGGAGAATCAAGGAATTATATGTGGATGAAAACTATTTTACTATTTAATTCCACTTAAATTCTGTAAAATATTCCTATTAGTTGTGAAGGGTAAACATCATATGTGTTGAGGGCAATAGATGAAGTTATACATTCGAGGGATCCAATTGGTTTACATAATACTTTAGACATGATGTGTGTATGTTTTTCCTCATAGATAATGCATATATATATAGTGGCATTACATATGGTAATAGGAATATGGAAAGTGACTAATGATGGGAGTCATGGTTCAAAATTGTTGAAGAAAAATGTGACTAGGTAGAAATTGGAAGGACCAATTGTACTTAAAGCTAAAAGTAATCTATGTTGTTCAGTTTTAATTTTGTTAATGACTTCCAATGCTCACATGGTAGTAAGGGATTTTTAGGATAATCAATAATTCTATAACTATGAGTTTCCTTTGTGTTTTGTGATGCATGCCTTGGGGGTCCTTTAATAAACCTATGTTAAGTAGATGTGAGGCTGCAAGATTGTTATCGGGTGAGGGAGACTGAAGTAGAAGGCCTGGCCTATGCTAACGGGGGATTAATATCATGGCAGAGAAACTTAGTATAAATGACATGTTTGTGGTAGGATGTCTATCACATTCATGTAAATTTCACAATTGATCATATCTTGGGTTTTATCACCTAGAAAATTAGTGAAATGATGATTTTTAGCGTTGTATTGTGTACTAACATGTTCATGTTGAGGGAAATGTGTTTATAGTATTGTAGGTTGTTTATCACCTCCTAATTTTCCACTATGGTTACCCATATTTTTATTAATTCGTTTGAATTCAACCATTTTGTGGAAGTGATGGTCATCATTTTCATACTACCCACGCAGGGAACATGGGTAATTATTCCATAGGAAAGTATTCTCTCCCTATTTTTATGGGTTTTTAGGGCCTTTGTTAGGATTTTGGTTATTATTAGGGGAATTCCCCACGTCCCCATGTGTTTTTATATTTATTATTAACTTGATTTTATTGGATCCTCTTCCTTTTGTTGCTTCCTTCCTTATTTTCATTATATTGTGGGTTGGTGGTGTTCATTTCTTGAAATTCCTAATGTCGTTGAGGGAAAGATTGTTGTACAAAATTAAACTCTACATTCTATTGAGTATTTGGGTGATTATATTTTTGTTAACCTTGGAAAGGAACATATGAATTTTCTTGTGCAATGTTTCCATAGGAGGGTTTGGATGTTGACGCACCATCAATATTAGATATGTATAAAGGTAGCTTCATAGACATTCCTATCCATGTAGAGTTATGAGCTATGTGATCATATGTGAACTTGAAAAGGTTATGGAGGTAAAATTAAATGACAAATGGGAGGTTATGTGCAAGGGTGGCCATAACTTTGTAAACTGCATGACATGAAAAAATACTTTGAGGTACTGTAGTTCCTAATAGAGAAACACAAGCAATAGATGAGCCTAGAAAATCTAGATTAGGCGGTGATCAGAGAAGAAAATATCAAGTAGGAAAATAAATAAAACCATGCACATGTCCAACCAAGGGTGAGAAGTGTTGAAGGTGATGATGGAAATATGCCTTGAAATGTTTCCTTGTGGTTCTCAAGGAGATCAATTAACAATGAAGGGGTTATCAAGTGTGAAAACCAATGTATCAACACATAAAACAAACCAAAAAGAAGGCTTAATTAAAATAATTATATTTTGAATGTGTGAAACAATATAAGTTTTTCTGATGTGTTTATCACATGAAATCCTAATATACGTGATGTTCTTCCACAGAGAAATTAGATAATCCTTTCAAAAGTTTTTTTATGTATCTAGATCAAAGAAATACATAAGAATAAGAGAATATTGATGAAATACTTGAGAAAAAAGACACTTAGAGGGGGAAACCTCCCTTTACATCACATAAATGAATAATTCTTAGATGATTAAAAAAAAAACCTCCTTGGTATATATAGGAATCTAAAGGGTTAGAATATAATTAAAGCGTGCACAAAAATAACAATGTAATATTAAAATAATGACAATAGTGGGCTTATATGGAGCACAACAATAATATGGGCCCTACACTAGTTTATAGGGACCTAAAATGCCCCTCTCCTTCAAATACTTTTTTCCTCAATGCTTGAGTATTTATGGATTCTTCTGTTTAAAATGCTCATTGTCCCATGGGGAATATTTAGTAGGTAAGTTATTCCACTTAATTGGATACTCTAAAATTGATTGATTTCGTAGTTGCTGATTTTTTTAATTTTTTTTCCATGATTGATTCAGGCTCTATGTAATGTTCCTTTTTCAGAAACATTGTCAATCGACAAAGCAAATCTATTCCAAAGATAGAATGTAGGGGAATTTACTAGATTTTTCACCTTCACAAGGAAGGATGAGCTCCAGAGGCTACCTGGCCCACTAGCAGACTCTGTCTATAGGGTGATTGTCAAGGGAAAATATCCCCAAGAGGGAAACACAACAAGATTGGGAATCTCTTAAGATAACCCCAACATTGCAGCTACAGTAATAACAAATACATCAAATGGAAAATAGCAGCGAATCATATACACATGAAATTCCGGATAATCTAATGGCCATCATATTAGAACATAGCAGCATAAAATATACAACTTCTTTAGGAAATGATCACTCAAGTAAGGCACAACAAGCCTCAAGAAAACTGTACAAGGACATATGAGAAACACTGCTACATAAAGGAAGCCCTAGGACATGACTGCGTAATTATAGAGACGAAATGCTGCATAAATAATGAAAATACAAGGATATGAAAATGTAGGGTCAAATAAAGAAGGGGGAGCAAGATCTCAACCCCTGAAAATACATAAGATCAATCCTTTAATAGGATTGGCCGGAATCTGTACAAAAATGCTATAATACAAAAATGTCGAAGCTACAGTAGCTACTACAACTCAAGAGTTAGAAATACATGGAGAAGGCTGCAATATCTTATGCTAAAGAAGAACCCTTCTCCAATGAAAATCTGAAGTGAAAGGCTAATCCTTTCACCCAAGACTTCCCCTCCAAATGACTGTCAAAATCCCTCACAGCAAATAGTCACCAAGAAGAATGTTGTCTAAGAGAGGGACTGAACTGCTAATGATGGAATGTGGTTGGCCTGATGAAAAATATGGTGGGATATTCTCAAGAACCACCTCTGATGATCTCCCAATGGATGGAACCTCTCTCCACTGAAAAAATAGCTTCGGATGGTGTGTAGAAACCTCCCCAGCAACACCTAGCAACACTAAACAATATCTGCTGCAGAAACTATGCTGATGTAGATGGCTGAAGTTATGGCATGAATTCATGAATATGGGGAATGGAGTGAAATCCTTCATGAGATACTCAAGAAGGAGAGGAATTCATAAACAGTACTCCCTTGTGCCCGAAGGCACTGCAACTTTTCTAAACAGCAACAGGCAGCAACAAGTCTCTAAGACTCGAATGTAAAATGATCAATAATAATCTCAATGGCTACCTTGCTCCTCTTTTAAACAAGTGAACCTTCCCTCTGTGGGCCCTAATTCTAATTATGGTTTCCTTCCTCTAGAATCTTCCCTCCTACATTCTCCCACTTAGTGCTTTCCAACTCATGCCAGCACAGTTTGACTTGGTCAACCTTGTCCAAATATTAATGAAAAAACCTCCTTTCATAGATGGAGGTGTGAAATCTAGCTCCAACATGATCCTCTTTCATGCTTAGAGGATTTTTATTCTCTAATAATGCAAAGAATGGGTCCCCTACCCATTTTATTCGTCTCCTAACAAAAATTAATGTTCCATAAAAATTTGGAAAATTACAGTCCTCCCCTCTCAAAATATTACTTGCCCTCAAGAAATTGCAAGGATGAAGTGATTTTCTTTCTGCCCTTCCTCCTGTAGCATCCTTATGTGATGATATCCTCAAGGAAAGGATGCCATATCAGCAATAAAGTCTCCAAATTGTCCCTCCAACATATGCAATCTAGCCTTGGGGTGAACATTCCCAAAATAGCTATCATGTAGAAACAACAATCCATGAAGGAAAAAAGAGTTGTCTAAGGGCCTCCTTGAGGCATGATATATGATATATAATGGGAATTATCATCCCCATATGAATCTCTCATTCCCAAGTCATCAATCATAAAAAAATAAGCTGCCTCCCAACAAGACAACTCATGGAAAATCTCCCTCCACCTTGAGCTCCAGAAATGAAGGTGGGCTGAAATTTGATGATGGCAAGCACTATAACTTGCCCCATGATGTCCTCTTCTCCACTTATGACAAGTGTGGAGTGTATGTTGATCTTGGGCTGCAAAATTATTGCCCTCAAGTGGCAAAATGAAAAGAAATCCTTCAAGGATTTCTCCTCCAACAATGATAATCCGGCTGGCCCAAGACATGTCATCTATGATGAATAGGACAAGATCACCATAAAATGCCCCCATGAAATGTTTTATTTAGGTTATACCATGTTCATAAAAATTTAAACAATTCCTCATAGGTTTATAATGCAACCTCATCCACTACAGCTACAGAAAATATCATGGCAAGTATTGCACAACAAATATCACATTTGCTACTAAATAGCAAATAAATGAGTGAATCAGAAACATAAGGTCAAATACATACCCATATACATAAAATGGATGGATAAAATTACCAAGATCATGTCTCTCCCCACAAATGAGAAAATATGTGGCTGTAGCCATGCCTCCTCTCATGTTCCCCTTATAACATGTACTGTAGAAAATATGGGAGTCCTCCCTCATCAAGGACACATTCATCCCATGTGTCTCTCCTCTAATAATGTTATTTACTAAGATAACAGAAATATCAGCCAAGTATACCATACTCAGAAATAAAATGAGGTAATTATTGAAGGTTTCATGTTGTGCAAAGGTGTACCAACAATCTCCCAATTGGTCACAGCGCATTTTCCCAAATTGCTTCTTTGAGAAATGATATGGCAAGTTGTTTCTCATCTTATGAATAAAAATGTATGTTCTTACACCTGATAATGCATTGTAAGTGGCTGAATATAAATTCTGAACATACATGGAAGGTAACACTTCCCCAAGGACATATAAAAGATGGCTGTCTCCATCACATAGTTTGGCCCAATTTTGGTCATGGAGAAACATGAAAAATCTGCCCCTTTGAAAAGCCCTGCATTGCATCATAATGATAAGAGTATGTAAATTAGAAAAGGTACACAAAATACTCTTACCATAGTCTGGAAGTGAGATGATAGATGGATCTATGCATGTGACCCTCCTCCCAAATGACAGCGCTGTGAGCTCATGCAAAAAGGCTCTTGCCCATGCCAATCTTTGTTCCTTGACATGCTTCTTGTCAAGAACAACTCTGGTGATGCTGCTACAAATATGAAGCTTCTCCCAGGAGGGAAATGCCTCCCAATCAATCCCAGCTAAGAAGTGATCCCCTTGCACTATGAGAGTGCCCTCCTCTACTCCTGCAACACCATAAATCATATGGGAGAAAATCTGCTTGTGCTTTCTCCCATCAATTCTAAGCAACTGAAGTGCTTGATTCTTCCTCATGATTACATCATATGACTCATGTGATGAAGGTATCATTGCTGATATATAATTTATATCAGCAATATTTATCCCTTCTCCTTGTTTACCAATGATGTAAACATCCTTCCATCTCCTCTCCATTCCTTTGGTATTCCTCCCATGAGGGATACCATCCTCCCAAACCAATTCTTGCTTCTTGCATTTCATGAGTGTTTGAAATGCAGCTCCTTGGAGACCTCTCAGGAAAGGCCTCTCTCCCATGAATATGTTGGATCTATGAGGATCCAAATGTGATTTAGGTGATGTCTCCTCTCCACCCATGTTCAACAACATTTCTAATTCTTCCAATGGTGTAGCAGCTGTCTCTTCCTCCAGTTCACAATTTGTTTCATGATTCTCCATGAAGGTGTCATGGTTTGTTTCATCCTCCAATGGTCCACATCCCAACCTCAAGGGCTGAATGAGATTCATAAATAGTGCATTAGAATGAGGGTTCATTTCCTCCTTTAACCCTTTGCATAGTGCAATGCAATCATGAGGCCCTAAAGTGGCCATGTGATTTGAACCTTGGACCTCTTCATATGAAATTCCACGATCCTTAAGATTATTTTCTGAAATAGAAAGTGGAACTTTACTCATACCTTGGTGGATATTTGGACCTTCTTGTGTGGTTGCAATGGCTTTTCCCCCAATAGCGTCTTCATCCATAGATGTTGAAAGCTACTCCTTCAAAGCTGTAGCAGCGTTGGTGCAATCCTCCTGCCATGGTGGTGTGAGCTTCTCTTCCTTTGTTCTTTCTCCATCAATGTTTGGATCAAAATTTGAGCAAAGACTACAAAATAACTCACCCTTGAATGGACCAAGGGTTTGAACCACCAAACAGAGGTTTCCTCCTCCATGTGTAGTTCTACAATATCCACTGCTTCTCTTTTTGCCACTAGATGTAGCAAGAAAAATTGCCTCCAACTCCTTCACCCAAGCTCTAGCTGAAGTAACCCCTTAAAATGTATACAATAGAAGCCTATTACCTCTGATTTCTCCTTTTCCATAGGGCCTTCTATCCTCCATCTGTTGAATATACTGTAGGAATGATGTAGCTCCTCTGAATGCTGCAGAATGGGGTTTATAGTCACCTAGGTACCTTCTTAAGATCTGAAAATCCAAGCATCTCCCATGCTGGTCTTCAAGAGAATAGGAAGTGCATGGACCTTCCTCTTCTCCCCTTTTCTTCTTCTCCTCCTCAGGGAGGCTCTTCTTTATTCCAAAATTAGATGAGATTAGTCTCATCTTCTTCATCATTCTCCTCTGAAATCGAACTCATAGGCTATGCCAATTTCGATGCTATGATACCATTGTAATGTTCCTTTTTCAGAAACATTGTCATTTGACAAAGAAAATCTATTCTAGAGATAGACTGTAGGGGAATTTACTGGATTTGTCACCTTCACAAGGAAGGATGAGCTCCAAAGGCTACCTGGCCCACTAGCAGACTCTGTCTATAGAGTGATTTTCAAGGGACAATATCCCCAAGAGGGAAACACAACAAGATTGGGAATATCTTAAGATAACCCCAACATTGCAGCTACAGTAATAACAAATACATCAAATGGAAAATAGTAGCGAATCATATACACATGAAATTCTGGAGAATCTAATGGCCATCATATTAGAACATAGCAGGATAAAATATACAACTTCTTGAGGAAATGATCAGTCAAGTAAGGCACAACAAGCATCAAGAAAACTGTACAAGGACATATAAGAAACACTGCGGCATAAAGGAAGCCCTAGGCCATGATTACGCACTTATAGAGAGGAATTGCTGCATAAATAATGAAAATAAAAGGATATGACAATGTAGGCTCAAATAAATAAGGGGGAGAAATATCTCAACCCCTGAAAATACATAACATCAATCCTTTAAGAGGATTGGCTGGAATCTATAAAAAAATGCTATAATACAAAAATTCCAGAGTTGCAGTAGCTGCTACAACTCAAGAGCTATAAATGCATGGAGAAGGCTGAAATAGATGCTACTGATGAAGAACCCTTCTCCAATGAAAATCTGAAGTGAAAGGCTGATTGTTTCACCCAAGACTTCCCCTCCAAATGACTGTCAATCCCTCACAACAAATAGTCACCAAGAAGAACATTGTCTAAGAGAGGGAATGCACTACTAATGATGGAATGTGGTTGTCCTGATGCCAAATATGGTGGGATATGCTCAAGAACCACCTTTTCTGATCTCCCAATGTATGGAACCTCTCTCCACTGAAAAACTAGTTCTGGATGGTGTGTGGAAACCTCCCCAGCAACACCCAGAAACACTGAAAAATATCTACTGTAGAAACTACACTGATGTAGATGGCTAAAGCTATGGCCTGAATGCCTAAATATGGGGAATGGAGTGCAATCCTTCATGAGCTGCTAAAGAAGGAGAGGAATTCCTAAACAGGATTCCCTTGTCCCCGAAGGCACTGCTGTAGAAATTTGAATAATAGCTAACTTATTCACCGAGATTATCTTGATTACACACTATTTAAGCTTCATGCATAATACATAACCTCTTCTACAATTGATCATCAATATGCGGAAATAGAAGCAGTCGCATGCGTACATTAAAACATAATCAAGCACACATATAACACAGTATGTAATGGGGAAAGCATACAGATGAAAACCCCCAACTATCTGTATATTATAATGATAGAGAACATGTAACAATACATAGCACAAAGCTCTCATAGCTCTCAGCACTATCTCCAAAAGTTACACACAAACTAGTATAGAAAGTGAACAAGTCACAGGTTCAAATCTCCTCCACAAGTCTGCCTGCCTCTACTGCGCAATCCAAGTTGATTAATGATGAGATCCAAGTTCGAATCCCACTAGCTCCAACTGCGCAATCCTCATTGGCAATATCCATCAATGTGTGTGCAAATCTCATGCACAATCATGGTCACAACTGATAGTCACACTCACCCTTTCACCCACCTCTAACACTGGTCTCCACTGAACTGTCCATGCATTGCAGTTAACTGATGTGTTCTTTAGTTGATTTATGAGTTAATAACTAGTGAATTAATTAATAATTAATTCACACCACTCATCACTAGTGTATTTTTCAGTTAGACTAAATACAACTAGTTCAACTAAGTTAAATAGAACACAACTCCACCAAACTCTGCCACATGAGTTCTAACTGAAGTCAACCATGCAATAGCTCAACTAACCCCTAGGAATAGCATAATTCCTTCTGTCAGCTGCATGTGCCACATCCAAGCATCAAACTAAAGTGCTCCAAGAGGATAAGATAATGTTTATAGTCTAAATATTATTAGGGGTTAATAATATTTGACTGTTTTATTTTTAGCCTGGCAGTCTAAAAATAGAAACCGCCCAATGTCTAAAAATAGAGGTCCATATATTTTTACCAACTCGACCAATCATCCATAAATAGCATCCTGCAACTCATATACCATGATCCATATGTATAAAAATAGACATAGTTTAAAAATAGACTTTGCGACAAAAATCACCTATGTGGCCCCCACCTAGCTTTGGTGATCACTTTCCAACTAAGATTAGGAAAGATGTTTCAGGATGCCTCCTTCACTGTTTCTTGTTGCAATCTTCAACACTCCCTCTCAAAAATAAAGGACTGTCTTTGCATGCGACATGCAACTCCATGCATTCGCCCTGCAACCTTCAGAAGCGCCATGCAACTCCATGCATCTGCTCTGCAACTCCTCTAAAATTGAATAAGCTCCAAACAACTCAGTCAATATGATGCATCTATCATCAAATTCTTCGACTTCTGCTGGTACCAATTGCACATGTCATCAGGAACTACTACGTTGTTGAACTCTTGCACCCATGCACTCTTGCACTTGTTGTCAACTCTGATCCGCGCTCCAATATCCGACACTGTCACTTTGATCTGCCTACATCAATCCCACTGATCATGCAACTTCTGTGTTGTGGGCACCTCATAGCCAGGTTCAATTCATGAGATCCACACCATCTCATGAATCCTCCCCAGAAATCTCCTCTTGGGATTAATCATGCATGTCGCCCCACCTCTCACCTGGTGGTATAGCTGCATGCACTCCCTCTGCCCATCTGGCACGAAATTTCTCTGCATGAGTGGTTTCTTCCACTCCATGATCCTCTTCTTGTGGCTACTCCACATCCTGAGGTTCACTGTTACCTGCATGCAAAACTTACTCCCTCTCAAGCATCAGTTGCATGTATTTCTTGCACTTCCCAACAATAGGAAGCTCCGTAGACATCCCATCTACTTCAAGTCTGTAGAAATTTGAATAACTGATATGTTATCCACCGAGATTCTCCTGATCACACACTATTTTAGCTTCATGCATAATACAGAATCTCTTCTACCATTGATCATTACATGCGGAAATAAAATCAATTGCATGCACACATTAAAGCCATAAAAATCACACATATGAACACAAGATTTCATGGGAAAGCTTAAAGCTAAAAACCCCAGCCTATCAGGAAGTATATAATGAGAAAACCATGTAACAATCATAATACAAAACTCTTCACAAGCTCTCATGTGACTACCTCCCATGCTACACACTATCAAGCTAGATCTAGCAAATCACATGCTCCAACCTTAGCCACTTGATAGCCAACCTCAATTGCGTGTTTCAATGCTATGGGATGGTCTCTTTATCGCTCAAACCACCGATTGAACCGCGTCTTTATCCGTGGATTACCCACCTATCTCGTGTGTTGCAATAGCAACAAGATAGTCACAATCATAGTTAACCCGCTCTTTCACCTATTTCTGCACTGGTCTCCACTGAAACTGTCCATGCACTGAAGTTAACTGATGCATTCTTTAGTTGATTAATGAGTTTATAATTAGTGAATTAATTAATAATTAATTCACACCACTCTCACTAATTGTATCAATTAGTTAAACTGAATACAAATAGCTCAACTATGTTTAGATTAGTTAAACCGAATACAACTCCACTAACTTCCTCAATCAACTCCACCAAACTCTGTCACATGAGTTCTAACTGAAGTATCCATGCAATAGCTCCACTTAAACCCTAGGAAAAGCGTATTTCCTTCTGGCAGCTGCATGTGCCATATCCAGGCATCAAACTGAAGTGCTTCAAGAGAATAATATAATGTTTATAGTCCAAATATTATTAAGAGCTAATAATATTCGACATATCTATTTTTAGCCTGGCAGTCTAAAAATAGAAACCACCCATATGTCTAAAAATAGAGGTCCATCTATTTTTACCAACATGACCAACCATCCATAAATAACATCTCGCAACTTATAGATCATGATCCATATGTCTAAAAATAGACATAGTCTAAAAATAGACTTTGCGACAAAAATCACCTGTGTGGTCCCCCACCTAGTTTAGGTGATCACTTTCCAACTAGGATCAAGAAAGATGTTTCAGGATGCCTCCTTAACTGTTTCTTGTTGCCATCTTCAACACTCTCTCTCAACAAGAAAGGACTGTCTTTGCATGCGACATGTAACTCCATGCATTCGCCCTGCAACCTTCACAAGCGCCATGCAACTCCATGCATGCGACATGCAACTCCATGCATTCGCCATGCACCCTTTGCATGCGCCATGCAAACTCATGCATGCACCATGCAACTCCATTATTAAAACCTACCGGTTCAAAGCGCCCATGCAACTCCATGCATCTCGCCCAACTCCTTCAAACTCAATATATTCCAATCCTTTCAATCGCCTTGATGCATCTATTGTCTATCATCAAAGTCTTCGACTTCGCTAGCCAACCGCATGCTTCTGTCGGGAACCACTACGCCGTTGAACTCTGCACTCCATGCACCCCCGCACTTGCCGTCAACTTCCCGATCCGCGCTCCAAGATCCGATACCGTTACTTTCGATCTCGCTCTCGTACACCTAACCGATCTTGCTATCACAGCCACAGGCACCTCGTAGCCAGGTTCAATTCATGAGATCCACACCAACTCATGAATCCTACCCAGAAATCTCCACTTGGGATTACTCATGCATGTCGCCCCACCTCTCATCTGGTGGTATAGCTGCATGCACTCCCTCTACCCATCTGGCACGAAGTTTCTCTGCATGAGTGGTCTCTCCCACTCCATGATCCTCTTGTGGCTGCTCCACACCCCAAGGTTCACTTTTACCTGCATGCAAAACTTTCTCCCTCTCAAGCTTCAGTTGCATGTCTTTCTCCCGCTTCCCAACAGTAGGAAGCTCCGTAGAAATCCCATCTACATCAAATCTATAAAGATTCTTCTGCATCTCCAGTTGTGGCTGCTCCACAACCTTCCGAGACTGCTTCTCACGCTGCATGTTGAGAGGCTCTCAACCACCAAGTCACTAACCTCTGCTTTGCTCTTCAAAGCTTTGCATGCATCTTGTACCTCAGTGCATGTAGATTCTTGGCTCGCGCACATTGCAATTGTCCCGCCATAGCAAAATTTTCTAACAAAAAGAGCTGATTTTAAATCGATGATATCTCCCTCATCCGAGCTCCGATTCGACCGATTTGTTTTTTCAATTTGGGTATTTTTTCGCAAGGAATCCAAATATGCTATTTTTTTCTGAAAATATTTCACCAAAAATTTTCAGATATTCCCTACAAACTCGCGCACCCAAAAATTCTCACTCTCATTCCATGTATAAAATTATATACAATATGCATGTATATTTCCGGCGTTCTCCATCTTTATGTTTCTTGAGTTTATCCTAAAACTCAACCGCTTCAATGCTTTGCAATTTCTCCAATGATCAATATTGCTCCGATACCATGTAGAGAATCTATAACACAGCTCCGATACCATGTAGAAATTTGAATAACTGATATGTTATCCACCGAGATTCTCCTGATCACACACTATTTTAGCTTCATGCATAATACAGAATCTCTTCTACCATTGATCATCACATGCGGAAATAAAATCAATTGCATGCACACATTAAAGCCATAAAAAATCACACATATGAACACAGTATTTCATGGGAAAGCTTAAAGCTGAAAACCCCCAACTATTTGTATATTATACATGTCATGGCTATCATGTAACAATCATAGTACAAAGCTCTTTGCAAGCTCTCATGCACTACCTCCCTTGCTACACACTATCAAGCTAGATCTAGCAAAACTCATGCTCCAACCTTTGGCCACTTGATAGCCAACCTGAATTGCATGTTTCAATGTTATGGGATGACCTCTTTATATAGATAAACCACCTGGATTGAACTGCGCAATCCTCATTGATTACTCCACCTATCTGTGTGTTGCAAATAGCAACAGTGTAGTCACAACCGATAGTTAACCTGCTCTTTCACCTATTTCTGCACTGGTCTCCACTGAAACTGTCCATGCACTGAAGTTAACTGATGTATTCTTTAGTTGATTTATGAGTTTATAATTAGTGAATGAATTAATAATTAATTCACACCACTCTCACTAATTGTATCTATTAGTTAACTTGGATACAAAAAGCTCAACTATGTTTAGATTAGTTAAACTGAATACAACTCCACTAACTTCCTCAATCAACTCCACCAAACTCTCTCACATGAGTTGTAACTGAAGTCTTCATGCAATAGCTTCACTTAAACCCTAGGAAAAGCGCATTTCCTTCTGTCAGCTGCATGTGCCACATCCAGGCATCAAACTGAAGTGCTCCAAGAGAATAAGATAATGTTTAGAGTCCAAATATTATTAAGAGCTAATAATATTCGACATATCTATTTTTAGCCTGGCAGTCTAAAAATAGAAACCATCCATATGTCTAAAAATAGAGGTCCATCTATTTTTACCAACATGACCAACCATCCATAAATAGCATCTCGCAACTTATAGATCATGATCCATATGTCTAAAAATAGACATAGTCTAAAAATAGATTTTTCGACAAAAATCACATGTGTGGTCCCCACCTAGTTTAGGTGATCACTTTCCAACTAGGATTAGGAAAGATGTTTTAGGAGGCCTCCTTCATCAAGCTTTATTACATCTTCAACAGTGTCTGGAGATTCTTTTTCAATCCCAACCTTCTTTGAATTATCCCTTTGCCTACTCAGCCAAGGAAAACTTTTCCTCACTCAAGAAACCCATACCCCTTTTATCAAATAACATTACATCAGGATCAACTTCTCTTTAAACTCCGGAACATGCACTACATCTTGTAAAAGAATGAGTTTACCTGACTCCCTCTGAAAGGTTACGATACCAATGTCGGTCGCATTGTATCATCCATTATCGCCCAACTTAATATGAAACTGGAGATCTTTCTCCACCTTGTCGCTGAAAATATTCACATCTCCCGTCATGTGAACGGAAGCGCCACTATCAAAATAACACCCCGATCCAAATGCACTAGACACCATGCATGCGATCAATGAGAAGTCCAGCTCAAATTGCGAGGCAAGAGCCTCACCAGTTGCAGCTCCAACATCCTGCTTGTTCTTCTTCTTTTGTGGACAATTTGTGGCATAATGTCCATGATCATGACAGTGAAAACACTTCATTTTGAACATGTCACGCTCTTTACCATCCGCACCGGATTGAGAAGCATTCTTCTTGCCCTTCCCATTCCTTGATTTGGCAGCCAAAGCAAAATCTTCTTCATCAGATGCCTTTAATGAAGATCCATCCCTGGTACTCCGCCTTATCTCCTCTTGCACAAGATCCGACCAAAGTCGCTCCCATCCTCGCAATTTATCCCGACCATTGACAAAGTCCTAATAGGAGTGCCAACTCTTCGAAAGCCCAAGGAGAGCCAAGCTCACCAGTTCCTCATCATCCACACTAACTCCTACACTCCCAAGCTCATCCTTGCAGTGGACAAAATTTTTCAAGTATACCGGAATAGTGTCATTCTTCTCCATCTTTATTTTCTTGAGTTTATCCTTGAGCGTCAACTTCCTGTGGTCGCTCTTGCTTTGGAACAATTATGTCAATGCTTTCCACATCAAGTATGGAGAAGATTTTCCATGCAGGCTGGATACTATCTGATCCTTCACACCCTCCAACAGAATCCTTCGACACCTTGCTGTCTTCTTTTTCCAAGCCTCAACTTGAGCAGCATCAGTAGGTTTTGGGACTTCAGCATATATGAACTCCTTCAGCCCATTATCATCTAACACCACCTCCATCCTATCTTTCCATGCAACATAATTTGAACCGCCCTCAAGGGCATACTCCAGTCGCAATCCGTTGAAAGACATTTCAACTCTGGCACGAAGAAAACTGCTGCAAATTCGAATTCCACCAGCTCAAAACTCAACTACTTCTGGATTTGTGAGAACAAATTATTTCTAGCACAGAGATCGACTGTAGGGGAATTTACTGGATATATCACCTTTCATAGAAAGGATGGATCTAGAGGCTACCAGGCCCGCTTACAGACTCTGTTTACTGAAATAAATTGTAATCACTGTAGTAGATCCGATGATCAATTCTGCTCTGATACCATGTAGAAATTTGAATAATAGCTGAATTATTCACTGAGATTATCCTGATTACACACTATTTAAGCTTCATGCATAATACATAACCTCTTCTACAATTGATCATCAATATGCGGAAATAGAAGTAGTCGCATGCGCACATTAAAACATAATCAAGCACACATATCAACACAATATGTAATGGGGAAAGAAATAGCTGAAAACCCCAAAATATCTGTATATTATAATGATAGAGAACATGTAACAATCATAGCACAAATCTCTCATAGCTCTCAGCACTATCTCCAAAAGTTACACACAAAACTAGCTCAGATCTGAACAAGTCACAGGTTCAAATCTCCTTCACAAGTCTGCGTGCCTCTACTACGCAATCCAAGATGAGAATGAATGAGATCCAAGTTCAAATCCCCTTGGCTTGTACTGCGCAATCCTCATTGGAAATCTCCATCAATGTGTGTGCAAATCTCATGCACACTCATCGTCACAACTGATAGTCACACTCACCCTTTCACCCACCTCTAACACTGGTCACCACTGAACTGTCCATGCATTGCAGTTAAATGATGTGTTCTTTAGTTGATTTATGAGTTAATAATTAGTGAATTAATTAATAATTAATTCACACCACTCATCACTAGTGTATTTTTCAGTTAGACTAAATACAACTAGTTCAACTAAGTTAAACAAAACACAACTCCACCAACTGTCTCATCAACTCCACCAAACTCTGCCACATGAGTTCTAACTGAAGTCAACCATGCAATAGCTCAACTAACCCTTAGGAAAAGCATATTTCCTTCTGTCAGCTGCATGTGCTACATCCAAGCATCAAACTGAAGTGCTCCAAGAGGATAAGATAATGTTTATAGTCTAAATATTATTAAGGGTTAATAATATTTGACTGTTCTATTTTTAGCCCGGCAGTCTAAAAATAGAAACCGCCCAATGTCTAAAAATAGAGGTCCATATATTCTTACCAACTCGACCAATCATCCATAAATAGCATCCTGCAACTCATAGACCATGATCCATATGTCTAAAAATAGACTTTGCGACAAAAATCACCTGTGTGGCCCCCACCTAGTTTTGGTGATCACTTTCCAACTAGGATTAGGAATGATGTTTTAGGATGCCTCCTTCACTGTTTCTTGTTGCAATCTTCAACAACTGCAACTCTGTTGAATAGCAAGAGGCAACAACAATTCTCTAAGACTCGAATGTAAAATCATCAATAATAATCTCAATGGCTACCATGCTCCTCTTTTAAACAAGTGAGACTTCCCTCCATGGGCCCTACCTCGAATTACGGTTTCCTTCCAACTCATGCCAACACAGTTTGAATTGGTCAACCTTTTCCAAACCTTAATGAAAAAACATACTTTCATACATGGAGGTGTGAAATCTAGGTCCAACATGATCCTCTTTCATACTTAGAGGATTTGTATTCTCTAATAATGCAAAGAATGGGTCCCCTACCCATTTTATTTGTCTCCTAAAAAAAATTAATGTTCCATAAAAACTTGGAAAATTACACTCCAATACGAGTTTTTGTTCCATGTCAAGCTATAGAAATATAGTTTGGACTAGGATCTTGTCACCTATAACCTTTTTTAAGCGTGAAACATGGGAAAATTGGTGTACTTGTGAATATGTAGAAATCTCTAATTTGTATGCCATAGTACCAATCTTTTGCAACACCTTGTAAGGATGACCATAATTGTGTGATAATTTATCATCCTTATTAATTTTCATGAGGGACATTTTTTTGTATGGTTGTAGCCATAAAAATACCCAATCACCCACATCAAAATTTCTTCCACTACGATTTTGATATTCCTGTTGTTTCATTCGATTATATGCTAGAGTCAAGCTATCCTTTAAGAGTTGGAGAACTTGTTCTTGATGGTCAATTTGATCTTCCACTTATTTAACCTTATAATTTTTTATTAAATATGATGTGATGGATGGTGTATGGTATCCATAACCTGCCATAAATGGGGTAGTTTATGGAAGGAAATATTATACCACCTTTCTTCCATAGCTAACCAATTAATCCATTGTGTTTCATTATAAGATGCAAAGAAAAGAATATATCCCTCCAAAATAATTTTCACTATATGAGTTTACCCATTATAATGAGGATGATAAGATGAGCTATGAGCTAATTATATACAAAGACAAAAAGTAATTATGTCCAAAAATTTCTATTGAATTGGGATCTTCATCACTTACAGTAACCTTTGGCTTTCCATGTAGATTTTTAATTGTCTCCAAAAATGCAGTAGTGAATTTGTTTCCTTTGAAAGGATGATATAATGCATAAAAGTGTGCATACTTGGTAAGTCTATCAACTAACATCATGATGACACTCTTTCCTTCAAACTTGGGTAAACCTGTGAAAAAACCCATTGAGACCTCCTCCCAATTTTTACTTGGAATTTTTAAATGTTGCAAAATACCTAGGGTATTAATTGTCCCAACTTTCTTTTGTTGGAAAACCAAACATTTTGCAATCAACTTCTACAAATACTATTTAAGGCAACACCAAAAAATTTCCTTCTTGACTTCGTGGAAAGTATTTAAAAATCGAGAGTTCCCTCCTAAAGGAGAGGTGTGAAATTCCAAAAGAACCTTTTGTTTGGGTTGTGAGTTCTTACATAGATATAAGGGATCTTTGTGGCACATCAAATAATTTTTCTAGTTAAATGTATTAGATGCACTCAAAACCTCCTACAATTTTTGAATGAGTGTCCCCACATCTTTTTTCATTCTTCTTTTCATACCTTTCTTTGGTTATCCAATCAAGTTGGATAATAGAAATGGAACAAAGAAATTCCTTCACATCCTCCTCCCTTCTTGAGAGTGCAACTACAATAACATTTTTCTTCCCTTCTTTTAATAAAATTTCAAAGACATAACCCTACATCTTTGGGACCCGATTTTGTTACATTTTTTAAGATAAAATTTGTTCCAAGAATTATTTAAGACTATCATTTTTTTTTACCATGAAGTGTATTCCCACTAGGTAAGGGCACCATTTCCTCAGGGAATGTAGTATTGTGAAAATTTTCTTCTCATAAGTATGTTTTTGTAAAGTCTTTCCCTTGATTGTATTAATTTCAAAAGTAATTGGTCTTCCTCCTTGTATTAAACAAACAAAAATTCCATTTCCCTAGGCATCACATTCCATAATAATTTCTTTTGTATAGTCTGGTGCAACTAAGACTAGAGCTTGGCACATTTCCTATTTAAAATGTATAAACACTATTTTCCATCATACAAGTGGAGGGTCTTTGTCTATGATACACCATTGAACATTGGTGTTTCTTATGGATAATTGTATTTGAAATGAGACAGATGAAGGAAGGGGGTGGGGGGAGTTCTTATTGATCAACGTTAAAGACAAGCATATGATCGTCAAAAGGATCCACAACACCCAAAGTAGAGAGTAGATATTTCTATTGGGACGTGAAGATGTGGAGGTCTTCCAAAATTGACATGGGGGCAAGAGACTACAACAAGTCATCTACTATGCTATAGGTGTGGGAGGATTTAGTTCAAGAAAAATTTTGATGTAATGGACCTTTAGGTATATTTGGAATAAAAACTACCTTAGGCTGAAGGATATGTAAGGTACCATTCGATGATGAAGGAGGCTCGGTGGAAACTTGAGTTTGGGACTCAGTCAAAGACTTAGCAACCGGCTTGTCATACTAGCATGATCAAGTCTAAAAGTTGAATTATTCAGTGTTGAACTCATCATAATTCATCATAAGGATATGATAATCATGGTGACCATATTTTGGAGGTTGGGGGTTTTCTGACCTTCTGTAGGCTAGGTAGATATATATCCTTGCTAGAAAAAAGGATTAGTAAGCACAACTGGTTGAGATGAGGCAAGAGCTAGAGGAAGCAAAGCCAAGGGTTATTTTCATCTATGGGAAGCTGCTTGAGCTTCTAATACTTAATGCATATGAGGTGAAAGGGGACTTATACATCGCAACATGCACAAGGATTATTTATACGAGAGGCCTTATTCTACTTTCATTGTCCATCTTGTTGTTAGGTTTCTAGATTAGGTTGGTTTTCGTGGGGTGCATTAGGTGTTAAACCCTAGTTACCCTCATAACCTTGATATTGTTGTTTCTGGTTATATTTTCCCTTATTCCTTTTCTTAGGATTGGGGTAATTGGTTGCACTACGTTGAGCATACACGTGACCTTGAGGAGGAGGTGGTTGTTCTAGGAGAGGTTGAGAAGCCATGAGAGGCTAGTGAATTGATTTTGGAGGGGATGGAGTGCTAGGTTGTGTGTATGAAAAATATGGAGGGGAAACATTTTTATAAACAGGTTGAGCAATAATTGGCCCTCGTATCTGCTAATGTGGTTGGGAATATTCATATGGTGTTATTTGACCTAGATAAATGTTGCCTTGAGGAGGGGGAAAATTATAAGAGGAATTTGTCCCAGCTTGTGGTTGACCATAACTCATAAGAGGTGGAGTATATGGTTGTCAGTGAAAGTGTGAAATGGATCCAATGATACCATCGACAACATGAGATGCCCTTGGTGCATTAGTAACATCAGGCCGAGGCAAATTGCGAAGAGAAATATAAACATAACCTGATTGAGCATATATTAAGTCATATTTCGAAGATACCTGGAACCAATATTATTCAGATAAAGGGAAGTGTGAAGAAACATATTTACTATGGGGGGGGGAAATATATCTAAGGAACCAATCCATCTAAAAACGAGGCTTCAAATTCAAGGGCCATACACATGCTCCTCCTTTTGTACCATTCTTGGACATGGTCAGATAGGCGAGTGGAATAATTTTGATGGAAATAAGTAAAGAGTTATGTACCGATGCCATAACGGAGAGGTAACTAGAAATATGATAGAAAATATTTGGAAAGAGTTACAAAAGTGGAATGAGTGGCACTAGGTTGATCAACATGCCACTTAGCAGCAGCTCCACTAAATGTGTTCTAGAATAAACAAATATGGATAAAGTATCCAATAATCGAATTAGAGGAGTGCCAAATGTGAAATGAGAGAACATGATTTGTGGTATCTTCTCCGGGACTTCCTTCAAACTTAGGTATTTCAAAAGGAAGTTTGGTAGGAATAACTAGCCAATTGGGTTTATGGAGAAGAGGATCATTGATCAACAAGTTAAAATCGGGGAGATTCAAACCAGTGAAGGGTAGAAATGGATTAGGAGTTACCATCTCAGTAGAGGTTCTACTCATGGTATTACCTCATTTAACAGCTGAGTTACCACCTAGGATTACCGCACCTGCGTTGGTTCCTAACATGGTAGTGATATGAGTTTGAGAGGATGCAGAATGAAAGGAAGAACTCATTTAATCAGTAGAATCAAAGTCATAATGAATCGATGTAGGACTGGGAGGATTAACTCTAACTTGACACGGAAAAATAATATGTCCTAGTGGAAACTCAGAGTCAGAATGACTTAGTCAAGGACTAGGAGGATCAAATATAACTCGACCGGGAGGATTAATATGTCCTAATAGGAACTGAGGGTGAAGGCCTTCAAATCGCCACAACAAATGCCTAGTGGGCACAATTATTTTAATAAAATTATGACCGTAAGGACTAAAGGATGATAGGAAAAAAGTGTAACAAACACCAAGAAAACAACTAGTGTAGTGGTGCCAAGTGTAAACTAACTATCTAATATAAGAAAACACATCATAGAAAATAAAATTATGTTTAGCCTATAGGTGATATAAATCTTCAAGAAAACCTAAATATATTTCTTTATATGGCCTTCAAAATAACTTCTTAATTTATTGAATCTCATCCCCGCAAGAAAATTTGTCCAGAGAAAGGTAGGGTAGAGAACCAAATGCTTCCCACAACTAGTCCTATAAGATGTTTCCCTAATATTGGTCACTATATTGGTTACTTTATTCCCCATGGGGGTTATCGATTCTTGAGCTTCTTGGTGATCAGCCACCACAGGTAATTCCCTACGAGTCATTGGGTAGCCCCGAGGAGAACTGAATGCATGGTGACCTAGCCTAACCCCCTCTGAATTAGGTTTTTGACGCACTTCGACTTTACACCTTGTGATGGTGAATGATTTTAATCTCATGACAAATTCAACTTATTTGTCTCAATGTAAATGATCAATGAGTGATATTGGAAGCCTATCCCATCGAACCCACACCTAACTACATAAATTTTTTGGCCCTGATGCCCAATTTTGCTTAATCTATCTGTGTTATATTATTAAATGTGGCACATTTCAAGTCTTTCCTTGGCGTTGTTAAGCAAGGTCATGTTCGCTTAAGGTGTGAAAATGTTTGTGAAAAATTTTGTTCAATGTATGATTTAATTGAGCATATTTGATGATGCCATGTGTCGCTGAAATAAAATTTTGAAAAACTTTAAATAGTGTTGTAAAATGACAGTAAAATCAACATCCAATTGAGCACAAACCCCACCTGAAGAAGGATATAAAATAGAAAAATGAGGAGAGGAAAATAAGCTACAAAAAAACATACAAAATGCATAAAATATGTAATTTCAAATGGATTGTGATCTAATGGAACTAAGTTGTTGAAAATGGTGCAGACAAACAACAAAAATTGAAGGTGAAATATACTAAAAAGGATATGAAAGAAGCTCATAAACCTAAGAAACTAAAGGGGATCCTAAGTGGGAGGGAAAAAGAAAACTAAAAATTGAGTTCAATTGGTTAAAGAAGCTATCCTAAAGGGTTGAAATAAAGTTGACCCGACCCAAAGAAACCAATGCCTAAAAAAGTTGAAACCCTAGACTCTTCACTCAGTGAATCTCTTCCTAAAAAGGTGGAGGTGTACTAAAAATTATACGGGGATATTTTATACCTAGAAGAGAAAAAATAAGATTATATAGTCCTAAGGGAACTCAAAAAGAGGTAAAAAACCCTTCCCATTATAGAGAAAGTACTCTTGGAAATTCTAGAAAAAATATGAAAAATTGTCGTAAAATTTTCAAAATGCAGGTATTAACATGAAATAGGTGTAAAACATGGATTTTAAGGGGAAAAGTGCATTATATAGCTCAGAGCACAGATATGGGGGTGAAAAGGTTTTTTTCCTCCTGGACACTCGGTTGGCAGATCTCACAAAGATGTTGTTGTCGCTTGCTCGACTTGTACCCGTGACCTACAAAAAACCCATAAAACCACCTGAATCTGAAAATTTGATAGTAGAAGGAAAGAAAATTTGTTAAATATAAATCAAAGGCTAAAAATAACTACAAAAACCCTAAAAACACTAAAGTTACAGTAACCTAGGAAACTGAATTATTACACCAGTCGAGTCACCATTTGTTGGCGATAAATGTAAATAATAACCCAATCGAGTTTCCATTTGTTAGTATGAAATTTCTTGGAAGGTGTACTGAAAATATATCACTTAAGTCACAAGTGACTAGTAACCTAGCAACAACGAAACACCCTCTTATTCATAACAAAGTATTGGGTTTATCTAAAAAATAAAGAATAATAAAGTATTATTGACCAAAATCTAGATCTAATAGTTAGGAATACTTTAATATATTTTTCAAGAGGGAAAAGATATTAAAAAATGGTGAAATATATTTGTTTAGAAATAATTAACAAATAAAATTTTTATTAATTATTTCTTGAATGTTAAAAATGGTGTGAAAATGAAATAATTATAAAATAGTTATTTAACAATTTTTCCAAGAATGGAGTTAAGGAATAATAAATAAGTATTGATTTATTTAATTATTCTCATGGAGTTTTTTAATTTTAATCAGAAATAATTTAATAAAAATGGTTTACAATATTATTTCCTATATAAAAAGTTATTTTACTATGGTAAAATTAAATTTACATTGTGTATTTTGATCCAGCTAGCTAGAAATGGCTAGTTGATCATTTTTTGGTGATAACAATGAGCATTGATTCATTCACCACAAATTGCATGCCAGCTCACACCTGTGCCTCATCATCGAAATACTACACCCTTGTGTGAACCTTTGCAACCTCCAAGGTCTCTCCACCTGTGTTACGTGTTAAGTGGGATCCCTTTTACATACATGTATCCAATCAATGTTGCAAAATACTCACCATGATGCCTTGTCATACGAGTACTACACTCTTTTGTTAGCCTTTGTGACTTCTAGGGTAGGGCGTCTTGGGTTACATTTCCCAAGTGGGACCTGTGCACTTCCTCTTGAGCTTAAAGTAGCTAATCACACTCTACCACCTCTACATCCTGCCACATGTATGCTGACTATACTATTGGGACCTATGGCCAGGTCACCAAGTTTTACTTTTGACCTGCAAACTTTGACTAGCCATAACTTTAGATCCTAGAGGCATTTTTTGGACTTCAGTACAACATTGGAAAGCTATTTCTCAGCACTATCCAATTATGACATTTTCATGAGCATACGATCTAATATCTTAAGGAATAAATACCTTCAATTCCTAGGACTCCTGACCACCATAGTTATGAGAGTAATGACTTCTTTACTAGACCTACTACTATAATGATTATCTAAAATATATTGTAGAAAAGAGAAGCCGCCCATTGATATTAACACTCCATGCAAATAAATTCCAAAAAAAATATGTATTTGAAATCAATCCTAGCCCAATTAACATTAAGGACAACATACCCGATGCCACCTACTATCCTAACAATGCGAATTGTTCACAACATCATTAAAAGTGTAAGAATATTATTTCACCTGGTCATCCAATTGAAAAGGAAAATCATGATGATGAAGATGAAGGAACCTATGAGCACAAGTAGCATAAGTTCATCTGAATCAGCCTAAGAGTTTGGTTTTTCCTTGATGACTCTATAGTCAGCATAGAGCCTTGGCAGGGGGATATCCCAAATGGTTCCATTTGAATATAATGCGTAGATCATGGGTGTATTAAGATCATTTTTTGGATTAAGTGGCGAGGTCATCCAAATATGCGAGGATAATATGGGCCAAATCATGAAAAAAAATAATTCATGTCTCACTACAAGGTATCACTAGCATTTTTAATGACGTAATGCATTGCTTGATATGTGAGAGTATCTCAAGTGGTAGTGAAGAATGTTTTGTACTAATCGATCTGGTGGAACTGAATCCGATTGCAACTTGAGAAGCCATCCATAAGAGAAATGTAGTAATTACTCATACATGTATCAATGACTTGATGTATGAATGATGTGGGGAAGTTATCATTCAAGCATGCTTTGTTAAAACAATATAAGTTAGTACAAATCTAAATATTCAATAGCATCATAATTTTTCTAGTAGATAGTTCCAGACACAGTTGACTCAATTTATTTTTTTCATGATTTTCAATTGCATATGTTGGAGAAGAAACAACAATAATGAGAAGTGTTGCATGCAAAATTTCCAAAGGTATTGGATCAGGATAGATGTGAATCCATTTCTTGTTGAGATGGAGTATTGAAAATGATACAAGAAATTTTGTAAATGGCACCAAGAAAGATTAATTTTCCCTTGAATTAAATTAGAAGAAAATTGTGATTCCATATCTCGAGACAACTTGTACAAGTTAACTAAGTTAGTTTGAATTAGTTTTCTTAGTTAATTGAAGTTTAGTGTCTAAGTTGAGGGATGTAGAGTAATTCCTAAATTTTACGATCCTAGGTTCAATTTATTTTGAGTTTTAATTAAATAATTCTATAAATATGAGTTAAATTTAGTTGAACTAGTTCCCAATATTGGAGGAACTAGTGCGAGGCCAAATAGTGGGGTTTGTACTCAGTGATCAAATAGTTAATTGATAAATCAACAATAAAAATCTCATGCATGTGTGATATATGAGTTACCCAATTGAGATTAGAGTTCAAGGAAAGTGTACTATTAGTTGTATAATCATCCAAATTGTATAGGTGGTGCATGAAATTAGATGAAGTCCTATGATGTATCGTGAAATTCCAATTGAGGATTTCCATAATTAATTGTGAGCTAATTCCCAAGCAAATAATCCAATGAAATAAGGACTTGGGTAAGAAGAAAATTGGTTAAGTACTGACCAAGGCTTCTCAGGCTTGAGAAAAGCATTGTAATGTTCTCACATTTTCTGACTAATGCAATATAAATATGGAAGGATTTTTAGCTATGGCTTTCCTCAAGAAATAATTTTTAGGAAAAATACTGAGAAGGGGAGGTGAATCAATATTTTCAAATTCAATTCATTATTCTCATTTGTATACACGAATATTATTAAGGAAACTAGCATATGTCTGCGACTATCACTAAAGAAACCTACATATATCAAAATAAATTATGTGATCATTAACTCCATCACATGTGAAATATTAATTAGTTCATCATTAAATCAGTATTCATGAATTAATCACTAAGTATGTATAGTTAATAAGTATATATAACATCAACACACAAAATCCATATGAACGCTAAGATTTTTTGGTGGAAACACAATGTGGGCGAAAACCATCTTTTTTGTCATATTTATCTTATTATTTTATTAAGAAGGAATATTCTTACAATATTTTGTTGGTGTAGACTCTAACAAGAATGTAGGATCCTACCTACGTAAAGCTACAACCTTCTCTTATTTTCCAGCTCCTACTGGAAGGGAGGTACAACCCCCTTTCTGAAGACTATTATCCTCAACTCTTGGTGGATCAATTTTCAAAATGTTTCAAACTGGATCCAATCCCATGTATTCTGACATCAATTACTGAAATATTGAACCAATAGAATCAACTAATGTACACAATGCAACTATATCAAATTAGATCAGAACAGATAATGCCAATGCATCACCACTCATCAATATACCAGGCCAAACAGAGTTATCCATCACAGAAACTAATTGATACCAATACAAAACCTGATGAAGCATACATCATATTGTATACACTGCTATTTTTAATCATAATTGTGTATGTATGTGCTTTTCCCAAAGAATACCCACGTATAGATCTCAAAAAATTGATACCTAAATTTGAATCATCCTTACACTAAATCAATCATTATATCACTACTAAACCAACCACAGATCACAAAACCAAATGCAGATCATCATTTAACAACATCACCACTAGCTAAAATTTCATTCCACAATCTATTCTACCCAACCAGTACTATCAAACATATATTATTATGAGAGAGAACATCAACAAATGTAACAAAACCAATCATCCATCATAAATATTTCATACTACAAACCTTAGTTGTTGTACATGATTCTTATAAATAACACATGTGTATGTACGCGCTTTTAATACTTGACACATGTGTACATATTATGGAATTTTTCATAATTTATACGTGATCCCTTGAAGTATATTGGGATATGTATGCAACCTCTCTGAATCAAACCTGCATACGTATCTTTGATTACTGAAACATGTCTTCGTTGCAACCACAAAACATACTTCGGAACCCTTACTGTCACATGTTCATATAACAGTATCATTACCATCATAGATATATCACTCTTAGTCATAATCATAAAATATCTAGAAATAATTTTTATTAGTCACTACAATGCTTTGAAATCAATCAAATCTGAACTTCCATCATGCTCCTTGGTGCACACATGTTTCATATTACATAATTCATCAATAACCCATAACTTTCACCCCTAACACCTTGATCTCCATATCCTTATATAGCTTAGGCCTTACCCAATACCTTTCTCCAATCCATTAGTAATCTCGATGATATTATTTTAAGATCTAATATCCATTGCAGTGATCATTTCTATGAGCCAATACCATGGTGAAGAAACTATATGCGACTTATATTCACCATAATAGTATATGTACGCGACCTTTATTCCAAGGATACATGTATACTTTCCAAAACATCACTTTTATCATTACTTTTTCTTTGAACAGATATTCTTTTACCTATTCCTTTTATCATATATGTACCACCCTATATAATCATCCTCCTACCAGTATGTTGACATCTCTATCAAGAAGGTTACTATGAAGGATAACACATTAGTCATAATTTCAATAATATCCCCCCTTGTAATTGATGGAAACCACTTTATTGTTTGTTTACCACCACATGTACATTTCTAAACATACAAAGCTTCCCTCCAAGAATTATTCCTCAAAAACGAAGTTACTCTCCCCCGTTGAAATCAAGGGAAAAGAGGTGACCAATGGAGAATGAAGGCTTCGTTTTCCATGTATAGATACGATCATTGAAGAGAATATTGTTCTGAATATGACCACTGGCCATGCTCCTATTAAAAGTATTTTCAATCTTCTAGAATATGTACGAGAAGTACATGACACTATGACTCAACCAAATATGGCCTTTCCTGTTACCAAGGACTCATTTCTACATCAATCACCCAACACATTTGCTTTACATATTTGACTCAACGTTACATAAAGTTCAAAAAATAATGGGATTACATACATAATTGACTTGAATCCAATGACTAAATATTATATTTATTACATCATAGGAATTTACATGACATTTACATCAAGAGACAAAAATGGCATTCATAACTAAGACCAAATACCTCAGTGAGTGAGGTAGCACCATCATGAGAATGTTTAGCAACCATCATATACCATATTGGATCTTGCATCATCATCGTGTATCACCAACATATGGGAGAATCAAATACATCACCATAGAAGCTTTTTCATATGTAGCTCAAGAAAAATAAGCATCATGCAACTTAAGCATCATAAAAGAGATAAAGACAACTCAATAGCATAATCATATCCTTAAGCAACATATAGTCATCACCCAAAAATTCAGCAGTAAATTGGTCATCAAAAAAATTACCAATTATGAACACCATTATGAAACAAGGAATTCTCAAAAAACCATAATGGAAACAATGCACTACTATAAATATACCAAATTCACCCCCTGAACTTGTTCCAACTATTCACTATTATGTCTGATCACATTTAACTCACCAAGTTGTAAAGTCAAAACATAAGTGTCATATTGTAGTACATCATAAACCATCACAAGCCAATATCATTTCTAAGTGGCATATGAATATCAAGAAACTGTAACAAATCAACACCAAACCAAGAGGGCCAAAGAAACATTGACTGAGATATACTAGAACCTACCCCTGAGTCTATCCCACATTTTATTTATCATAGATAAAGATATGTTATTTACTAGAAACAAACTTGCATATATGTGAGTGTCCTTCATGTGATATGCGTACAAAATATAAGCCGCAATAATATACAATCTCAGATCCCCATAAACATGAAAGATCTGTTAGAATAATTAACAAAGTGATGAGGGAGAGACCAATCCTACTCATTTTCTGAGATATTCAAAAGAATCACGTGTAATTTCCTTCATAAATATATATGCAACTTGTTCTTTAAAGGAACATGATCCATTTTGGCTTTTTGTTCAAGCACATGTTCTCTTAGAATGTGATATTTGATTGGATTGTGATTGGTTTTTGAGTGCATAAAATGACTTTTAGAAATACTCGTGGCACTAGTAATGTCAGAAAGAATAGGTAGAGGTTGAGGACAAGTGATTTGAATGTCTAGAAAACATCAATATGCAACAACAACATATTTTTCCTCAGCAATAGATAATACAATGGATCTTTGTTTCTTTTCGAGCCATGATACTAGGCGGGGTACAAAATACAATGATCCTCCACTAGTGCTATTTTCATGGTCAATATTTCTAGCCCAATCTACATTTCTATAAGCATGAAGTGTAAACTATGCATTTTTATGATACCATAGTGATGAGCACCTTCATTAGGTACATTCTAAGGGGTAATTGTACCATTTTTAGACTATATATTGTCTCTTTCTCACATTTAATTAAATTTTGTCATGTTTTTCTTAATGAGAATTGTTTATTAAGGGTTTTCATGCTTCGAGGCTTAATGTGGTTTAAAAGCAATAAAATCAGGGAATAAGAATTTTTTTAGGAAGATTGGACAGTCAGGGTTCGGAGTAGACAACAAGGAGTGATTGTAGGAAGGTTGACCACCTCCTTAACTCCTAAAGGTATCCAATATCGCCTTGAGATTGTCCTCCAACAACTCGAAATTAGAGGTAGCCAAGAAAGTGAAATATCAAAGGGAGACAAGCTCCACTTCTCTCAAGTTCCAAGGGAATGAATACTTACTTTTTAGGGAGATTTTGGTAGCTACCGTTTAAGATAAATATGCCATAGCAAGAGATCACTAGGATTAATTTTTTAGTTGTAGCTATAGTACTCTTGACTCTTGTATTAGACATTTCTGACTTTGATATGTTATTTACTAGACTGGTTATGAAATAAAATGATTTTTTGGTTTATTCCCCACTAAGTTAGTGTCAAGGAGTTGAGCTCATGGTTTAGGGTCCAATCCATCAGCGTCAGACTCTCTTATGTACTTGTGTTTTCTCTTGTGTTGCAGTATTTAATCTCTTTCATTTTATGTTAAGTAGCATATAAAACCTAAAAATTGTGCATGAAGCTTCCCTATCTCACATCTTCCATTAGAGCTTCAAGAGGAAGGTCTTCTACCACAGAAAAATAATGTCTTTTAGTTTATGATTTCTTCAAAAATATAGATATTTTACTTTTATTATCATGAACATTTTGTAGATGCACAGGTACATTTCCGTTTAGTTGCATAGGTAGGTTTATTTAAATTCAACTCATATTTTCCACCATTTTTGTGATAAGTTTATCAATGATGAGTACATGAACATGTAGTTGATTACAATATTGAATAGAAAAATAGAGCAGAACTTTTTCAACATTATTAAATTCTATATCCACCCTTTATCAGATACCTTCCATCTAAGTCACCTTCAACCCTTTTTTTGGAAATCACCACCACATCACCGAAAACCACCTCGAAGGTGAAAGATAATATTTTTGAAGAGTTTTGAGCTTGGCCAAGGGGTTGGGCACCCTTCAACTACTTATATCTATATTCACCGACCTCTCCTAACCTTTTCCTCACCATCTCTAACCCAAAACTCCACATGGCCTATTTCTAGTAGCTTTTTAGGACGTCCTATAGCAACTTCCTATAGCAGTTTAAAACACTCTCCCCTTTAGCCTAAAATCATTCTTTTACCTCACCTAAGCCTAGCAAAGCCACCAATTAACCTTTCACTTTGAAACATCGGTCTAAGGACCCTCTTAGACCCCCTCAATGCCTCCTTATTTTGCTGCAAAACAAGGTCATTTAAAAGTGTGATTGCTCACTACTAGATGCATCATTAAACACAATAGTTAAGAATGAGATAGATAGGATTCAATTAGTCATTTTATTTAGTATGCGTGTTTAGATTATTTTTTCTTTCTACAATTTAATTTAGCAATATAGCTTCTAAATTCCACTTAGTGTAATTTCCATTCCTACATTAGCATAAGTATGAATTTCTCTTTCTTGTAATTAGCTAGATGAATTGGAGTGATCTAGCGTATTTAATTTCCATGTTGATAGAGTAATGGTCATGATTTATTTCTAGTCTTATATTACACTTAGAAGTGCGATAGGCTTCCTTTCCTAGAAGTAACTGTAGTAGTAGCACCTCCTTGTAGAACTTATATGAGGATGGAATGAGTATAACTCATCTATTGTGCATATAGCACTGTCACCTCCAATTTTGTACGAACCCAGGGTTAATAAAGTAAAGTTGAGTAGCCTCTAGGAGTTGTACTACTCTTGCTGCAATACCAGGGCTCACCACTTTTTGGCATCTTTTTCGAGGAGGTGACTAAGTAGAGGTTTGATTCTACTTTAGAATTATTTTATGCTTTTCTTTTACATCGAGTTCCAAAGTATCCAAATATATATATATATATATATATATATATATATATATATATATATATATATATATATATATATATATATATATATATATTACTTTCATGCCTCATAGGAGTTGGGATAGCCAAGGAAAATTCATACCAAAAACCCCCACATCTCCACACAGTCACCCTTCACTCTTAGTTAGTGACTATGAGGTTGAACACACCATAGGTGAACCACTTGAAAAATTTGAAGAACATATTGGAGAAGAAGATGAAATTTATTCACCTGAGGAACTTGCTTAACAAATTCAATCCATGGCTGAAACTAACACCCAAGGAGTTTTTCCCACTAGAGAAATAAATGAAAAAACTAGAATGAAGAATATTAGTCCCTCAGCCCTTCCACATTTCCATGGACTTACTCATGACGATCTTGAAGCCTTCATGTTCAAGTTTTCTATTGTCAGCAGGACTTATGACTATGCCCTAGATGACCAAAAGTTAAAACGGTTCCCATCTACCCTCAAGGATGTAGCCTTGTGTTGGTTCATGGGTTTTCCTAGGAATAACATCACTACCTCGGCACAAACGAAAGATTCCTTCAACAAAAAATATAGAGACTATTTCAGATCCAAAGAAACCAAAGGGGATATATTTAGGATCACTCTGGGACCTGATGAATCCCTAGAGGATTATGAAAAAATATTCTAGTTGAACTATAAAAGAGCCAACTTCACCCTTGATCCTGGATCACTCAAATTGATACTTCTCTGAGGGATCAGGGAAGAGGTGATAGAAACCCTTAACATGTTATATTTAGGAGACATCTACCAACTACCTTATGAGGACATCAAAATTTTCTTTAGAAACCACTCCAGGGTAGCTAGGAAAAAGGTAAGGCTATCCAAAGCATGACCAACACCCCTTGATCTTCCACCTCCATCAACCATGAGATTCAAAATATGTTGGAGGACTTCGAAAGTGAGATGATGCATGCATTTGATTTTAAAATTGACACAAATCATATCAAGACGAATCAATAGGAAGCAGAGAGGGCCTTAGCTATCTTTTTCCCTAGATGTACGAGAAAAAACCCTTGAAATGAATGTTCACTAAATGCCATAGAGGTTTGCTTGGTATATGAAGAGCATCATGCCACAGATAAGTGTTCCTCCTAGGTATCAAACTTGTATATGAAGGTGGGGAAGGAGGACTAGAGAAGTTATGTTTAATAAATCATAGAAGGCCTCAACGGCCTTAGTCATATTAGTAGGGAATGAAAGGTGCACCTTACTCCTACTATCAGATAAATCAGAATGTACCTATGTAGTATTGGTACAAATTGACGCCTCCATCATGGCCTACAGCTCCTACTTAGCCCTACACCCTTCCATATCACCCTCAACATGTGAGCCAACCATTCCAACATTATGTTCCTCATCCACCTCAGTGTAGCAGCCCATTAGAAGGGTAAAGGCCCCAACAAACCAACCACTTGCTTTATTGCCTCCACCCCAACCTCAAACTCATCTCAATCACTTTTCTCCACCTAAGTTTCCTCATATTCCTTCCCATCCAAATCCAAACCCAAAAAACAAGAAGGCACAAAACGATTATAGTGGGGATACATCTTATCCAAATTATGTTGTGAAGATACATGAAATCAACCTCAGATATGGAAGAGTACTTCCAAATAGTCATCCTCCATCTCCACTTATAGAGGTTGAGGAGGAAAAGGAAGAGATAAACCCTCAGAAAAGTAAACCTCCTTTTCCTGAGCGCACAATCCACTATAGTCAGTACACCCCAAAAGAGATTGAAATGTTGTTAGAATTGAGAAACTTGTGTGTAAAAATACCCCTTTTCTAGGCCATTAAGGATGTCCCTATTTACAATAGGATCATCAAAGAAATTTTTTTTAAAAATCATGGGGGAAAGAAGAAGGACACCCCGACCATCAATGTTGTGGGACATTTCTCTTATTTAATGTTGGTGAGGGTCATCTTCCTGAAGTACCTGGACCCTGTAATTCTAGTAGTAGATGTACACATCAATGGTGTCATAGTCCCCCACACTTTGATCGATCTCAGGGCTACCATAAATGTGATGACCAGAGAGAATATGCTTAAAATCAATGTACAAGGAGCCTTTATAAATACTACCAGTGTTCTGGAACTTGCAAATAGATCCAGAGTAGATTTGGAATGAATTTTTGAGGATGTGACCGTCTCGATTGACTCTTAGGAGTACTACACAGATTTCCTGGTCCTCCAGTGAAAAACCAAGTTTAATGGATATCATCTCATTCAAGGAATATGGATATTATTGATTCTTATATCATTTGTAGAGATGGAAACATGAATACTAAGAATGGGCCCTTATCCAAACAGTTGGTGTTATATCCTCCTGCCGAACCTTCCATTTATCATGACCTACCCTTGTGTTTGGAGTATGAAGATGGAGAGGACGAAGTGTGCAATAGCACACCTTACCCCATTTTTACCATAGATATTGTTCTTAGAGGGGGCCAACCCTGTTAGGATGATATAATTTACCATATCATTAAAATCCAACCCCCCACTTCCATTCCACTCGATGACCTAGTGAAGGGAAACTTAGATGCTTTTCCTTGGGACTACAAGGACATGAAATGGGTGCATCCCTCAGTGTGCACACATCATATTTATATTAAGAAGGGATGCAAGCCTATGCACCATCCACAAAGGAGGATGAACACAACCTTAAAATACATAGTGAAGGATGAAATGAAAAATTTTATGGATGCTGGTTTCATCTACCCCATATCGGACAATGAGTTAGTGTCTCCCCTTGTTCTAGTCCCAAAGAAAAAGGGGAAGTGGTGAATCTATTTTGACTAGTGAGAACTAAACAAAGCCACTAAAAAGTACCATTTTTCTTTGCCCTTCACCAATTAAGTTCTGGATGGTATTACAGGAAAGGATTTTTTCTCTTTATTCGATGGATTTAGTGGGTATAACCAGAGTCAAATCAGCCTCGAGGACCAGGAAAATACCAATTTCGCATGTCTTTAGAGCACCTTCACTTATATTTTCCTTCCCGTTGCCTTTTCAAATGCCCCTGTTACATTCGAGAGAGTATTCCTGAGCAATTTTTTAGAGTTAGTCCATGATTCTATAGAGATATATATATGGATGATTTAACACCTTATGGGAATGACTTCCAGGATGATCTATCTAATCTAGGAAAGTGTTGAGGAAGTGCATTGAAATGCATCTATCCCTAAGTCTTGAAATGTGTGAATTTCTAAAAAGGGCACAGATAGTCCTATGACATTCAATATCACAAGTTGGAATATAGGTAGACCCAAAAAAAATCACCATCATCAAAAGGGTGCCTATTCTTCAAAAGAAAAGATATGTCAGAAGTTTCCTAGATTTGGATGGCTACTATAGGAGGTTCATTAAGGACTTCAGTAAAGTGGCTTCACCATTATTCAAATTGTTGGCCAAAGTTTTTGATTTTTGTTGGTCTACTCTCTGTCATGATGTTTTTTTATCTCATCAAGGAAAATATAGCCACTGCCCCTATTCTTCGAGGTCCAATTGGGCTCTGCCCTTCCACATTCATATATATACATCGAATAAAGATATGGGGGCAGCCTTGGGAAAATTAGAAGATAAATTACCCTATGCCATTTATTTCATTAGCAAGAATATTTCCAGCCTTGAAATTAAATATAATGTCACTAAAATGGGGCTCTTAGCCATTTCCCATTCCCTAAACAAATTGATGCACTATATTACTAGTTATCAAACCTTTGTACATACTGACCATGAATCAATCAAGTACTTAATGAATAAACCTAATGTTAATGCTAGAATCATTGGATGGTTGATGTTATTGTAGTAGTTTGATTTGAGAATTGTTGATAAACCAAGAAATGAAAATGTTGTTGCATATTTTGTATCTCGGCTAATTTTATGTGCAGATGAGGAAGGAATGGTGGATTATCAGCTTTCGGATGAACATATACTCATCGACCTCTCCATGGTTTTCTAACATGGATAACTACTTTGTTGTTGAGAGGTGTCCTCCAAATATTTCATGCAAAGAAAAGAAAAATATTATTAGGAAAATTTTCCCTTTCACTTGGATTGGTGGAAATGTCTTGAAATTTGGTCTAGATCAAATTCTAAAAATATGTGTGAGGGAAGAGGAGGTCTTTGACATCCTCTCAGCATGTCATGGTCGTCCTTATGGGGGTCATTTTAATTCCAAGAGGAGAACCTTCAAATCTTTGCAAACATGCTATTATTGGCCTACCCTCCACCAAGATGCAAAGAGATAAATGATTAGATGTCATCAATGTCATATGATGGGGATACCTACTCTGAGGGATGAAATTCCTTTGCAACCTCAAGTGTATATAGAGCCATTTTACAAGTGGGGCATGGACTTCATTGGACCCATGGATCCACCATCCAGGTAGAAGAGATATATCATAGTCTACACCAATTAGTTGACCAAGTTGGCTGAAATAATGGACGTAAAAGCAACAATAGAGGAGAAAGTAATTGATTTTTTGAGAGATAGTGTGTTCTAAAAATTTGGATACCCTAGAAATTTATTCACCAATCAGGGGGCTCAATTTTCATCTCAGCTCATTGAGAACCTTATGAGTAAGCAAAAAATAAAGCACAAGACTTCCAATGCCTATCATTCGCATGCAAATGGCCAGGTGGAAATGAAAAATAGAGCCTTGGAGAACATCCTCACCAAATTTGTGAGTAGTAGCAGGAAATACTAGGCAGACAGAATGGTGGAAGCCACTTAGGTTTACAATACAACCTATAAGACAACTATAAGTTTTAGTCTATATAATCTAGTTTATTAGAATAAGGCCTTGATTTCCATTGAGTTTGAGTACAATACCTTTACAATAGCACCTCAGTTGGACTTAGACATCACAAAGGCACAACAAGAGAGGTTGTTGCAGCTAAATGGTTTGGATGAATTAAGAATGCAGGACCTCCTTCACACAGAATTAATCTAACTACAAAGAAAAGTTTGGTATGAGAAGCACATCAAAGAAAATAAATTTTAGGAAGGAGATTGGGATTTTCTCTATGAATCCAGACTCAAGGAATTCAAGGGAAATTTAATGACTACATATCTAGGACCTTATCAAGTGGAGAAATTCCATGTCAATAGGGTTCTTCAAAGAAGAACCATAGGTGAGGATGGGATCCATCTTCTTGTGAATGGTTACAGGCTAAAAGTGTACAAGAAGCCCTTGTCTAAGGTTGAGTTAATCAATAGAATAAATGGGGAGGTGAATGTCATTGGGACCTCCACATTGTGCAGCCCCTCATCTTCCTAGATAAAAATAAAAAATAAAAAAATAATTAAAGAGGAATGGGTGAAAACCTTTCTAAGGTATCTAAGGGCAAGTCGTGGGTTGAAAACCTCCATGAGGCAACCCTAGAGAAAAAAATAAGAAAAAATTAAAAATAGAGAAATAAAATATCATTGGGTGAAAACCTCCTTGAGCTTCCCAAGGAAGAATTTTTAGTTGAAAACCCTTGCTAAGGCATCCCACCTATCTTCCAAAGAAAAAAAGAAAAAAAGAAAAAAAAGAAGAAAGGAAAAAAAAAACCAAAGACTGACACAACACCTATGCACTAACCTGCTTATCTTTTATAGGTTGTTGATCTGGGAAACTTAAACAAAAGGAGAAACTTTCCTCCTCTCTCTCTCTCTCTCTTTCCTCTACCAATCCACTCCATTTCCAACCTCAACATGAACTCATTCATCCATTTCCCCCACTAGGTGAGAAAATATTCCATTTTTTTCTTACTCTCTAGAGTGTTATAGGATGTCCTAGGCTACTACAATATTTCTTGTAGTGCTACAAGAAACCCTGTAATGCTACAGAGAAGCCACCCAAGGATGAATAAGCTCACCCAAGCCCACCTAACACTCAAAAAGAGATGAAAAACCATTTTATTTCTATGTCTACCATTCCTACCCATCACTCCACCCCATGCATAAATATTCACTCATCAAACCCTCTTTTTCTCCATTGTGAGATATTTTAGCTAAATCCTCACATAGGGGCTCTCCTCTCATATCATCCTCTATTGCACCGCTCCATTAACTTTGTAACACCACCCCTAGCATCCCTACACTATTTTTCTTCATTCCTCAAGTTAGTTGAGATCCAAAGAAACAAGGGAACTGATACATTAAGATGATCACTTCCTGTAGAAAATTTTTGCATTTAACCATCAGAGTGAAAAGGCACAATATGACTGATGAATATGGCTCCTGAAGATCACCATAGGCCTCTAGAAGAGAATATACACTAGTATAAATATCCTAGGATATCCATGAGGCACTTGAAAACGAATAAAAAAGCAAATACAGTAAGAAATAAACTCAGAAAATAAGCTCCTCACTCAGAAGAAACAAAAAAAAAAACAAAAAAAACAAAAAAAAAACTTTTGACCATCACAGTGCTCCATCTCCCTCCATCAAAGGATCCTACCACTCATTAGCATCAGGTGGGCTCAGGTGTGGCTCCATCATCCTATCACTATGCATCATTTGACTAAAGTGAGTAAATGTTGAGAAAGGAGATTCTAATAGGAAATAATGTGGGAATTTTAGTTGGCCACCCTCGAATAGTTAAAAAATAATTAGTGGATTTTGCATGCCACACGGAGTTTCCACATCAGTTAAGGGAAATATCACGAGGAGTTTGAGTTGATTCCAAGGCAAGAGGGAATGATTGGCTGGAGTGGAACCAATTGTCTATATGAGGAAACTTCGTGCCAAATCCACATCACCAATATGCTCAAAACCCACTCGATTTGGAATAAAAGGTATACTTTGGTTCATTCCCCCTCATTATGTTATGAATTTCAAGATCAGTTAAAGAAGTATAGAGACAAGAGACACTGAGGAGGTTCAATCCAAAATTTATTCAAACTAAGTGTGTTCTATGGATACCATTTTAGGATGTTGCATGAAATTAGGGTCAAAGTTGATCTTCCCTTAGATCTGAGACTAAACATCCCATACTTCCTCCTCCATTCAATCAATTATATGAGCTAGAGGATAAGGGAGAGAAAGTATCAGCACCTACCTAATCATGGTCTCATTAAACTCATAATGGGGTATTCTCTCAACAGAATCAACATCCATTTACCTTAGTCCACCTTCATTAACCTGGACATAGAATCATTCATTGGGACACAACCCATAACTCCTAGAGATACCCCTTCCTCTAGCCTTGGAGAAAGGAGCATCAAAGAAGAATAGGAATAAGAGGAAGAAGAGGAAATAGAAACAAAGGAAGAACCCACAGAAAATATAGGAGTGGATGAAGTGAAATAAAAGGAGTAAAAGAAGCATGAAAGAGGATAATATGATGAGAAAGTAGAGGAAACAAAAGATAAATAAAAGGAAGGAAGTTCATAAGAGGAGGAGATACTAGACCCCAATATTACCACTGATATATCCCCTCAACAAACCAACCTTTCACCAGGTATATTTGAAAAGGAAGCAACTGCCACCTTAGCCACTCTAAGAACCCCTGTGACAACAAGGAGAAAAATGCATACCCCCATGTACTTTAGTACTAGGAATAATGCCAAGGTGAAACAAGGGAGGCCTCGAACTCCAAACAAGATCCCCATCACAATTGAAAATTCACCAAATAAGAAAGAAGAAATGGGCCAGAACCAACACCCAAAAAATAAACCTATGAAATATACAAGGAGTTACTCCTCAAGGATAGCATCCCTCAAAAAAGGACCAACACCCAGAGACCTCCTAAATGAAGAAAAGAAGGGGCAACAAGAAAAGGAGGGTTTGCTAGAGGAAACATAGATTTTTCTATAGGAAACTTAGACAGTCCTACAGGAAGAGAAAAAAGTCATGGGGGAAGAGGAAAAGGCACACTTATAAGGGCAGGAGGCCCAATGTGATGAAAAAGAGGCATAAATTTAGGGGTAGGATGCCAAAGTTAAGAAAAAAGAAAAGGAAGAGGAGGAACCAAAGGAAGAGCCCACCTCACCAAAAACTGTCCCAAAAGACATTACAATAGTTCAAAATCCTAGCCCACAACCAAACCTGAGGTCCTATTACACACTAATTGAAGGAGGGAGGATCATCCCTCAAAAGCTCTTAGTTCCCCTATTCTATGAGTTAGAGAAAGAGAGAGCACACACACACCATTGGATGCAAATTTCCAAAACTAAAAATGTGGAAGATGTAGCGATCATGGAAGAGAAACTTATTGTAGAAATTATATGCGCTAAGAATGCATATGTCCTAGATCCACCTGATCTCACACTATTTAACTTTATGCAAGATACTGAATCTATTCCACTTGTTAATCTTTTGTGGAAAAATTAATTTCACACATATGTGAAGCATAAACAAAAATAATCAATCGCACATAACACATTTTTAAACCGGGAAATCCAAAAGTAGAAAACCCCAACTATATATTATGTAACATGGAGATCATATGACAATCTCATACAAAGCATACAAAGTTTATCACAAGCTCTCAGTACAGTACAATCGTCATACACTAATCAGGACCAATCTTGCAAATCTTTGCACTGATCGTTGCCTCCTTCTAGTCTGCCTCCACTGCGCAATATCTGCTAAAGAATAGATCTGAATGAATTCGAATTACCCTTGCCTTGACTGCGCAATCCTCATTGGCAACTCCAATGTGTGTGTGATGCAATCAATGCATCACTATAGTCACAACTGATAGTATATCTTGCCCTTTCACCTATCTCTCCACTGGGTCTACACTGAAACTACCATGCACTGTATTTAAATGTTGTATTCTTCATTTGATCAATGATTTATTATTTATGAGTTAATTAACTAATTAATTCGCTCCACTCTCACTAGTGTATCATCAGTTAGACTAGATACAACTAGCTCAACTGAGTCTAACTGAGTTAAACTAAATACAACTCCATAAATACTTCTTCCAACTATGTCATAACTCTGCCACTTGAGTTCCAATTGAGTCCTCCATGCATTAGCTCCAGTAAAACCTTGGGAATTGTGTAATTCCCTCAGTCAGTTGATGTGCCACATCTGTGCACTGAACTAAAGTGTTCCAAGAGAATAAGTTGATGTGTAGAGTCTGATTATTATTAAGAGCTAATAATAATTGACATGCATCTATTTTTAGACCAGCGATCTATAAATAGAATTCACCCAATATTCTAAAAATAGAATTTCATCTATTTTTCCAACTTGATCAACCATCCACAAATAGCATCCTCCAACTTCTGAAACATGATCATCATGTCTGCCATTATGAGTGCCAAAATTTGGTGGAACTGGCTCACAGCCCCCAATAAGCCTTGGGAAATTCTTTGGACCGCCAAGTATGCCAATCACAGACCCCAGGAAGAACTCATCAGATTCACTCCAGAGGAGAAAGGCTCACTTATATGGAACGCGGCCAAATAACATTATTTACTCATACAACAACACAGCTTTTGGGAAATAAGAGATGGTAGCTCCACCAGATTTTGGACAGACTCTTGAGATCAACTTCCTAAACTCACCAACACCTACAGTCCGCCTCCTGGACTAGAATGGTACATGCAACAATTGGAAAAATTTCAGCAACAATGGATGGAGAATGCAGAGTAGGGTTACAGGCAGTGGAAACAGGCAGTAAGGATAATAAGGAACACTGATGAGCAGGCCAAGGATGCCTTAAATGCTGAACTCAAAACTCGGTGCATCAGAATATCGAATGAAAAGGACATTCTCAGATGGGGATACACTCCTAAAGGAACTTTCTCAACCAAGGAAGCCTATAAAATCATCAGCAATGATCCTGCGCCCAAAGATCCTCTATGGAGCAGAATATGGAGTTTGGAAGTTTGGCCTAAAGTATCATTATTCCTTTGGCTCTTTGGACATCAAAGAATCCTCACATGGGATAAATTACGGAAGAGAAGCTTTCATGGCCCCTCAATCTGTCCCATCTGCTGTGAGCATGAGGAAACACAGTGGCATCTCCTATTCTCCTGCTCTCTGGCCAATCAATTCTGGGAGAAAGTCGGTTTTTGATGCCAACAAAATTGCAGACTCAATACAGATATAATAAGCTCCTTACGAAACTGGCATCAAAATCCTTACAAAATTGAAAATCTAAACCAACTCTGGAGAATAATCCCAGGCCTCCTCCTATGGACAATATTTAAAGAGAGAAACAAACGCATTTTCAAGGATCAAAAAACTCCTATAGACATAATCTGGAGGAAATTCTTCCTCAATCTCACTGAAACCTTAGCTTTGCAATCCTGGGACACTGATGATTACCTAACTCTGGCCAAAGAAAAATCCATATCGGAAAACTAGGGTATTCAGCTTCAACCTGGAAAGAAAGTGCACACACCCCCTAGAACTGATAACACCACGAACTCTTGGACTCATCCTCCCAAGAAAACCTTCAAACTAAAATTTGATGGTGCTTCTAAAGGAAATCCAGGCAAGGCAGGCTTCGGGGGCGTTATCAGGGATCACAAAGGCACACCCATCATTGTATACCTAGGAAGTCTTGGATGGGAAATGAATAATTCAGCTGAGCTGGAAGGATTATGGCAGGGGCTTCTCCTTTCTCAACAGAATGGGCTGCATCCTCTAGAGATAGAGGGAGATTCCAAAATTCTCATTAATATGGCCACTCATCTCCTAAATGGGGCTCACGCGCATAAAATTGCTAGCAGATGGCGTCTTGAGGCTCGTCTGGAGGATATTGAGCGATGGCTTCACAACAACCATGCTCTCCTCTTCAAGCACATCAGACGGGAAGGCAACAAAATTGTGGATCTTCTTTCCAACCTGGGAGTAGATAGTGAGCACAATATTATTACAGGGACTCTCGACATAATTTATAATAATGAACAAAGACATAAATGCCAAATATTGGTTCAAGGTGAGGCAGAACTCCCGGATGCGGGCGCTATTGATTGCACTGGAGTTGATGGAATGGGGGTCTAGCCTGATGGGAGGCCACCTGCCCACCTGCAACGAGGACGTCAATCAAACCCTAAATATGCTTGCTCTGCGATTAATAGCATTTATTCTGGGCACTCTTCACAACCAGGTCTTCGCACCTTGATGCATTTTCACTTGCTGTGAAATGGATCGTCCTCATGTTTATATTTATGACAGTTCAATGCAGATGGTCTACAGTTGCACGGTCGACCGGTTAAAATTCATGGAACCCTCCTCTGATCCAAACTCATTTCCTTCGCCGGTGAATTGGTGGTGTAGCCTAGATGTTTGGCTTTCAAATGCACACACAGTCACTGGTCAAAGGAGCAGCCTAAACTGTTGCCTGGAGCTAGGTGAAAACCTCCATTTCTCGCTTACTGGTTCCTGTATGCTTGCCTCTGTCTTTCTGAACTCTCATTCAACTCTTTCCTATATTAATTATCCATTTCCCTAGCTATTTTGCCCCATCTCCGCTGCGAACATGCCACGCCTCAGGCATAGAATGCGTTGTAGGAGAGGCTCCACCAGGCACCAAGTGCGGCGCTCTCCTTCCACCTCCAGCTCGCCTTCTGAGTCTTCCTCCCCCTCGGACAGCCTTCCAAGAATTCACCGGGGTCGTCTTCTCCATTCTGGTCGCAGGCTTGACTCTCCCTCACCTTCATCTCACCCGGCTCAATCCCATACTTCTCGTTTTTCTTTCAATTTCTCCCTCAACCGATCGAGAGTCACTGTTGCTATCACCGTCATGTTTCTTGAGGAGCCCTAGGTCAAGAAGCACCAGGATTATTTGGATGGGAAGGGTACTGTCAGCAAAGCAAGGCAGGATCATGAGCTTCAAGACTCTACGGGGCAGCCTAGCAGGATTATGGATTCTGAGCAGGGCGTCACGGGGCAAGGCCATGGGATGGATACTGGGCATGTGAGTGCGGTGCAGGAGGTCCCTCCTCCCTCCAGAAAGGTGTTCCACTCAGTCGAAGACCTGTACAATGATCGCGAAGATCCGGATGAATACTGGTGCAGGGTCGACCTCGCTTCTCCTGATGAGTAGTTTCGCTTCTCAGTTGTGGTTTTTTTTCTTTGTTTCTGCCCTCTCTAACGGGCATTTTTTATTATTATCCTGTTGTTCCAAATCATGCTTATTTTTTTGCTAGTTACAATCTCCAACACTCAAATCATCTCACTCCCCTGCATGGGAATTTTCTCAGTTGTTTCTTCAGACTGGTTTCCCTCCTGCAGGGCAGTCTTAAACTATGTTTTTGTTTGTCTAAAATGCCTCAAAATTGGGCAATGATAAGGCCTCGACCTGATGTACACTATTTATTCTGTTAATAGATTACTTTTACCTAGAAAAAAAAAACATGATCATCATGTCTAAAAATAGACATAGTCTAAGAATAAACTTGCGCCAAAAATAGCCTGCGGGCCCACTTAGTGAAGGCGACTCTTTTCAGTAAGCTCATCATCTTGCTAAATCTCAACACTCCCTCTCAACAAGATAGGGATTATCCTTCACCCTGATCCTGCCTCTATGGTATTCTAATTTTCTCCTGGTGAGCACCTTCGTTAGAATATCTGCATCCTGATCCTCCGTAGGAATGTACTGAAGCAACATGATTTTCTGCTGCACACAATCTCTGATATGATGATACCGGATATCAATATGTTTATATCTATCATGAAACACATGATTAACCGAGAGTTTAATGCAACTCTGATTATCACAATGTATCACCTTAGGATCTAAATGTGAACCAAACAAACCAACTAGAATCTTCTTCATCCAGATAGACTCACATGCAGCTTGACTTGCTGCTATGTATTCTTCTTCCATTGAACTAAGTGCCACGAATATTTTTTTCCTATTGTACCAAGAAACTATCATAGATCCGATACTAAAAATCCCTCCTGATGTGCTCTTTCTGTCTGTTGGGCTTCCTACCCAATATGCATCCGTGAAGCCATGCAACTTCACCTCATCCATCTGTTTGTACCATAAACCATACTCAGATGTTCCCCTGAGATATCTCAGGACATGCTTGCCTACCTTCCAAAAGAGCTTGGTAGGCTTAACCATCGCTTGTGAAATCTGGTTCACCGCATAGCATATTTTCGGTCTTGTATTGAATAAATACATGAGCGAACCCACCAACTATCGATAAACAGTGGCATCCACTACCTCTGTCGATGTAGCATCCTCTTTCTTCCAATTTCCTGGAAGAGGAGTGTCGATAGGCTTGCAGCCTTGCATGTGAAACTTCTCCAATATCTCTCGGGCATACTTTCCTAGAGACACAAACAGTTCACCTTCCCATTGCCATATTTCCAATCCAAGGAAATAGTGAAGGAGGCCCAAATCCTTCATCTCAAACTCCTTTGCAAGATCTGCCTTGCATGAGTGTATCAACTGCTCATAACTTGTTAGTATTAAATCATCAACATAAATTAAAATGATTAAAATCTTACCCTCCACCACAATTTGCTACAGGTTTTCATCCGCCTCACTCTTGGTGAAGCCAAGTCCAGTGAAATAGTTGTTGATCCGAGTGTACCAGCACGAGGTGCTTGTTTCAGCCCATACAATGCTCTTTTGGGCCTGCACACATGCAACTCGTTGCTGAAGATCTCAAATCCTTCAGGCTACTCAATGTACACCTCTTCTTCAATGATCACATTAAGGAACAAAGTCTTCGCATCCATCTGATGAATGTGCCAACCTATCTGCAATGAGAGAGCAAGGATGGTCCGTATGGAAGAATACTGTGCGACAGGTGCAAATTTTTCTTCATAGTAAATCCCCTCAATATGTGAGAAGCCCCAGGAAACAAATCTTTCCTTATACTTCTCGACGCTCCCATCAGCACCTTGCTTTACCTTGTAGATCCATCTTGATCCTACAACTAATTTTTCCACCGGCCTTGGAACAATCTCCCAAGCATTGTTTCTAACAATGGAGTCATACTCCTCTACCATGGCATCTACCCATGTGGGCTCCTACACTTCTTCTTCCAAAGAAGATGGCTCTATCATGATACACTTTCTCATAACAACCATGTATCCAGTATATTGGTCAGGTGACTGTCTCTGTCTGTGCTATGATGTAGGGACTCCTACATTCTGTGCTGCATCAAGCTTCAGTCTCTCAACTTTTGTGGTACGCTTTTTGCCTTGTCTGATGTTTGGTTCTGCATGACTGGACTCCTCCACTCCATGAATCTCCTCCTATGGTTGATCCACATCCATAGGCTCATCTTTGGCAACAAGAAGTTCCTCCTCCGCATGCAAGTGTAGCTCCCTCTCAAGCAACAACTTCATGGCTTTCACCTCATTGAATTTTATATCCCATTGCACAACAGTCATCTGACTGTTTGGAAAATACACACGATAATTATGGTGTGTTTCTGTGTACCCCACAAATATCCCAACTTCTGCAGCCGGCTCCAGCTTCTTCCTAGCGTCCTTTGTCACATGAATGTAAACAGGTGAGCCAAAAATCTTCAAATGAGAAATATCAGGCTTCTTACCAATAAAATATTCTTTGGGTGTACTCATGCCAAGTACTCTATGAGGACAATGGTTTTGCACATAAATCGCAGTGTTGCATGCTTCCTCCCACAAGTGCATCAGTAGGCCCTAGTCATGCAGCATCGCTCATGCAGCACCACGATCGTTCTATTCTTTCTCTCTGTGAACCCATTATGTTGTGGGTTATGAGGCGCTATGAGCTCTCTTAGCATTCCTTCTTTGCTACAGAAGTCTTTGAAATCGCCCGAGATGTATTCACCACCATTATTACTCCGTAGAGCTTTCACTTGCTTCCCCGACTCCTTCTCCACCAATGCCTTGAACTCACAAAAATTTGAGGACATTTCTACGAGAATATTCATCAACAAATATAACATAATATCATGTTTTGTTGTTAAAGCAATCGAGAATGGTCCACACACGTCTGTGTGAATTCTCTCCAGGATAACAAAAGCACGGTTCTCCTTCTCATGAAAGGAGGTCTTCACAAACTTACCCATAGTACATCTCTTGCATTGATATGACTGTGCAAGAGTATGCTTGGGAAGCCCAATAGATTTTTTTTGCAAAATATTCAAAGTGCCATGGTGAAGATGGCCCAATATCCTGTGCTATAATTCGCCCTCATCCCAGCTCACCACTTCTTCTTCTTTGCCCACCATTTCAGCACAGCCATATACCTCCAGCTTGTAGATATTCTTAATTCAAACCCCTATCTTCTTCATTTGACCAGTTGTTTTATGTCAAAGGAGGGATTTTCCCTCACTAAAAACAACATCATAACCCTTGTCTTCTAGAATTGCAACTGAGACCAAGTTCTTCTTCAGACCTGGAACATGCATAACATTCTTCAACAAGAAAAAATTACCTAACTACCTCTCAAAGGTAATGGTCCCAATTCCAGTCGCATTGTAATATCCATCATCACCCATCTCTATATGCATCTGGAGGTCCTTCTCCTCCAAGTCACTAAAAAAATCTTTGTCTCCCGTCATATGGAAAGATGCACCACTATCAAGATACCACACCAATCCCATGTAGCTTGAAACCAAGCAAGTGATCAAGGAGAAATCAAGCTCAAATTATGAGGCTAAGGCCTCTCCAGCTACAGATCCAGCAACCTGCTTGTTCTTCTTCTTCTGTGGACAGTTAGTGGCAAAATGTCCATGCTCGTGACATTGAAAACACTTCACTTTAAAGAAATCCTACATCTTGCCTTTAGCACCAGATTTTGAAGTAGATTTATTCCCCTTACCTTTCCTTGATTTGGAATCCAAAGAAAAATTCTCTTTATCTTCATTCTTTGATGAAGATCCATCCCTGGTACCTTGCCTTATCTCCTCCTGCACAAGATCCGACCAAAGTCGCTCCCATCCCGGTAGTTTCTCCCGTCCATTGACAAAGTCTTCGTAGCTATGCCAAATCTTCGAAATCCCAAGGAGAGCTAAGATCACCAAGTCTTCTTCATCAACAGTAACCCCCACACTTCCCAGTTCATCCTTGTAGTGGACAAACTTCGTGAGGTATTTTGGAATACTGTCGCCTTTCTCCATTGTTATTTTTCTGAGCTTGTCTTTAAGTGCCAACCTCCTCTGGTCACTTCTTCTTTGGAACAATTCTGTCAAATACTTCCACATTAAGAATGGATTGGATTTCTCGTGAAGGCTAGACACAATATGGTCCTTCACACCTTCCAACAAAATCCTTCTCATCTTTGTTGTCTTCTTTTGCCATGCATCAAGTAGTGCAACATCACTAGATCCCGACTTAGGAACATCGCTATCAATGAAATCCTTCAGTCCATTATCCTCCAGCACCACCTCCATCCTATCCTTCCATGCTATGTAATTTGAGCTCCCATCAAGGGCATACTCCAATCTCAACCCGTTGAAATACATTTCAATGTATACTTGATTTCTGCACCAAGAATCTTCTGTAGCAAATTTGAATTATCCAACAACACAAACTCACTTCACAATTTCAATCTTCAATTATAAATGCTCTGATACCATGTAGAAATTATATGCACTAAGCATGCATATTTCATATATCCACCTGATCTCACACTATTTAACTTTATGCAAGATACTGAATCTATTCCACTTGTTAATCTTTTGCAGATAAATTAATTTCACACACATGTGAAGCATAAACAAAAATAATCAATCACACATAACATAGTTTTTAACTAGCAAAGCTTGAAGCTGAAAACCCCAAATATTTGTTATGTAACATGGAGATCATATGAAAATATCATACAAATCATACAAATCTTATCACAAGCTCTCAATATAGTACAATCGTCATACACTAATCAAGACCAATCTTGCAAATCCATGCACCGATCTTTGCCTCCTGCTAGCCTGCCTCCATTGCGCAATATTTGCTAAAGAATAGCTCTGAATGAATTTGAATTACCCTTGCCTTGAATACACAATCCTCATTGGCAACTCCAATGTGTATGTGATGTAATCAATGCATCACTATAGTCACAACAGATAGTCTATCTTGCCCTTTACCTATCTCTCCACTGGGTCTCCACTGAAACTACCATGCACTATGGTTAACTGTTGTATTGTTCAGTTGATTAATGAGTTATTATTTTTGAATTAATTAAATAATTAATTCACTCCACTCTCACTAGTGTATCAATCAGTTATACTAGATACAACTAGCTCAACTGAGTCTAACTGAGTTAAATTGAATACAACTCCATAACTACTTCTTCCAACTGTGTCATAACTCTGCCACTTGAGTTATAACAGAGTCCTCCATGCATTAGCTCCAGTAAACCCTTGGGAATTGCGTAATTCCTTTAGTCAACTAATGTGCCACATCTGTGCATTGAACTAAAGTGCTCCAAGAGAATAAGTTGCTATTTAGAGTCTGATTATTATTAAGAGCTGATAATAATTGACATGCAGCTATTTTTAGATCAGTGATCTATAAATAGACTTCGCCCAATATTCTAAAAATATAATTTCATCTATTTTTCCCACTTGATCAACCATCCACAAATAGCATCCTGCAACTTTTGAAATATGATCATCATGTCTCGAAATAAACATAGTCTAAAAATAGACTTGTGCCAAAAATAGCCTGCGGGCCCACTTATTGAAGGCGACTCTTTTCACTAAGCTCATCATCTTGTTGAATCTCAACACTTATTGAGATGGGGAGATATTTGGCTGATCTCAGTCTCAGGGAGGAATTCTTGAAAGATCAGCTACAAAAATCACAGTTAGAGAATGCAATATTGAATAGCCAATTGCAGCAAAAATACAAGCATATTTCCACCATGGAAGACCTATGCATGGAGGCAATATAACATAGTAATCCCTCAAACTCTTATGTCATTTACCTGAAGAATAAGTAGCTACAATTCCATATCAAAAGACTAATATCACATGGGTCATTGCCTTTCTAGAATTACAGGAATTTTATTGATTTTTCCAATCAGTCCAACGTAGAAGATACGACCAAATTGGCAGATTTTTACATGCAAAATATTGTCTTGACTCATCTAAGAATTTGGGACCCTTACTCTAGGTTTGGAGATATGAAACTTATGGAACTTTCTTATTTCATGAAAAATGAAGAGGCCTAGGCAGAGGAGGTCAAAAATGTGATGAAAAGAGAAGGAAAAAAACCTCTTAAAATCATGGCAGATCTATTCAGCCCTGAAGGGGTGATACACAACCACCTAATGATAAGTAATGATGCCAAACTTGCAGGAAGATATCTCAACACCCAAGAACAATCAATTGCACATGATTATGAAATTTCTAGACTATTGGGAGAGGAGTGTCTGATGGCATGTCAGAGAAAATGGAATGGTCTCCCACTTGTTGAGGCCTTGAAATTCTGTTGCCACAACATGGGGGAAAACCACCTAGTCTAGACCTTAGAGCAAGTATTTTTCCGTTTGGTGTGGTGGCTCTGACTGGGGATGAGGGGACCAGTTTCCCAATAAGGATGATTTTGGGGTGTGTTTTGTTTATATAACATGCAATGTGAAATGATTTTAATATATCACATGCGATCTAAAAAAAGTATATTTCAACTATTAGTAATGAAGATTATTTAATAGTTTAAAGAGATGAAAATTATGTAAAGATGATTCCTTTAACAAAATAGTTTTATTAAAATAATTTTGAAAAGTGTATTGCATTCATATGTGTGATTATATATCACACTAAAATAAAACAGGACATTCGTGAGAGTCATGGTTGTGGCAGATCTTTCAGGTCCATCACCAATATCACATATGGTGATGGTCCTTAAAAAAGCATCATTGCAAGTGTATATAGTGATGGTCCTTTAAGGTCCATCACCAAAGACATTTTCAATGACACTTTTGGTGAGGGTCACTCAAGGCCCATCACTAATTCTCCCTTTGGTGACAATTCTAGTGAAAAAATTTTAATGACCCTCACTAATGCTCTTTTTTTTACTTTTGGTGATGGTCAAAAGATGTCCGTCATCATTGATCATTGCAATGAGTTTTTGATGACGTTATGTCCGTGTTAATATATTTTTTTTCAAAATATAATGGATTAATACAATTATTGTGGAGTTTTTTTTATAATATGTCCAAGGCCATAGTGGTTAGAGTCAGTTAGTTTTTTAAGAAGTAATTAGTGTGTATCATTTCCCTCAAGTAATGATTAGTTGAATAGCGTTTTACTATGAGTCAGCACATGATTCATATCTATTAAGTTTGTTATCTAAAAAATTCCCTTTAGATAAAGTCCCACTAGTGTGTGTAAGAAATATATTATTTAATACATAATCAAGCTCTGTCAATTCTATTAATGAGAAAGACCTAACATTCCTCAACAATATGGGCACACCTTAAATTAATCCTTTGGCGCACACTAACATTCCTAAGCACCTCACATGTCTTGGAACATCTTTGTACCTAGAACATCTTGTCATGACACTGACGCCCAAGTACAATTAGAAAATTATATATTACAGAGAAATGAAACACGTAAACTATGCAAAAAACACAAGCACACTAAACACATAAAACCAGAGAGACACAGATATACGTGGTTCACCCAATTTGGGCTACGTCCACCCCAAATAGACAGTCCTTTCTTTCTATTATCAACAAAATGAAGAGACACAATCTATAGTAGATCTGCTGTAATATCCTCTATTTTCTCTCACAGTCTCTGAATTTGTTTCTCGCTCTGAGAATACAGATACAATACACAACCGTAATACAATACCCTCATATAGGCGAGGGGTTGCCTTATAGGGAAAAAAACCATAAACTAAACATAACTTCTACCATTAGATCATCTGCCTAATGAACAACCTATATTGACTAGAAATTACTATACTTTTACAAGAAAATTTATTTTTTTAGCTTCGGGGGGGCTGCCCCCGAAACCCCCACTAGGGGACAGCTGGCCCTCAAACCCCCCAGTTGGGGGTTAACCCCCCTAGACCCTACGAAGGGGAAAAGTCCCCCTCGCACCCCCCCACTGCAGGGGTGTATAGTTTTCCTTAGGGATACATCCGGCTAAAACAAGGATCTCTAAATCAAGATGAAAATCAGGCTCCACACCCAACAATCTCCCACTTGGAAACTGATTGTAGGAACTCCACCGCTGCTTCATTTGTTGGACAATGACTCCTCTTTGGACCTTGACATTTCTCATCTTCATCGTCATCCTTGAAGACTAATTGAACTAAGCATAATCTTATTTTCTCTCTAGTTACAACTTTTGTTAGCATATCTGCAGGATTCTAGCTAGTGTGTATCTTTTCCAACTTCAACTGTCCATCTTCCAATACTGACCATATGAAATGGTACTTGAGATGTATGTGCTTAGTCCTAGAAAGAAATGTTGAGTTATTTTAAAGATGAATGGAACTTTCACCATCATTTTATAATGTGCCCATATCATGCTTCTTACCCAATTCATCCATAAACCTTTGTAACCAAATAATTTCTTTACTAGCCTCTGTAGCAGCAACATACTCTTCTTCTGTTGTTGAAAGTGCAAAAACAATTTGGATTTTTTAAACCCAACTGACAGTTGTTCCACCTACAGTAAATACGTATCCTGTAGTGATCCTCCTGTTATCTCTGTCACCTACCATATCTGCATCAACATATCCCTCTAGAGAAATGTTTGAACCACCAAAGCATAATTCTTTATTTGTGGTACCTCTCAAATATTTGAGAATCCATTTCACTGCCATCCAATGTTATTTTATTGGATTTTTCATTTATATTCTTACAACTCCTACTGCATGTGCAATATCAAGCCTTGTGTAGACCATTGCATACATTAAGCTTCCAACTGATGATGCATATGGAACTTTAGACATATAGTCCATTTCTTCTTGGGTCTTGGGGCACATCTCCTTACTAAGTTTGAAATAGCTAGAAAAATGTGTACTAACTAGTTTTTCATTCTGCATATTAAAAATTTTCAACACCTTTTGTATGTACTCATTCTGAGACAATGTTAATTTGCGATTTTTCCTATCTCTAGTTATTCTCATACCAAGGATTTGTTTTGCAGCTCCCAAATCCATCATTGCAAATGAATTTGCCAATTTTATTTTGAGCACATTTATTTCCTACATGTTAGACCCTACAACAAGCTTGTCATCTGTTAGGTCTCTATATTACTAGTATAGTTCCTTATTTTTGTTATTGTAACCCCCTTATTGTTATTATTTTACCCCTGTAACCCCCATATTGTTATTATTGTGCCATTAAATTATTATTGTTATGTCGGCTAGGATTACATTGTGGCCCCATGGACTCCTATATATAGAAAAGAGGTTTTGCAATTTGTATCATCCAAGAATTGTTCATTCATGTAATGTATTGGAGGTTTCCCCCTGAAAGTGGCTTATTTCTAAGACTTTGATATCTCTTTTCTTCTATTTTTGGAACTGTTTTCACAACATTTGATATCAGAGCTTTAGATTCTAGGGTTTTCGCTGCTCCAAATTGGTCATCGTGGCACTTTCAGTATAAATCTTTTTCTACAAAGTTCCAGAAGCTAAAATATTTAAAGTGCGAAGCCAAAATCTAGAGGAAAATATTTGTAAAATTTCAGAGCTTGGTTCACAATATTTTTGGAGATATGATCTATGGAAGTTATGCCTTTTTGCAGGCTCCTAAATTTAACCTAAATAGGTCACTATAGAATCTGCGCAATAATGTTTTTTATATGAAGATTCAGAAGCTGAATTTTTTAGATAGAAAAGCAAAAATCCTGGGAAACATCGTTGCAAAATTTGAAAGGTTGGTTCGCAATAGATTCAGATATATGATCTGTGGAAGCTAGGTCTTTTTCTAGGCTCCCGAATTTCATCTCAAAGAGGTTATCGTGGGAAAATATTCATAGCTCTCTCTCTGAGCATCGGATTGGAATGATGTAAAAAGTGGCCACAAGTACACAGAATGTAGTTTCCTTTCTATCAAATTCAGAGCCAAAGGAGGAAACAGTAGCACGTGGCAAGTCGTACAAGTTTTCTCTACTGAACCATTCCATAATTGGGTCATTGTGGGAGATTGGACATAACTTTGCCTTGAAGAATCCAAATTAGGTCAGACCTATGACATTTAAAAGAAGCTTCAGAGAGACAGTACAAGGCCGAATTTCAGATATTGAAGATCCGTTATTATAGAGATAATTCAATTTCAATATAGAGCTCCTCAAAAGCAAGTAAAAGGTGTTTATTTTTTTCCCGAATTGCATAAGTCTTGTTTGAAGAATCAAGTTGAATTTATTCCAAGGGCATATTGTAGAATAGATATCAATATTGGATTCTAAAATGGCCCCTAAAAAGAATTAAACACCTATTAAGCCTTTATAAGTCTCTACTATGACTCATGAAGACGAAGAATGGCAATATGACATATCAAAATTACAATAGAAAGTGCAACAAATTTCACTCTCGCAAAGAGAAACAAAAAATGACATGGAAATTTTGAAGAAAGGCTTGGAAACTAAGATGGATGGTTTGAAGAAAGGCGTGGAATATAAGATGGATGATTTGAAGAATGGCATGGAATATAAGATAGATGGCATGGAAGCTGGGATGGAATCTAAGATGGATGACATGAAAGCTAAGATCGATGAGAAATTGGAAAACATGAAGAATGATCTAAAAGCAGACATGGAATGTTTGACAAAGTTGATACAAGAAATGTTTAGTAATGGTAAAAAGATAGTAGATAAAACTCACGATGAGAAAAAAATAAATTTTAATCATGATTACATAAACTCTCATGTTGGTGGGAAGAACCACCATATTCCAAAAATGGATATGACGAAGTTTGATGGAAAGGATCTTGTAACATGGATACTACAGATGGAGCAATATTTTGATCTCCATAATGTGAAAAACACACAAAAGGTATGCATTGCAACTTTACATTTAGAACAAAATACATTTGTATGGTATCAATGGCTTTGCTCTGATAAAAAAATTGTCACTTGGTCAATTTTTACAGAGGAAATGATAGCACATTATGAGGATACAAAGAGCAACACCTTATTTAGACAATTCATAAATCTCAAACAAAAGGGTTTAGTGGGGGAGCACATTGAGGACTTCCAAAAATTGAATATAAGGGTAACTGATATTCCAAAGGAACACATGATTGATATCTTCATAGGTACTTTAAAGGATAACATCCAACATGAAGTTCACATTTTGGAAATTGATTCATTGGAGAAGGCATTCAAGTTGGCAAGAAAAATTGAATGTAAAATTATGGCGACAAGGAAGCCTACCACTCACTTCTATAAAGAGGGAAGTGTTGCTACTCCTAGATTTCCATAACCTACAAGGTTGACACCACAAAAATTGGAAGAAAAAGGAGCAAAAGGGCTTTGCTAAAATTGTGATAGAAAATACACTAAATGTCATAAGTGTGCTGAGAAGAAATTATTTTACATAGATTGTGAAGAGAAAGAAGAAAATGAACAAGGAGAGGATATACAGAAGGAACCAACCCTAGAAGAGGAAGAAATTAGTCCGACCATATCGTGTAATGCATTGGTAGGAATTACCACTGCTCAAACTCTCAAGATAGAAGGACATATCAAGAAGAAAAAGGTAATAGTGTTGATTGATTCAGGTAGTACCCATAATTTTATTCATTGAAAGGTAGCCAAGGAATTGAATTTTTTCCTATACCCAGCACTAGAATGTGAAGTGATGGTTGCAAATGGAGGAATTATAAATTTCTTTGGAAAATTCCATAATATCAAGCTAACCATGGGGGAATATGTATTGAATATTCCAATGATTTCCATTCCTATGGGAGGTGTTGATGTTGTATTAGGAGTACAATGGTTACAATCTTTGGGGACGATAGCTTTTAATTTTCAAGACCTTTTCTTGAAACTTTTTTCAAAAGGAAAGGAAGTCGAATTACGGGGTATTGGAGGGAAGCCATGAAATATAATAAGCTCTAAAATCATGAAAAATCTTCTAAAGAAATAAAAATGAGGCGTAATTGCACAATTATGCTCACTAGAAGTTCCAACATCAAAATCATCTATTTCTGCAGATCTCCAAAAAGTCTTGGAAAATCATTCCAAGGTTTTTGAAAATCCCAAAGGACTCCCACCTATTCGTGATCATGATAATGCTATTAATTTGATTCCACGAAGTGTTCCTCCAAACATCAGACCTTATAGATATCCTTATGTCCGAAAGAGCAAAATTGAACGTATGATTGCAGGAATGTTAGAGGCTAGTGTAATTCAACCTAGTAAAAGTTCTTTCTTTGCTCCTATAGTATTCGTACACAAGAAGGATGGATCGTGGTGCATGCGCTTGGATTATAGGGAGCTCAATAAGCTCACCATTAGAGATAAATTTCCCATTCCTATGATTGATGAATTATTGGATGAATTACATGGAGAAATTTAATTTACCAAGTTCGATCTTCGTTCGGAATATCATCAAATTAGAATGAAGAACGAAGATATTCTGAATGCAACATTTCGAACTCATGAGGGTCATTATGAATTTTTGGTCATGTATTTTGGCCTTACCAATGCACCTTCTACATTTCAAGGGTTGATGGATTCCATTTTCAAATCCTTCCTTAGAAAATTTGTGCTAGTATTTTTTGATCATATACTAATCTACAGCAGGTCCTGGAAGGATCATGTTCAACATGTTGACAGGGTTCTCAAACTATTGCAGGAGAAAAAATTATATGCAAAAACATCCAAATGTTTCTTTGGAGTACAAGAGGAGGAATATCTAGGTCATATTGTATCTCACGAGGGTGTTAAGGTAGACCCTAACAAAATTAAATCCATTAAAGAATGGAAAGTCCCCACAACCATAAAGTAGTTGCGAGGATTTCTCAGGTTAACAAGGTATTATGACAAGTTTGTTAAGAATTATGGGAGAATAGCAGCACCTCTAACAACATTATTGAAGAAATATGCAGTTTCACGGAATCCTAAAGAAACTAAGACCTTTGAACATCTTAAATATTCAATGTGCCTAGAACCGATCTTAGCTACGCCAGACTTCACAAAATTTTTTATTATGGAATGTGATGCCTCAGGAAATGGAATTGGTGTTGTTTTAATGCAGGAAGGAAGACCCATTTCTTTTGAAATTCATCCAATCAAAAGAAAGTATTTACAGAATTCTATTTACGAGAAGGAAATGTTATCAATACTACATGCACTAAAGAAATGGTGAACTTACCTAATGGGAAGACACTTTAAGGTAAAAACTGATCATGATAGTCTTAAACACATTTTGGAACAAATACTATCTTCAGAAGAGAAGAAAAAATGGGTTACAAAGATATTGGGTTATGACTTTGAAATAATATACAAAAAAGGGAAGCTAAATGTTGTTGCAGATACACTCTCAAGAAAGAATGAAGAGGTGGAAGCATTGCTTTGTGCCATTTCTATTATCCAACCAGATTGGATAAATGAAGCAAGAGATGAATGGAAGAAGGATAGAGAAGTGTGGACACTCATTCAAAAGTTGCAGCAAGATCCTAGTACGTCTGATACATTTAGTTGGAAAAATGATTCCTTATGGTACAAATATCGCTTATATCTTTGTAAGAATTCCCAACTAAAACAAAAGATTCTCTTGGAATTTCACACTTCTCCTTTAGGATGACACTTAGGATTTTTAAAAACTTACCATAGGGTGAAGAAATATTTTTTTTGGGATGCCCTTAAATCTGATATTCAAAATTTTTTTGTGGAATGTTTGATTTTCCAGCAGAATAAATTTGAGACAATTAAGACCCCGAGTCTTCTACAACCTTTATCCATTCCAAGTCAACGTTGGGAAGATATTTCAATGGATTTTATCACAGGTTTACGTAATTCTGAAGGAAAGAGTGTCATCATGGTGGTAGTTGATATACTTACCATGTATGAACACTTTTTTGCATTATCTCATCCATTTAAAGCAAGTACAGTTGCTACTACATTTATGGACACAATTGAAAAGCTAAATGGAAACCCAAGGGTTATTGTGAGCAACAGAGATCCCATTTTTACTGGAAATTTTTAGATGGAGTTATTTTCTTATTTGGGTACTCAATTATCTCATAGCTCATCTTATCATCCTCAATCCGATGGTCAAACTGAGAGAGTAAATAAATTTTTGGAATGATACTTTCGTTGTTTTGTAGCAGTGGAAGATCACATCGAGCATTAAAAATAAGTTCTCCAGCTCTTAAAAAATAACCTGAATTTGGCACAAAATCGAATGAAACAATATGCAGATCAACATTGCAGCAAGAGAAGTTTTGATGTAGGAGAATGGGTATTTTTAGAGCTACAACCATATAAGCAAATGTACATCAAGGAAGCTAAGAAGGATAATAAATTATCGCCAAAGTACTATGGACCTTACAAGGTGTTGCAAAATATTGGTACTATGGCATACAAATTGGAGCTTCCTGCTTCTTCACGAGTGCATCCAGTTTTCCATGTTTCATGCTTAAAGAAGGTTATAGGTGAAAATATTCTAGTTCAAACAATATTGCCAGAACTTGATGAGGAAGGAAAAATCATATTGGAACCTGAAGCGGTCATGGAAATAAGAACTCGACAACTATGAAATCAATCAATTTCAGAGTATCTCATCAAGTGGAAGAACTTACCCACTGAAGATTCTACATGGGAGGATGAGAATTTTATACAGAAGCACCCAGAGCTACTCAAGCATTGAGGAAAACACTTTTTTTTAAGGAGAGGGGCATGTTAGGTCTCTATATTACTAGTATAGTCCCTTATTGTTGTTAGTATAACCCCCTTATTTTTATTATTGTACCCCTGTAACCCCAATATTGTTATTATTATGCCCTTAAATTATTATTGTTAGGTCGGCTAGGATTACATTATGGCCCCACTAAGATTACATTGTGGTGCCATGGACTCCTATATATAGAAAGGAGGTTTTGTAATTTGTATCATCCAAGAATTGTTCATTCATGTAATTTATTGGAGGTTGCCCCCTCAAAGTGGATTATTTCTAAGGCATTGATATCTCTTTTCTTCTATTTTTGGAACTGGTTTCACAACATCATCTACATAAAATAATAATATAATATAGCTGCCATCATTTTGATTTTTCAGATAAACACAATGATCATAGTGACATCTAGTATAACCTTGTTCAGACATAAACCCATCAAATTTTATATACCACTGCCTTGGAGCCTGTTTTAAGCTATACAAGCTCTTATTTAACCTGCACACTAATTTTTCTTTCCATTTTACCTCATATCCTTCTGGTTGCTTCATATAGATCTCTTCATCCAAATCTCCGTGAAGAAATGTTGTCTTTACATCTAACTGTTCAAGATGTAAATCTTCCGCTGCTACAAGAATTAAAATAGTTCTAATTGAAGTCATCTTAACAACACGAGAAAATATTTTATCAAAATAAATACCTTTCTTTTGTGCAAACCCCTTCACCACAAGTCTAGCTTTGTACCTCTATTTTCCTCCATCTTCTTCCTTCAGCCTGTAAGCCCATTTATTCTGCAATGTAGTTTTACCTGCAGGCAACCTGACTAAGGCCCAAGTTTGGTTATGTATTAAGGATTCCATCTCTTCTTCCATGGCTAGCTCCCACTTCTTCCTGCTTTCAACTTGCATTGCTTCTTCATAACATTTAGGTTCACCAGAATCAATCAACAATTAATAATATAATAAAGGAGAGTATCGTTCAAGGGGTCTACTTATCCTAGTAGATCTTCTAACACCACTTTCAGGTGTTTGAGGTGTTTTTTGCTGTTGTGGTGGTTGTTGTTGTTGTGGCTATTAATTAGTATTATTTACAGGCACCTTTAATTTTTCTTTGATTTCATCAAGAACTACGTATTCTTTGTTTTCTTTTTCTTGTTTCTTTTCCCACAACTGATTCTTATACAATACCTTTTCATATTACAACTCTACTCCTAATTATTTTGTGATTTTCATAATCATATAAGTGATAACAAAAATAATTAACACCATATCCAATAAAGGTACATTTCTTTGATTTTTCCTCAAGCTTTGTTCTATTTTATTTATTAATGTGTACAAAGGCCTCACAACCAAAAGGCTTTAAAAAATAGTAGTTTACCTTTTTACCTATCCATGCTTCCTCTGGAATGCCACCATCCAAGGAACTTGAAGAGCCTTTTTTTATTAGATAAACAACAACATCTACAACATCTTCCCAAAACTATAAAGCCGATCCTGCATGCAATCTCATGCACCATGCACACTCCATAATTGTTCTGTTCATCCTTTCTGATACACCATTTTCTTGTGGTGTTCTTGGAAATGTCTTCTCTTTGCGGATTCCATGCTCTGAACAGTACCTATCAAACTCTTTGCTTCAATATTCACCTCCATTTTCTAATATGATACACTTCAACTTCTTTCTTGTCTCAATCTCAACCAAAGCTTTCCATTTATTGAAAGTATCAAATACATTAGATTTATTCTGAATACAATAAATCCAAGTTTTTCTAGATACATCATCAGTAAAATTAACATAATAACGACAGCTATCGAGAGATGATACCTGAGAAGGTCCCCATACATATGTATGCACAAGCTCTAATTTTTTTCTCTTCTTTTCTTTCCCAACTCTGAGAAATATTACTCTCTTCTATTTTCCATAAACACAATTCTCACAAAAATCCAAATCAACATTCTTCAAACCCGGAAATAAATTTCTTAAGTGAAGAATTTTCATCCCCTTATCAGTCATGTGTCTAAGCCTATGATGCCATAATGCTACATCTTCTCCTTTGGAATTTAAAGCATTAATAGAGTTACAAATACCATTGCATAAATACAATGTACCAACCTTTTCGCCCTTTGCTATTACCAGGGCTCCTTTGGTGACCTTCCAATTTTTATTAGTGAAAGTTGTCACACAACCTTCACTGCGTAACTACCTTGTTGAAATCAAATTTTTCTTCAGATCTGGAACATGCCTTACCTCCTTTAGTAGCCATTGGTTTCCATTCTGTTTTTTTACAAGAACTTTACCCATTTCAACAATTTTACAGGGTTTATCATCACCCAAACAAACTTGTCCAAAATCTCCTTGAACATAGTCATGAAAATATTTCTTATCAGTTGTGGCATGGAATCAGGCCCCTGAATCTACTACCCAGGAATTAGTAACATTTTCGAAAGAAAGAATCAAAGCATCTTGTAACACATCACTTGTCACATTTTCTTCATGATTGTTTTCTTGTTGTGCATCTCCTTCTTTTCCCTTTCGAGATCTACAGTCTTTATTTAGGTATCCTTTCTTTCCACATTTCCAGCACACTATCCCTGATCTGGACGTGGATCTACCTTTCTTTGATTTACTGTGATATCCTGAGCTCTTTCCTCTTTCCATTCTTCTTCCCCTAGACTTTGCACTCAAAGCATTACCCGATGTCTCGCCGGAGCTTTTCCGTCACATTTCCTCGCTAAGGATAGCACCGACAACATCATCAAACTTGAAAGTACTAGATCGAGAGATAGAGTTACTAATGGCTATAACTAAACCATTCCATATTTCTGGTAATGAGTACAGAAATAAAATAGCCCTAACTTCATCATCAAAGTTTACCCCTACAGAACTTAACTGACTAGTAACTGTATTAAAATCTTTTAAATGGTCTGCAACAGATCCACCTTCCGACATCTTCATATTAAATAAAAGTTTCATTAGAAATACCTTGTTTGAGGCCAAGGTATTTTCATATAGTTTCTCCAAAACCTTAATCAAACCATTTGTTGTTATTTCCTTCGAAATATTGAAGGCTATCGACGCCACGAGGCACAACCGTACTATTCCGAGTGCCTTTCTACTGAGAATATCCCATTCTACATCTGTCATATCCATCAGCTTCTTTGTTTGTTCGCTCAATGGTAGGTACAAATCTTTCTGATATATATAATCTTCCATCTACATCTTCCATAGTGGGAAGTTTTGGCCATTAAAATTTTCGACCCTAAACTTACCATCTTCCACCATTTCTCCCACTTGAACTAGGAACCCTTCTTTCCTACAAGTTTATTAGCCAAATTGACCTTCAACTCATATAACAGTTTTTAGAAAGTTATATATTACAGAGCAATGAAAAACGTAAAATATGTGAATAACACAAGCACACAAAACACGTAAAAACAGAGAGACATAGATATACGTGATTCAACCAGTTTGGGCTATGTCCACCCCGAATAGGCAGTCCTTCCTTTATATTATCCAGAAAAATAAAGAGACACAACCTGCAATAGATCCGTTGTAATATCCTCTGTTCTCTCTCATAGTCTCCCTATCTGTTTCTCGCTCTGAGAATACACATACAATACAAAACCGCAATACAATACCGTCATATAAGTGAGGGGTTGCATTCTAGAGAAAAAAAAAACCTAAACTAAACATAACTTCTACTGTCAGATCATCCACCTAATGAACGGCCCAGATTGACTAGAAATTACTATACTTTTACAAGGCAATTTTACATATGTTTTTAGCTTCGGGGACGCTGCCCCCGAAACCACCGTTGGGGGACCGTTGGCCCCCGGACCCCCCAGCCGGGGGGTCAAACCCCCCGGACCCCGTGAGGGGGAAAAGTCCCCACCACACCCACCCACCCCCCCCCCCCCACCCCCCGTGCCCCCTCGCTGCATGGGTGTACAATTTTCCTGGGGTATACATCCAGCTAATTCAAGGATCTCTGAATCAGGATGAAAACCAGGCTCCACAACCAACAAGTACATGGTGGCATGCACTAGCACAACATAGAACTCTCATAGCATGTGTTAGAATGCATGTAGTCCCCAGCATGCCCTGGAACACCTTGGTTGAATGGATCGACATACATTAGCACTTGGCACACAATGCCACTTGGCATGTATTGGGACCTATTATTAGGGTGGCTAGCATGCCCCTTTTGAAAAAGATAAAGTCCCTACTTATTAACCCCCTTATTGGTTCTTCCTTTTGTTTCTTTGAAACTTCTTGACATATATTGACATACCCTAGCGCCCTGTACATCACTAGCACATGGCATGTATTGGCATATCTCGGTACTATTTGGAACATATAATTAGAACACCCTGGAACTCCCAAGAACACTTTGAGACTTCTTAACTTGCCTTGATATTCCCTAGAATGCCTTACCAATCATTAGCATACCTTGTCACCCCATCCTTGGCATGACAACTAGCACTCATTGACACTAGTCCTTAGCACGCGTTCCTCATATTCATTAACATCCATGAATTTTGACCTAGTTCTCCCTTAATGTTTTGTCCTAGTGCTCCTTAACACTCCTCAACATGCATTAGCACTCTTTAGCACACCTTATCACTCTTCAACATTCCCTTCTACTTCATAGCATGCATGTATCGAATATTTTGACATGCCTTGGTATGATTTGGCATGGTTTAATATTAAATTTGTCTGTGATCAACATTTGGAAAGTATATGAGAAGCATAAAAGGAAGACTTGGCACTTAGAATGCATTAAGACTTTGCACTTGCCACCTATTTGTGCCTAGTGTTGGTGTGCCTAGCATGCCCCTCTTGGAAAAGGTAAATTGATGACTTATTACCCTCTTATGTGTTCATTTACTTGTAGTTTAACTTGTTTCTCCCTTTTGTTGCATTGACAGTCCTTGGCATGCATTGACACACCCTTGCACATCTTGGCATGCCTTATCACTTTGAACATATTAGCATGTTTGGCATGCCTTCACACTATTTGACACATATTAGCATTCCCTAACATGCATTGGCACTCATGTCCTCCCAACCAGTCTTTACATTTTTTCACGACTTGGGAACCTAATCAATTCCTTTGCTACTGCAATTCATGTGACAATATTGGCTTGCTTCAACTGCAACAACTTGACCAATTGCACCTACAACAAGTAGATTGTTCCTTGTTCACCTAAGAACTGCCTATAACTCATCTTATGCCACTCATGTCCAAGCTCAACTTGTCCCACTTAACTAGTTACCAAGCATTAGGAGAATTTTGAGGTCCAAAATGGGCCTCCTAAGGAAATTATAAAATAATAGTGGAAATAATAAAATAAGATTAGATGACATCATCAAATTCTAGGGGGAAAAAAGAAAACCTAGTTTTTCAACTCGTATTTTCAACTTATCTCCCTATGGGTTTACTCAAATTTAGAGTGGAAACACTTTTTGGATGCAAAATTTAATTCCTAATCCAAGTAGTACCAATGTTGCATACTTTTGATGGACCCTCCGACATGAAAAATGAGAAATACATGAAAAACATGATTGCAATCATATTTTTTCATGTATTTCTCATTTTTCGTGTGGTAGGGTCCATCGAAAGTATGCAACATGGGTACTCCTTAGATGAGAAATTAAATTTTGCATCCAAAGAGCACTCCTGCTAAAAATTTGAGTAAAAACTTAGGGATATAAGTTAAAAATATGATTTGAAAAAGTGGTTTTATTATTTTATTATTTTTTAATCTTTTTAATTTTTTACTCCAAAAACAGTGAATCATCCCCCATGGTTGACATCATCATCTTGAATCCTATTGGTTCTTATAAAGTCTATTTTTGTTGAAAAGTTTTCTTAGGAGGCCCATTTTAGACCTCAAAATTCCCCTAATAACAAGGATCACATGATCTAGCCATGGCCATTAAACAACTAAGAAACATAGTTTACATAGGAAATATTTCACATGTATGTTCAGTTCATATAAATAGTAGAACATTAACTGAGAGTTTGCAAAAACCACAAGATCCACAAGGCACACAAGATATAAGCTGACACAAGTCGAGTGCCCCAAAAATTATAAACAACAATGTAAAATTTGCAATTATCTAGAATAGTTTAAAACATGAGCATGTAGCCAAAGTGTGCCACACCTCATATAAAAAAATAGCTAAAGTAAAAACAATGTTGTGCCTAGCACAAATTGATCTCCCTTTATCTAAAATTGCTATGTTGAGTCCCATATAGCAACCATAGGCTTGCCTCCTATAAATCCTATTATGAACTTCCCCTAACACACTTCATGCTTATCACAATTGAATTCACTAACACTCCCTGGCACACACTCTTATTCGTTCCTTTCAATGCATTTTGACCTAATTATCCCTTGATATGCCCTGACACTCCCTAACACTCTTCAACGTGCATTGATATTGTCCAAAATGTGTTATCATGCCTTTTCATTCGTAATGTGCATTCCCTAACCCTCCCTATAATATAGCATTCCCTCACAACTATCCTTACTTAATTTTCAACTTGGGAACCCAACCAAGCCCTCGCTTGACTACAAGATCTTGACCAAGTTACGGTTACTACAACTAGACTATGTTGTTGAATTATATATCTTGGGAGGTACTCCACAAGCCTAGTGAGATGGGTTTGTGTGAGTTTGGTCACAAAAGTATTTGTGGGAAAGGAAGCTAGGAAAAGGGATTTTGGACCCAAGATGGGGTCTAAAATCTAAAAGAAAAATAAAAAGGAAATTTAATATTTCCTAAGGTCTAAGTGGATAAACCCGTAAGGTCTACAGGGTTCCTAAGAGGTCTAGGAAAAAATATTTAAGGAGGCCTTAGGATGAAGGAAAGAACATCAAGTGAGAAGGAGCTCATTTGATCAAGGGTGAGAATAGAGATGTAGTCCTAAAGTAGGTCGAGTAAGAGGGATGAGTAAGGGTTGCTAAAGGAGGCCATGATCATCCTCCAAGAGTAAGATCATAATACGAGGGTTCACAAGGATGTTGCATGCCTTAATGGTCGGTTCAAGCTAGGAAGTAAGATGGCATATTGTTGGTTCTCTTATGGCAGATCGAGCTTAAGAGAGGTTGCTCATGATAATTTGGGCATGTGATTTCAATGGTGTCTTTGTGTGAAGGCAACATCAAATTATGAAATGCTAAAGGTTGCAACAAGAAACATTGAAATTGGAAACCAGAAAGGACAAAAAAAAAAGTGCCCACACTAGTGAGGAATTTTGATGCACCAGGAGTGAGGAATGTGGGGCGTATAATTTTTTTTTCCCTTAAATAAATTGTAATTTCATCTCATAACAACTTGTGTCAGTTAACTAAGTCATGATAATTGAGTTAGCTCAATAAATTTGAGTTAAGGGGTTGAGCTGAGGCATGTAGAGGGATTGATCTGATGTTTTTGGGGTCTAGTTGCATTTGATGCATTAGTGGGGTGTAGGTGTGAATTAGTTAACTCAATTTAATGAGTTAAAATCGGTTTAAATAGTTCTAACTAAGTGATGAGGTAGTGAGAGGTCAGCCAATGAATTAAATTAGATTTAATTTGCAATGAGTGATCAGCCAGATAATTCACTATTAGTAGCTGTATGCATTCCAATACCGAGGAAGACCCAGTTGAGGCAAAGGTTAAAGGAACATAACTACCAGTTGTATTTATACAAAATTTCCCATGTGAAATTATAAAATCATTGGGATGACATGATGGATTGTGTAGTCAAGGAAGACTAATTTTCCTAATTAATAGGGAGCTAATTCCATAGGAATTGCATGAGCAAGGCAGGCTGAAGGAAGGGTGAGAATTGATTAAGTACTAGACTGAATTTTCCTATATCAGTAGGAGAGAATTGACAAAGTGTTGGAGAATCTCATGAGAGATTAAGCATTGTATTGTTTCATGATTCCTTGAATTAATACACAATAGAGATAAAGCTGTTTTGAGTATTTGCTTTCCCCATATACATGTTGTGTTGTGTGATTGATAATTTATTTCTCTTAATTATATGTGATTGTGTGATCATGTTTTATTTCTGAAAATTGTACGAAGGATTTAGTATCTTGTTTTAGTATCTTGTTTTAGAATTTGTAGGTGCAAACAACACTAGAGAAGTGTTGCATGAATAATTCCAAAGGCAACGAATCAGAATAGATTGAATTCATTTCTTGTTCAGAGGGAGCGTTGAAATTTTCTACAAGAAATAGTGAAATTGGCAACCAGAAATGACAAAAATAAAATGCAAACCTGCACTGGTGAGGAATTTTGATGTACCAGTAGTGAGGAATGTGAGGTGTCTAATTTATTTTTCCCTCAAATAAATTGGACAATAAATTGTAATTTCATATCATGACAACTTGGGTCAGTTAACTAAGTCATGATCACTGAGTTAGCTCAAGAAATTCGAGTTAAGGAGATCGAGGTGGATATTGGTGTCCACCTACCTACTCCACTTGGGCTCTCACCATTGTCTCTTTTAGTTTTTCATCTTCCTTAAATATAGCACAATTTAATATTTTTGTCAGTTTTTCGGGTACTAAGCTTCCATAGCCGTTTTGAGGCCCCAAATGACATTTTTTGGGCATGAGAGTTTTGGTGATTTCATAGAAATCATATTATCATTTCTAGTCCTTGGAGAGATATTTCTAACTAGGTATCATGTGCGTCAAACAGGGACACATGGCGAAGTTATGACCTCGGGAGGTTGGCTGCCCAACTACCCCCAACGGGGTCCATAAACTCTTGGTGTTACATATCCTCGGGTTAGGGTTTTCTCTTAGTTTTCAATAATAAAAAGGCCCTTGAGCTTGATTGTAACACAGTTTAGAGGCATGCACCCACCACATCTCTTCTTAGAGATAAGCTACCATCGCCCGAGCTAATTTGTTTTCCATTCTATCTCTAAGAATTTTTCAGTATTTGATATTAATGAAATGAAGTGTTATTCCTACTGCATCTCTGTGTATATGTTTATTTATGTATTTTATTGTGTTCCTACATATGTTCGGATCATGAGGGTCTAAGGTTAGGCATGTAGGTTGATTCTAATATTTTGGGGGCCCACTTGCAGTTGATGCATTAGTGGGGTGTAGTGTGTGAATTAGTTAACTCAATTAATTGAGTTAAAATTAAATTAACTAGTTCTAACTGAATGATGAGCTAGTGAGAGGTCCACTGAATTAAATTAGATTTAATTCACAACGAGTGATCGATCAATTAAATAAGCAATAATTCACTATTAATCGTTTCATGCATGTCAATTCCGAGGAATACCCAGTTGAGACAGAGGTTAAAGGGAACATAACTATTAGTTTTATTCATACAAAATTTCCCATGTCTGATTATAAAGTTATTGGGATTACATGATGGATTTCGCAATCAAGGAATGTTTATTTCCATAATTAATAGGGAGTTAAATCCCTAGGAATTGTGTGAGCAACGTAGGCTAAAGAAAGGTTGAGAATTGGCTATGTACTAAACCGACTTTGCCTAGATAAGTAGGAGACAATTGGCAGAGTGCTAGAGAATCTCATGAGAGATTAAGCATTATATTTTTTCATGATTCCATGACTTAATACATAATAGAGATAGTGGGGATTTGAGCAGTTTCTTTGCCCATATTCATCTTGTGTTGTGCGATTGATAATTTCTTTTTGTTACCTATATGTGATTGTGTGACTGTGTTTTGTTTCCGCAAATTGTAGGAAGGATTCAATATCTTGTTTTAGTACATTACAATATCATATTGAATCCCATTGGTTATATTTTCCACATGAAATAAAAGAGATGGTTGATACGATCTTGTCTTGTGGTGGTTAATAGGACGCAAGGTTTGTGATAAATACCAACATAAATGGACGAGGTTTTGCACTGTAATTTAGAGCCAGAACAGAAATAGACACAGGCATAATATTGACTGAGGTAACCGTAGTTTGAGGGTTGACATTGAGATCTAAATTTCAGGTCAAGATTCAGTCAAAAAATGCCTAGAATCTATGGATTCATATGACCTAGGCCGAGTCTCTTATGGAGGCAAGAGTCGTAGTTTTTTCTATGGTTGGATAGGGTTTATTATACAAAAATTAGAAGTACATAAGTATAGTGCCCTAGTTAGGATAGTTTCCTGGCATGTTTAGTTCATAAGGTATGCCCTTAAGACTGTGACAAATTTGCATAGAAGAAGAGCGGTTCTGACCCTTAGAGTGAGATTAATTTTTGCAACATAGACCACAGATCGGGAAGATGGTTTGCAGATTCAGTATCTATGGAGATAACATATCCAAAGGAGGTTGGAACTTGAGCATAAGATTGAGAATGAAGAATAAATGTGCCATATGAAGAATGGATTGACATGAAGAGGAGTTTATTTTGGTGGACTATCCAGAGAGCTTTAGATAGAGATCTAATGCAACCTATAACAAATTATTCAATGGACTGTTAGTGGCTTATTTATTACCCTATTTCAGTCATCCGCATATTGTTAGAAGGATGATTAGAGGATTAGTTCATATTTGTTTAATAGATTGGACAACAAAGACCAAATTGTTGATACATAAGAACAATGATTTTGAGAGGACTCAAACCATTGTTAGGTGGAATATTTGAAGATCCATAGATGAATACAATATTTTGGGACCTATATTAGTAAAAATAATTGATTGTGGTTGGGCAGATTGATGGTAGTCCAAGTACAATTGGAAGGTTGTTAGGTTACTGTCAAAGAAGAGCCCTAACTCTTGTACTTGTGAAGGACACCAAGATTGGTAGAAGGGCGAGTGTATAGGGCCTAAGGATGTGAAAAATTTAAAGGACTAAAGTATCAATCAAGTGGGCCAGCCAACTAGCCCTAGGCCTAGTTCACTAGCCCTGGAAACCCGTTCCCTAAGATATAATAAAAAGTGGGACTTGCTTGCCTTTAAAGCCAGGGACTTGATCTTATAGGGAGAGAGGAGGGGGATTGAAGGGTTGAGGGAGAATAATAAGACTTATGAAGGAAGTTCTAAATCCACAAAATCGTTTTGGAACTTGGATTCCCAAATGGCCCTTGATGAAAATCCTTTGACAAAAAATGGGACCACACAGGGCCAAGTGGACCCGACGAAGTTTCGAGGATGGAATTTAGCAACCAATGATGTTCCTACCCTGGAAAACGTGAGGCGAAAGGATCAGGCAAGGTTTTTTACTTCAGTGGGTCAAATTGATGCTACTAGGTTCTAGCCTTGGGAACGCCTTGGAAAAAATTGATCCTAGAGCTATGGCTTGAGGTACCCAGAGATTACACCATCGCAATTGGCCCAAATTCTGAGGAGATTGAGGGGACCCACCAAAGAAGTTGCCTCTAGGAGATCAAAGTTTTCCTCTTTCTATATTCTTGGGAAATTAATGCACTAGGTGACATAATGGGGCTAGACCTAGGGAAAAATGGAAAATTGTGAAAAAATGGGGGGAAATCATCACCCTTTTTTAGGTAATAATGCCTAATTCACTTAGGGATATGGATTCAGGGACGATAATGAAAAATAATTTGGTTTCTTGATCAGGGAGGCCTAGAAAGTCAACTTCGTCCAATGTTAGAGGAATACGAAAAGTGAACTTCAAGAATTTATACTTCATACAAATGGTTCAATATTATTGAGATAAAATGATCTCTAAGAAATTTCATTCATCTAACAATATACCATATATTAAATAATATAAATAGACACATAATTCCACATTTCCATCATGCAACAATTAGCCTAGTTATAGTGAAATTCAATAGTATGCAATAGCAAGAAGGATAGAGTTAAATTTTCACTCAAAATGTTAGAGAGTATATCCAACTAGCTTCACATTTGAAAAAACAAATATCGAACATAAAAATAGCCCAAATCCATACATCAAAATGCATCCATCATCCAAAATAGTCCTCTAAGGAAAAATGTGAATTATCTAAAGGTAGAGAGATCCCAAGTGAAGTGATGGTACAAATGAATCCAGCTAAATACTATTTATACACTATTTAGGAGTTAATCATTGATAGAGGAAAATTTAGGAGTTTCATAATTGGAGGCAAGTGGACCTACCAGATGTCATGTTCAGGACATGTGGACTAAAAGGGCTATGTTTGGCCACCATCAAAAAGTGGTTAAAGTGTTGTCTTGTTCGAGGTAGATTGGTTATCAAAAGACTAACACTAAGCCCTAGTTCTATTCTTTGTATCAATGTGATTGTAAAGGGCCATTATCCCTGGTATAAGAGCTCTAGCCTATTCTATTATATTTTGTAATTTAACGAAGAACGGTTTGAAAAAGTAAAAAAATTTCATGTGCACTAGTTGATTCCCTAATGTGTGTAGATTTCGTTGTGCAAAGTAGATGTGTTATGGCACTTGAGTGCGTTTGCATCGAATATTCTAAGACAAAAACCAAATTCTCATATGTCATGGAAATTCAACATATGCCTTGTTCACCTAATAACTACATGCAACTCATCTTATCCTACTCATGTCCAATCTCAAATCATCCCACTTAACATGTTACCAAGACAAGGCCTATCACATCCAACTATGGTTGTAAAACAACTAAGCAACACACCTTATATATTGACATACCATAGCACCTGGCATGTCTTAAATGCCTTGGCACTATGTGGCATGTGTTAGCATCCCCTACATTCCTTGGCATGCTTTTAAGCACCCTAACACACCCTATCACTTCCTGACATGACTTGGTAGTTTAGAATACCTTGGCAGTGCTGATCATATAACCTTGTCACTCCCTATAACTCATTGACACTCCCTGTCACACACTCTTATTCGTTCATTACCATGCATTTTGATATAGTTCTTTCTTGTGTTTCCCTAACACTCCCTAACACTCCCTATCATGCATTGGCACACCCTAACACAAGACACATCTTGGCATGCCACCCTAGCACTCTAGCATTCCTTGGCACTACCTATCATACCTTGTCACTCTCTTCGTAGCATACCTAGAGTTCATTGACACTCCCAGTCTAAAAATCTTATTCATTCATTTCGATATTCCATGCATTTTTACCTTGTGCCTCCTTGTGTTGCCATAATATTCCTTAACACTCCTTGGCACATCTTGGTACACCCTAGCACCAAGGACATCTTAACATGTCACCCTAGCCTCTAACATGCCTTAACACTATGTAGCATACCTTCTCAGTCCCTCCTTAGCACACCTATAAATCAATTACACTTCCAATAAAAAACTATTATTTGTTCATTTCCATGCATTTTTACATAGTTCTCCCTTGTGTTTCCGTGGTAATCCCAGTTAACACTTCCTTGCACGCGTTGGCACATCTTAGCCGCATGCTGCCCTAACACTAACATTCCTTACCACTGCCAAAAATTCCTTGTCACTCCTCCTTAACACACTTGGAACTCGTTGACATTCCCTATCACACACTCTTATTCATTCATTTCCATGCATTATGGCATATTAGTGCTCCCTTGTGTTTCTCTAGTACTCCATAACACTCCTTGGCACACATTGGCACAACCTGGAACTTGACACATATTGACATGCTTTCCTAGCACTCTATCATGCCTTGTCACTCCCTCCCTATCACTCCTAGAACTTGCTAACACTCCCCATCACACACTCTTAATCATTCATTTCTATGCAATTGAAACTAGTCCTCCCTTTCATTTCCCTGGCACTTCCTAGCCTGCGTTGGCGCCACACCCTAGCACCTAACAAATCCTGGAATGCCTAACATGTCTTGGAAATTTCTAGCATGTGTTAGCACTTCCTGGGATTCCCTACACACCTCAAAACTCCCTAGTTGTCATACCCTCATAGATAACCTTAATTTTTTTGCATCTTGGGAACCCAACCAAGTCATTGAAAAAATAGTGTTGTGTCTAGCCCAAAGTCTCCCTTTGTCTAAAAATTATTTTTCCATCCCCTTTTCACAATAGTAGTATTTCCTCCTGCAATTCCTATTATGAAATTCTCCTCACACACTTTGTCCATGGGACACCTGAAATTCACTTACACTCCCTGACAGACACTTACACTCTTACTCTTATGTGATTTTAATCTAAATCAGAAGATATAATCCTACTCTACTACATTGAAATTCAATTCACAATTTAAAATAACAATCACAAACATGTAATTAGAAATAACACACGCGAACATAGTATTTTTCGAGGGGAAAGCAACTGCTAAAAATCCTTTATGCCTGCTTGCATTAAATCACATGAATACATATGTATTACAATTGCTTGCTCGCTCTAAGCACAACCTGCAAGTGAATAACCTATCTCTCTACTCACTGAGAATATATGACCAAAAATTAGTCAATTTCTATCTCTACTTGGGCCCCTATTTCCTTGCGCAAGTCCTGAGGAATTAGGCCCCTATTATTTAGGAAAATCCTACAAAATGCTTGCGCAATTTCCTAGGGTTGATCACCTTACCAATACATTTCGTGTACACTCAATATAGTATATAATTAATTTTGCACTGCCTTGGAATCTCCACCACAGATGGCATGATCACTGAGTTAGACTGAAGTCCCACTACATAACTGACCTTCCACTAGTTCCTCCAACAATTAGAACTAGTTTATCTGAAATCAACTTGAAATAACTGACCATGATTGTTACAAATTTGCAATCACACATTCTTAACAAAACTCCAACTCCTCTAACTAAAATTTACTAAGCTAAATTAGTGACAAGAGCCATTTCACCACAATTAACTGCCTCCAAGTTTTTCATTGATGTGGGAATTCGATTTTTCTCAATTAGACCAAGTCAAAGTCAAATTGAGATTTTCTTGCTGCATTTTTCAACAGTAGGAATTTTCCTACTCTACATAATGCTTTCCCTCAACCAAGCATGGTAACAAAAGTGTTTTTTTTTTTTATTGTTGATCACTTTAATTGGACGATAATTTTTTCACCCTATAAGAAGTTTTTCGAAACAAAATCCACTCATAAGCTCTTCTTCGAGCATATTTTGGTTCATTTTGGTTGCCAAAGACCATATTTCTTGAGAGTGATAGTAGGTTCCTCAGTTTTTTCTGGTTTAACCTTTGGTCCATAATGTGCATCAAGCCTAACGAAATCCACTACTTGGCATCCCTAGATTGATAAATAAAATGTACTCGATATGATTATTGTAGATTTCCTTAGAGTATACAATTGTGAGGAAGAACATACACATGTTGAAAGCCTTCCATATTTTCAACATAAATTCGACATAGCTCTTCATATTTCTATTGCTCACAAGACTTTTTAGGTGTGCTTGGGGTCCCAACAATTGACACAAATTGATGTAGCCATAGTCATGGAATAACACATGAGGATACCTCCCATACCTGGAATGAGGTAAGCAACGCAACCAATTTTGAGGAATGTATCTAACAAATTCAATAAATAGTTCATGCTATTTTATAGAAAATTGCCAACTCCAAGTACAAGTAGATATACAATCCATTCAGTTCCCAATAAGTTTCAGGTTGGTCATGAGTTATGGTTGGAATTTCATAAAGGAAAATTGACAAACTCCCAAAAGAAGCTCATACCATTTTGATACGAGCCTTACACCATAACCAAGGCTATGGGTGAGAATTATTTTGAAGATAGTCATAGGATGATTTATATTACTTCAAATGTATATGTTAGGATGATTTTTGCTTCATGGGGTGCATGTCTAGAAAGATTTCCTCTAAGAGAATGAAAAATATGATCACAGAATTACTTACATAAGTAATTGTGATATCTACCCAGAAGACATTATGTTACTACATAAGAGATTTTAAAGGTGAAATTTTTAAGGTTTGTTTTATATCAAGGTATGTGGATCATTATGTTTTTTTTTCCAAAGCATTTACATATGACTAAATTTTTTAAATAGTACACCACCCTAATATTATTTCTCTTAAATAATCCTAGGTTATAATTCAAATCATCATAGGTATTAAAATTCATGAAACTCTTGTTTTTTCCTCTAAATAACTGAAACTCCCAAGCATGCTACAATTGATATTCAAACATGCACTATTGTTAAGACTACTTCCTCTAATTGTTAGTGTTCCTCCATAAGCGAGCTGACTACAAGGTGGACTTGAACCATTATTAACACGCTAGTGTAGTGTTACCTAATTGTATTTAAGAAGCGTAAGGGGCCGGATTGGTATAAGGCCAAGTTTTCTATTGTCTGGTTCCATTCCCACTACTAGGTTATCATCCTCTGTTGGCCTTTGGACATGGTTTCCCATTAGTTCATCTGATTCTTTCCCATTTGCAATCTCATCCTACATTGCATCCAAAATTCTAATTTGTAATCATGTATCTCTCGTAACCCCACTCCATTGTGTTCATTAGACCTCATTGAGGTGCCTTGAATACTACTCTTTATTGAGCTATATTTTATCATCAACCCTTTTTTTCACAACCATCCACTCGCCAACTCACATTTCCCATTGAAGTTATCCAACTCTCTCATCCTCACTTCACTACTCTTTTCTATTGATATTCAACAAGATGATGGGCTTAGTGAAAAGTAAGCGCCTTCACTAAGTGGGGCCTGCAGGCTATTTTTAGGTGTATGTCTATTTTTAGACATGGTAAGCATATTCTATAAGTTGTAGGATGCTATTTGTAGATGGTTGATCAAATATGAAAAATATAAGATATTATGTTTTTAGAATATTGGCAGAAGTCTATTTATATATCGTCAATCTAAATATGGATGTATGTTGATTATTATTATCCCTTAATAATAATCCGACAAAAAATATCAACTTATTCTCTTGGAGCACTTTATTTTAGTGAATAGATTTGGAAAATCAGTGGGCTGAAGGAATTACGCAATTCCTAGTGTGGTTGGTGACTCATGCATGGAGGACTCAGTTATAACTGAAGTGGAAAAGTTATGACAGAGTTGGAAGAGTAGTCATGGGAGTCGTTATTTAGTTTAACTCAGTTAAGAGAGTTAAACTTAGTTGAGCTAGTTGTATCTAGTCTAACTGAAAGATACACTAGTGAGAGTTTAGTGAATTAATTATTTAATTAAGTCATAACTAGAGACTCACTTGCAACTGAACAAATACAGCAGTTAACTACTTGCATGTCAGTTTTAGTGGAGACCCAGTGGAGAGACAGGTGAACGGGTGAGATAGACTATCAGTTGTGACTATAGGTATGCATTCAATGCATATGACAGACATTGGAGATTCCAATGAGGATTGCGTAGTAAAGGCAAGGCCAATTTGAATTCATTCAGAGGTCTTCTTCAGCAAGGATTGCGCAGTGGAGGCAGGCTGTAAGGAGGTAAGAAATTGGTGCATAGATATGCAAATTTTTGCATGACAGTTTGTAATGATTGTTGATTGTACTGAAAGCTTGATTTACTAAGATTTGTATGAGACTATTACATGATTCCATTGATATACATAATATATTATAGTTGTGGTTTTTAGCTTTAAGCTTTCCCGTGAAATAATTGTGTTTATGTGCGATTGATTTTCTTCATCAGTTTTGGAATTGGCGATTTAATTTCCGCAAAGTATTAAGTGCAAGGTTTCTATATTTAACATAATATTGATTCTTTAGATCAGGAGGATCCAGTATTACTATCAATATTAATAAATGTCTACATGTTATCGAAGCATTTTTAATCACTGGAGATTACAATAGTGAAGCGGTGCTGAGTTTTGTGTTGGTCGACAATTCAAATTTGCTACAAAAATTTCTTGGTGCGATAGTTGAGTATTCGTTGAAATGTATTTCAATGGGTTTCAGTTGGAGTACGCCCTTGAGTATAGCTCGAACTACATATCCTGGAAGGAAAGGATGGAGGTGGTGCTTGAAGATAATCAACTGAAGGAGTTCATCGATAGCGATGTTCCTAAGCCTACTTCTAGCAATGCTGCAATACTTTATGCATGGCAAAAGAGGGTAGCGAAGACAAGAAGAATTATGTTGGAATGTGTGAAAGACCATATTGTGTCAAGCCTTCATGGGAAAGGTACTCCATTTGCAATGTGGAAGGCTTTGACAAATATTTTCCAAAGCAGCAGTGACCATAGGAAGTTGGCGCTGAAATATAAGCTCAGAAAAATCAAAATGGAGAAGGGCGACAGTATTCCAAAATATCTCACGAATTTTGTCCAATGTAGGGATGAGCTGGGGAGTGTGGCAATTATAGTTACAGATGATGTCTTGGTGAGCTTGGCTCTCCTTGGACTTACAAATATTTGGCATATTTATGAAGGCTCTGTCAATGGACGGGAGATACTGCCGAATTGGGAGCGAATTTGGTCGGATCTTGTGCAGGAGGAGGTAAGGCGGAATACCAGGGATGGCTCTTCATCGAAGAGTGATGATGAAGAGAATTTCACTTTGGCTGCCAAAGAAAGGAAAGGGAAGGGGAAGAAATCCCATCCAAAATCTAAGGCTAAAGGCAAGAACATGGATTTGTCCAGGGTGAATTGTTTTCACTATCACGAACATGGGCATCTTGCCACTAATTTCCCACAGAAAAACAAGAATAAGAAGCTAGAGCTCCAGTAGGTGAGGCCTTAGCCTTGAAATTTGAACTCGATTTCTCTTTTATTGCATGCTTTGTTTGAATCACAATGGGATCAGTGTGGTATCTTCATAGTGGTGCTTCGTTCCATATGATGGGAGACAAAGAGTTGTTTACTGACTTGGAGGAGAAGGATCTCCAAATGCATATATATATATTAGCGACGATGGTAGATACAGTGCGACTATGATTGGAACCATTACCTTTGAGAGGGAGTTAGGTAAACCATTTATGTTGAAATATGTTATGCATGTTACAGGCCTGAAGAAGAACTTGGTCTCAGCCGCCATGTTGGAGGACAAAGGTTATGACATTGTTTTCAATGAGGGAAAATCCTTCCTGTGATATTAAACAACGGGTAAAACCCAGAGGATATGGATTCAAGTTAAGAATATTTACAAGATGGAGGTAGATGGTCGTGTTGCAATGATTGGCAAAGCATAAGAAGTGGTGAGACGGGATGAGGGAAAATTATGGCACAGGAGATTGGGCCATCTTCAGATCAGTGCAAGGTGTTATCACCAAAATAGTACCTAACTAGCTGTTGATCAGACAACTTCAGTGTAACTATTTCAAACTAGCTTTTGACTGAACCTTAGCCTCTTGAGTCTAAGAGGGCTCTCTCAAGGGTGATTTATGATTTAGATAATGATAAATATAGATGAATAACTCTATGATTTATGCATTGTTTTTGAATGTTTGCAGGTTGAAAAGATGAAGGCCAATACCACCATTGGGCTATGGAGTCAGTGATAGGTCTCTCAATAGTAAAGGATTTTCTTGTGGAAGCTAAGGCTTGTATATGCTTCAATGAAAGAGTAACACATTAAGGAAAATCCCAATAACTTGAGGTTCAAAAAAGTTAGAGCATGTGATACATGACTTCTCCAACCCTTTGCTAATTCCACCCTATGGCCTTTAATAGACATTTTACATTATCATATGATCTACCTCTAGGCTAGATACATCAAATTTATATCTATTGACACCTTTCATAACCATAAAACATGAAATTTATTACAAAAAGACATCTATCCTACGTGACAGTCCTATTTCGAAAAGGACTCAAACTCCTTATTACTATATATAGCAACCTTATATATTTGAAATTACATCATTGAAAAGTGTATCATCACATGGTTGAATTTGGATAATGGCATTTAGTTCTTCATGACCACTTAGCTGACCTCCACAAAAATAGGAAACAATACCTTGTTTTTTAGGCATAGGATATTTTTCCTTCTTTGAAAATTTTGACTATCATTTAATCTTCATTTTGTCATCCTCGGTTGTTGAAAGTTGGCTTAAAATTTCCCATAACTCTTTCCTAGCCTCCAACTGTCTAAAACTGCTTCAAAAATTGATCAAAAGGTGTAATGTATTGTGCTACGAAAATATAGTAGTTTTGTAGCACTTTCTATAGCGCTGCCATTACAAGCCTTTGTTCTCAAAAATATTGACTCTTTCCTCTTGCATTATTTTAATCACCCTTAAACACCTCTTTCATATAAATTTCATCTCTTAACTCAGCCTTTAACCCCTTAAATACTTATCAAAGGAAACCAAAAAATGTAGCTACAGAAGTTTCGTAGCGCTTTTCTGCTTTTTAAGCCTAGAGGCGTTACGAAATTGATGAGTATGCGGTTTTTTCATAAATCTTTCAAATGAAAATTGTGGTTTCCCAAAAACTCAAAATATAACCTGTCCTCGTCATCTACAAACCATACAAACTATAAACCAAATTCATTTTAGCTTCTTTGAGGCATTTCTTATTCATTTACAATTGGTTGGCCTATTGGTTCTTCTATGACTGTCATTTTAATGCCTTTGCTTTGTAGCTCATCATGAATTAACTCTAGTTGCTCTGGTAAATCCTTCACCTAGTATTTAAGTCTTTTTTTAGTAGCTCTCAAATGGGTGTTTATTATCCTGACAAACTTAGCTTATTTTATTGCTGGAATCGTCCACTTCACAAGTTTCTCTGTACTGTCTAAAGTTTTAGAAATAGAATCAACTTTTCCTTACCACACTTCCTTCATCATTTTAACCTATACCTTCTCAACACTGTGTTTTCTAGCTATATTTTTCATGACAACAATTTCCTGATTTTCCAACTTTAACTTTTCCTCAAGGCACTGAAACTCTGTTTTCCCTATCACTTTCTTTTTTCCCCTTTTTAATTTGTTGATTGTAACCTTCACTGTGGGTGATGAGAGAAAAATAATCTCTTTAGGTGATTTAGCTATCTCAGTGGGTCTTTGAACTTCTTTTTTACTCTCTATCAATTTCCCAGCATGCCTTGTCATAGGCTTTCTTACTTTAAAAATTAAACCTGCATCTTCCCCCTCAAAATCTAATCTCTTTGCAGAATTGGTATTTTTCAACTTCTTCTCATCTTTCCCAATAAATTCCTCTTGGAAAATAGGTGTTTCCTCTGTGTTAATGGCATGAATAGTATCCTCTAGATTCCCCTTTGTTACTGAATTTTCTACTCTGGCAATTGTCTTTCCTTTCAAAACCACTTCTTGGCTTCTAGTTATTCTTTTGGTCCCTTGTTTGCTGACAACTTGTTCCTGTTTTGCATCTTAGAAAACCTTTGATTTATGTTTTGTAGGTGAGAGAGTTGGCGTATCAAGAATTTGCATTTGCTCTGGCTTCTTCTCAGTTTTCTTTCTTGGCTTTACTCTTACAGGTTCTTTTGGTTTTGCAACCATAGGATTGCTTGGCTCTGCTAGTGGTGGTGATGGAACTCCTTTAGCTTTAGGGTTTCTTGCAGGAGTTAGAGTTTCCAACTCAAAACCATTAAAAAACAATAATGAGGAGAAATCTCTGCCTATCCTTTGAAGTTCATCTAAAACTAATAATTTCATTAAGTCATGATGAAATAATGATGTCTCACTCCCCTTAGACTTTGATTGAACCTTATCATCCATCTTTGCAAGACTTCTATGTAGATAAAAAGATAAGTCAAGTGAAATCTTACCAGTGAAGTGTAGAAGTAATTTTAAATGGTATGAATAAACCTTGTGATATCTGCCTTCACAGGTAAAATATTTCTGAATGTTGAGCAACATTTTCAAATAATTATCTTTGATTCAACTTCTTAGGATAGGATTTTTGAGATCCATCTCAATGTGCTCAAGCTTCATGAACTCTTTACACTACTCCATATTAAATTTGAACCCTTTGAACCGGGTTTCTTGAACTCTTGGAATCTCTGTAATGGTAGCAATGACAGTATATAAACAAACTTAACATCCCCACTTTAGTGGTTGTTCCATTGAAATTCATAGAAAATTCAATGGATACCTATGTGTGACAGCGCTACAATTTCTCACAAAACTTTAGGCAACCTGCTCTTCTGAATTCTTCCATCACTGTTGGGTTTTTAGTTAATGCCTTCATGTCTTCAGGTTCATGCCTTAAGAAATGTTGTCCTCTATGTATTTTTCTTTCCTTTTCCATAGTTCTTCAGAGAACCTCTTAGTCTTGCTTGATATAAATCTTTCAGCCTCACTTGACATGGGCATATCAGCCCTGCTTAACATGGATGTAGTAAACCTTTGTAAGAACCAGCCACAAGTTTGGCTCGATACTTAGAGCTCAGACATTATGAATGAAGGTAAAAGTAATGAGAATGACTAATTAGGAAACAATTTGAATTTCAAGTGTCCTCTCATAACTAAAAATGATGGCCCACTCATAACCTATACTGACCATGATGACTGAAAATGTGGGAGTGTACTTTGATTTCATCATTACATGACTCAAAAAGCCTCTATATTACCCTTTCCCAATGGTTTCTGACATTTGACAGCTCAATTGACAAGACAGTTACAAAACCGCGCTTCCGTAGTGCCTGTAGTGTAATATTTGTTGTTTGCGCTATGAAACTATCAGCGCTTTCGTAGCAAAAAGTGACTTTTTTCAATGTAATGCACTACGAAATTGTGGTTTCTTGGCTAATTGGGAAATTTTGATACAAAAACTTTGGGAAATGAAATGAATCTTAAAATGATGAAAGACTTGACATGAAAGACCTTAAAAATTATTTTATTTAAACACTAGGGTAGGCTCAAACTATAAAAAAATTAATACTTCCCTTGGTCAAACTCAAAACATACTCCTAAGACCCTATTTTGACCCATGACCCTTTTGAAATCTTGTCAGAATGATTTTTTGAATTTTTTTGGATGATAACACAATGGATGTACTATGGGTAAGTTTGTGAAGACCACCTTTCATGAGAAGGAGAACTGTGCTTCGGTGATCCTAGAGAGTATTCACACAAACGTGTGTGGACCTTTCTCAGATGCTTCAACAACAAAACACAGGTATTATGTTATATTTTTTTATGACTATTTTTGTAGATGCTGGATCTTCTTCATGCAGAAGAAGAGAAAAACATTCTCAAATTTTTGTGAGTTTAAGGCATTGGTGGAGAAGGAGTCGGGGAAGTAAGTGAAGGCTCTGCAGAGCCATAATGGTGGTGAATATATCTCGAATGAATTCAAATACTTCTATAGAAAAGAAGGAATTAGAATAGAACTCATAGTGCCTCATAACCTAAAGAAAAATGGGGTCACGGAGAGGAAGAACAGAATGATCGTGGGTGATGCATGAGCTATGTTGCATTACCAGGGCCTACTGATGCACTTGTGGGTAGAAGCATGCAACACTACGGTTTATGTGAAAAACCGTTGTCCTCATAGAGTACTCGGCATGAGTACACCTAAAGAATATTTTATTGGTAAGAAGCATGATATTTCTCATTTGAAGATTTTTGGCTCATCTGTTAGGAGCCGACTGCAGAATTTGGGATATTTGTGGGGTACGCAAAAACACCCCATAATTATCGTGTGTATTTTCCAAACAGTTGGATGACTGTGGTGTGATGCGATATAAAATTCAATGAGGTGAAAGCCATGATGTTGTCACTTGAGAGGGAGCTACTTGTTCCCAAATATGATCCTCTAGATGTGGATCAGCCAAAGGAGGAGATTCATGGAGTGGAGGAGTCCACTCATGCAAAACAAAAAATCAAAACAGGAAGAAAGCGTACCACAAAAGCTAAGAGGCTGAAGCTTGATGCGACACAGAATGTAGGAGTCCCTACATCACAGCGCAGACAGAGATAGTCACCTGAGCGATTTACTGGATACATGGATCTTATGAGAAAGTGTATCATGACAAAGCCATATTTTGAAGAAGCATCATAGGAGCCCACATGGGCAGATGCCAGGGAGGAGTATGACTCCATTGTTAGAAATAATGCTTGGGAGATTGTTCCAAGGCTAGTGGGTAAATCAGCAGTAGGTTCAAGATGGATATACAAGGTAAAGCAAGCTGCTAATGGGAGCGTTGAGAAGTATAAGGAAATATTTGTTGCCTAAGGCTTCTCACTGATCGAGGTGATTTATTATGAAGAAACCTTTGCACCTGTCACAAGGTATTCTTCCATAAGGACCATCCTTGCTCTCTTAGTGTAGATGGGTTGGCACGTTCATCAAATGGATGTCAAGACTAAGTTCCTTAATGGCATCATTGATGAAGAAGTGTACACTGAGAAAACTAAAGGATTTGAGATCTTCAGCAGCAAGTCACATGTGTGCAAAATCAAAAGAGCGTTGTATGGGCTGAAGCAAGCACCACGTGCTTGGTACAATCGGATCAACAACTATTTCACTGGACTTGGCTTCACAAAGAGTGAGGAAAATGCAAACCTGTACCAAATTGTGCTGGAGGGTAAGATTTTAATCATTGTTATTTATGTTGATGATTTAGTACTAATGGGTGATGATCACAGTATACACTCATGCAAGGCAGATATTTCAAAGGAGTTTGAGATGAACGATTTTGGCCTCCTTCATGTTTTTCTTGGATTGGAAATATGGCAGTGAGAAGGTGAACTGTTTGTGTCTCAAGGCAAGTATGCTCGGGAGATACCTGATAAGTTTCATGGAGGACTGCAAGCCCATGAAAACTCCTCTTCTAGGAAATTGGAGGAAAGAGGATGCTACATTGGCAGAGGTAGTGGATGTCATTGTTTATCGACACTTGGTGGGTTTTCTCATGTATTTAGTTAATACAAGACCAAATATATGCTATGCAGTGAACTAGATTAGTCAAGCGATGGTTAAGCCTAACAAGATTTTTTGGAAGGCAAGCAATCATGTCCTGAAATATCTTAGGGGCACATATAAGTATGGTTTATGGTACAGACAGACAGATGAGGTGAAGCTGCATGGCTTCACGGATGCATATTGAGCAAGCAGCCCAACGAAAAGAAAGAGCACATCAGGAGGGGTTTTCAATATTGGATCTACAACAGTTTCTTGGTACATCAAGAAACAAATATTGGTGGCACTCAGTTCAGCGGAAGCAGAATACATGGTAGCAAGTCACGCTGCATGTGAGGCTATCGGGATGAGGAAGATTTTGGTCGATTTTTTCAGTTTTCATTTAGATCCTACAGTGATACATTGTGATAATCAAATTTGCATTAAACTATCGATTAATCCCGTGTTTCATGATAGATCTAAGCATATAGATATCCAGTATCATCATATCAAATATTGTGCCTAGTGGAAGATCATGTTGCTTTAGTACATTCCTACAGAAGATCAGGATGCAGATATTCTGATGAAGGCGCTCAACAGGAGAAAATTCGAATACCACAGTGGCAGGATCAGGGCGAAGGATAATCCCTATCTTGTTGAAAGGGAGTGCTGAGATTCAACAATATGGTGAGCTTAGTGAAAAGTAAGCACCTTCACTAAGTGGGGCCCGCAAAATATTTTAGGTGTATGTTTATTTTTAGACATGGTGAGCATATTCTATAAGTTGCAGGATGCTATTTGTAGATGGTTGATCAAATGTGAAAAATATATGAGATTCAATTTTTAGAATATTTGGCGAAGTCTATTTATAGATCGTCAATCTAAATATAGATGCATGTCTATTATTATTAGCCCTTAATAATAATCCGACAATAAAGATCAACTTATTCTCTTGGAGTGCTTTATTTTAGTGAACAGATTTGGAAAATAAGTGGGATGAAGGAATTAATAAATTCCTAGGGTGGTTGGTGACTCATGCATGGAGGACTCAGTTAGAACTGAAGTGGAAAAGTTATGACAGAGTTGGAAGAGTAGTTATGGGAGCTGTTATTTAGTTTAACTCAATTAAGTGAGTTAAACTTAGTTGAGCTAGTTATATCTAGTCCAACTGAAATATACACTAGTGAGAGTTTAGTGAATTAATTATTTGATTAATTTATAACTAGATACTCACTTGCAGCTAAAAAAATATAGTATTTAACTACTTGCATGTCAGTTCCAGTGGAGACCTAGTGGACTGAAAGGGTGAGATGGACTATCTATTGTGACTATAGTGATGAATTCAATGATTCTGACAAACATTGGAGATTCCAATGAGGATTGTGCAGTCAAGGAAAGGCCAATTCGAATTCATTCATAGGTCTTCTTTAGCATGGATTGCATAGGGGAGGCAGGCTGTCGGGAGTCAAAAAATTGGTGCATAGATATGAAAATTTATTCATGACAGTCTGTAATGTTTGTTGATTCTACTGAGAGCTTGATGTAATAAGATTTGTATGAGATTGTTACATTTTTCCATTGATATACATAATATATGATAGTTTGGGTTTTTAGCTTTAAGCTTTCCCGTTAAACAACTGTGTGTATGTGCGATTTATTTCCTTCACGAGTTTTGCAATTGGCGATTTAATTTCCGCAAAGAATTAAGTCGAAGGATTATGTATTTAACATTATATTAATTTTTTATATCAGGAGGATCCTGTAATACTATCAGTATTAATAAATTTCTACATGGTATCGGAGCATTGTTAATCACTGGAGATTGCAATAGTGAAGCGATGCTGAGTTTTGTGTTGGTGGACAATTCGAATTTGCTGCAGAAATTCCTTGGTGCGACAATTGAGTATTCATTGAAATGTCTTTCAATGGGTTGTGGTTGGAGTACGTACATAAGGGTAGCTCAAACTACATAGCGTGGAGGGATAGGATGGAGGCGGTGCTTGAAGATAATGGACTGAAGGAGTTCATCGATAGCGATGTTCCTAAGCCTACTTCTCTTAATGCTACAGTACTCAACGCATGGCAAAAGAAGGTAGCGAAGACCAGAATATCTATGTTGGAAGGTGTGAAAGACCATATCGTGTCAAGCCTTCATGGGAAGGCCACTCCATTTGTAATCTTTAAGGCTTTGAAAAATATTTTCCAAAGCAGCAACGACCATAGGAACTTGGCACTCAATAAGCTCAAAAAAATCAAAATGGAGAAGGGCGAAAGTATTCAAAAATATCTCATGAAGTTTTTCCAATGTAGGGATGAGCTAAGGAGTGTGGGAATTATAGTTTCAGATGATGGCTTGGTGAGCTTGGCTCTCCTTGGGATTTTGAATAGTTTGCATAGCTATGAAGACTCTATCAATGGACGGGAAAAACTGTCGTTGTTGGGCTTCCCATGTTTTGGCCAGATTGGCAAGACCAAAAGATGAGACAACATTAGAACCACTCTGGGGCCCTAGGATCTAGCCCTCCTGGACCCGGAGAGGGATCTCTCCAATAAACAAAGAATGATTTATATTTGAAGCTCAAAATGAGATGTTAGGCTAGGTATGAAGCACAGAGGGGTTTTAAATGATTTGGTTGAAGGGTTGCTGGGTTGGTCAGGAGATCATAGACTGGGAAAGTAATGAGAGAAAGGAAACAAAACAGCAGGAGGCTTCAGCAAAGAGAATGGGCCAAGACTGTGCCATCCATTGGGCCATGGAGTCATGAAAGGGAATTACTTGCAACAACTAGCTGAGGCTTTCAAAGGGCAAGTCATCTATACTAAAGGATCTTTTTAGATAGATGATGGGATGGAACGTTAAGGAGGAAATTGAAAGAAGGAAAGCAACCAATTTTATGTCTATAGATAAGGTCAGAGGTCATTTAACTCCAGACCTGCTTGGACATACTCAAAGGCTGCTCTCAAAGAGACAAAGGGGCAGCTTATAGATCAGACCAGAGGTCATTTAACTCCAGGTCTGCTTTAGCAAATCCAAGGGAAAAACAGAGATAAGATTACAAAGAAACATCTAAGAAGCAAACCCCCAAGTTCATACATCAGCCAGCAGGCAATAACATCCACTGCACTGGTTAAACTCCACGAATTTACTCTTAGATACACATGAAGCAGAAAACATAAAGGTAGGGAGAGCAGACAGCATAGGGCACCTAACACGGGCGAATCCTATACCATTATTCTGATGCCTACCAGCAGAACATGGAACAGTATGAAAATGTAAATAACAGAGTTAAGAAAAACATCACCAATAGTAATAGACCAGGATCCTGTGAAATGTGCTTTGATTAATTGATGCAAAACCAGTCATGTACAATATGGATCAATGGCTAATATAGTCCCAACTTCTCCTCCCAGCCTATTACATAAAAACTACTCTGCAACTTCCTCCCAAGGCTGTTCTAACAGTCAAACTGAATCCCTCTAACAGCAGATGCCCAGCAAGGCAACAACAACCTTTACAATTCGTTTCTGGGAATTCTTATAGGAGAAGAGAGAAAACAGAGGTAGATAGACAATTAATCAATCTCATTAAGATAGAATCGGCGGAAGTGTCCAAGCCCATACTGCTTAATGGCTTTCTGCAGTGCTGTATGTACTCTGTAATCTGGTTCAGAGATCTCTGTCAGGCCGGAAATTGACCTCGGATATTTCTTTGGAGTCCTTTCTGGAGCTTGGAGCTCTGTGCTGCCACTCTGAAATAAATGACATGGATGGAAGTCCGCGACTTCTCCATACCTCCATTACTGCTGCATAGACAGTCTGTAAAAGCTCTGTCAGTATATTCAATCGTTTCAGGGCTCGAGGAGATATGGGGGCACTGTAGGTAGATGTCTGTCCTGGAGAAAACGCTCTGCTGGAATTCACACAGATAAGACTTGTTGTGTGTGCATTAGTCTTCAACTGCGTCCTGGTCTTTTGAATACGGGGAAAAACATTTAATTTCATTAATAACAAGCACCAACCCACTTTGAATTCCTTCTGCTGGTCGCTGGCAATGCTGAACTGGCCATCTCTATACTACCTGCATAATGAAATGAACTGTTACAAGCCCGGGCAGTGGTGGCGGAGAAATGTTGTGGAGGCAGTGGAATGGTGGCGGAAGAGTGGATAAGGGTGGAAAGAACACAGAGCATCAGAGAAATGATCAAAACTGTAAAGGCCCAAAGGTCGAACACTTGGGCGTAATACAAAGGAAAACACGAAAACAATGGAGCGGAAGCCGTGGAGGTGGGAGGCGATTAAACCTGAGCCGTCAGATCCGGGAGGAGGCGGACGGCGGAGATGCAATCAGAGGATCACAACCGCAAGGGCACAAAAAGGAGACACTCACAAACCTCCGATTGCGATCGACAGGGGAGAGCGATAGCCGTTGGATCGTGAAACAAACGAATGGACGAGATCAAATCGGAGGACGGAGGGAAGGCTTGCGAACAGTGATCGGAAGGAATGACGCGATTGAGCGCTGGCCGTCAATCGCGAGGAGGAACGGACGATGGGGATGAAATTGGAAGGGTAGAGGGGAAAGCATGCAATTGTGCGATAGCCGTTGGATCATGCAACAGATGGACGGCTATGATGCAATCGGAGGATCTCAATCGGGGCGGCACCATTGGGCTTTGCGATTGCGATTGGGAATGGGAAATGCGATTGAGCGCTGGCCGTCGATCTGGAGGAGGAATGGACGGCGGAGATGAAATCGGAAGGGCAGCGCGATCAGGAGAGGACTTGTGATCGGGAGTTGCGATGACCTTCGGATCTGCGAGAGGATGGACGGTCAGGATGAAATCGGAGCATCGCAATCGGAGTGGAATGGAGAAGACTTGCGATTGCGATCGGAGGTCGAGATGCGATTGAACGCTGACCGTCCGATCCAACCGACAGATCAACGGTGCGCGCTCAATCGAAGGGAGAGTGAAATCGAGGGTCGCAACATAAAACATGCGATTGGCGGAGGGCTTACGATTAGCGCTCAGTCATTGATCTGGGGATCGGATCAACGGTGCGGAACAGATCGGGGACTTAACGCTGTAACCCAATCGCATCGGGGATTTTCAATGTTACACAGGGGTTTGCCTCCCGCCGATCTTCCGATTGTGATTGGCGCTCGGGACTTGAGCGCTTGGTCCCAGCGCGGGGTTATATGTGGGGAAGTGGTTAAGGGGAAGGGGCTAGGCCTTAGAATAAGATCGGAAAGTGGTTTTTTAACCCCTTTTAATGGATTTTAGGGCTGGGGAGGGGAACGATAGAGAAATAAAGGGGGGAAGAAGGTCAACAAAGGTTAGGGGAGGAAATTCAAAGGGGATTTTGAGGGGATTTGGAGGGTAAATGGGGAAAGAAAGGGGAATAAAGGGGAGAGAAAATAAAGGCTTTGGGGGATGAAATAAGAGGGAAAAAGGGGGCCTTTGGGCATTTCTTCACAAAGCAGAGAGGCTTTAAAAGGGGAACCAGCAGAGGGGATTTCATCAAAGGATAAAAGACACATAGAGGCTTCAAGGAGACTGTGTTTTCAGAGGAAATGCATTCCTTGAAGACTCAATCAACAATTTAGCCCCCTATTTGCTTGTCAAAAAATTTATAGGGGGGCTAACAGTCGTATTGGGAGCGAATTTGGTCGGATCTTGTGCAGGAGGAGATAAGGCAGAATACCAATGATGGATCTTCATCAAAGAATCATGATGAATAAAATTTCACTTTGGCTGTCGAAGCAAGGAAAGGGAAGGAGAAGAAATCCCATCCAAAATTTGAGGCTAAAGGCAAGAAGTTGGACTTGTCCAAGGTGAATTTTTTTAATTGTCACAAACATGGGCATCTCGCCACTAACTTCCCAGAGAAAAAGAAGAACAAGAAGGTTGTTGTAGCTACAGTGGGTGAGGCCTTAGCCTCACAATTTAAAATTTATTTCTCCTTGATCTCATGATTGGTTTCAAGCACAATGTTATCGGTGTGGTATCTTGATAGTGGTGCTTCCTTCTATATGAAAAAAGACAAGGAGTTATTTAGCGACTTGTAGGAGAAGGATCTCCAAAAGAATATAGAGATGGGCGACGATGGTAGATATAATGCGACTGAAATTGGAACCATTACCTTTGACAGGGAGTCAGGTAAACCATTTTTGTTGAAATATGTTATGCATGTTCTAGGTCTGAAGAAGAACTTGGTCTCCGTCGCCATGTTCGAGGACAAAGGTTATGACGTTTTTTTCAGTGAGGGAAAAGCCTTCCTGTGACATAAAACAATGGTTCAAACCAAGAGGATAGGGATTCGAGTTAGGAATATTTACAAGATGGAGCTAGATGGTTGTGCTGCAATGACGGGAAAAGAAGAAGAAGTGGTGATTTGGGATGAGGGCGAATTATGGCACAGGAGATTGGGTTATCTTCACCATGGCACCTTGAATATTTTGCAACATATTTCTGCTGGAATTCCCAAGGGTACTCTTGCGAATTCAGGTCAGTGTAAGGGATTTACTATGGGTAATTTTGTGAAGACCACCTTTCATGAGAAGGAGAACCTTGCTTCGGTGATCTTGGAGAAAATCCACACAGACATGTGTGAACCTTTCTCGGTTCTTCAACAACAAAAAATAGGTATTTTGTTATATTTTTTTATGGCTATTCTCTTAGATGTTGATCTTCTTCATGTAGAAGAAGAGAAAAAAATTATCAAATTTCTGTGAGTTTAAATCATTGGTGGAGAAGGATTTGGGAAGTAAGTGAAGGCTCTGCGGAGTGATAATGGTGGTGAATATATATTGAATGAATTCAAAGACTTCTGTAGCAAATAAGGAATTCAAAGAGAACTCATAGCACCTCATAACCCACATCAAAATGGGGTTGCGGAGAGGAAGAACAAAATGATTGTGGGTGCTGCACGAGCTATGTTGCATGACCAAGGCCTACCAATTCACTTGTAGTGAGAAGCATGCAGCACTGCTGTTTACGTGAAAAACCGTTCTCTTCATAGAGTACTTGGAATGAGTACAAATGAAGAATATTTTACTTGTAAGAAGCCTGATATTTCTCATTTGAAGATTTTTGTCTCATCTATTTACATTCATGTGAAAAAGGACACCCAGAACATGCTGGAGTCGACTGTAGAAGTTGGGATATTTGTGGGGTACACAGAGACACCCCATAATTATCATGTGTATTTTCCAAACAGTCGGATGACTGTGGTGCGATGGGATATAAAATTCAATGAGGTTAAATCCATGAAGTTGTCGCTTGAGAGGGATTTACACTTGCATGCAGAAGAGGAGCTACTTGTTCCCAAAGATGAGCCTCTAGATGTGGATCAGCCACAGGAGGAGATCCATGGAGTGGAGGAGTCCACTCATGTAGAACCAAACATCAGAACATGTAGAAATTGTACCATGGAAGCTGAGAGACTGAATCTTGGTGCGACACAGAATGTAGGAGTCCCTACATCACAGCATAGACAGAGACAGTCACTTGACTGATTTACTGGATACATGGCTCTTATGAGCAAGTGTATCTATTGGCTGGATAAATCGATCTTGCGGACAAGATCAATCTCCCTAGTGTCAGAAGACAGTCTAGCAACAAACGAACAACTAAGTTTATCGTTCTCTAAATATATTTATTTTACAAGTAAATTCTATGAAGGTGTCGATCCTACCTTAGATCCAAATGCTTATTTGTAACCGTAGTTCTTCCGTCGCATCAGTAGTTCTTCCATCGCAACAATAATCCTTTCGTCACAACAAGAGTTCTTTCGTGACATCAATAGTTCTTCTGTCGCAACAATAGTTCTCCCATTGCAACAATAGTTCTTCCGTCGCAACAAAGTGTTGTCTTTAAAGACCTGCAATCACAAACAAGCAAATATTAAATAGCACTTGTATAAAAAATAATTATAAAACATACCTATCACAATGATCAAGGAATCTATGAAATAAACGATCAAACGACAACTTATTGAAATAAACAATCGAACAACAATTTATTGAGAAAAACAAAACTTCATTGAATTAATCTTAAAATAATAGAAGAACCTTACAACCTTAGCCTTGATGTTGAACAGGCCTTCCCGAGGTCTGAAGCAGGAGTCTCCTCTACTTTGATAAGTCTTGTACTCTTCCTCCAGGAGCACATAGAGGTATGTGATATTTCCTCACAAAAGCTCAGCATAAAGAAGTCTAAATCTCAACAGCACTTCACCTCAATCACACACTAAAGCTTGAACTCCCTTTGAGGCTACCTAATGCCTCTTTTTATAGAGCAGATGAGGAGGTTAGGGTTCCACCTATGAAGGGATAGAATCCTCCTTCAAAGGGATAGGCTCCCCATATCAAGGGGTTAGCTCCTTAAGGTGTGGGATGCATGAACCTTATTAGAGCGTACTCATCCCCAAAAAATATTACCCAAAAGCTTCTAGAATTGACCAAAAAAAAACATTTCTACTTTGGTTTCTCACCCTTTTGACTTTGAAGGGGGTACGCAGGCATTACATAGGGAAACTGCGTTCTGGAACGTAGTTTTGCTTCACATTATCTGCGTACCCTAGCCAGGAATGTAAGTAAGCCTCACATTACCTGCGTACTTAGGGTTTTGGAGCTTTTTAGGGTTTTTTATCCTATTTTAGGGCTTGACATGAAAAGTAGAGGTTGTAAGACTTGCAGAGGAGGTAAGTATGAGTGACAATGAGCTCATACAGTCAGTAGAATTTCAAGGTGATAGTTTTTAGTGCAACAGATTGCCCCGTAAAGTGCAAAGTCTGGAATAGATGAAGATGAAGTCTGTCATATATGAAGAGTGAAGTACTTTATCATTTCAAGGATCATCCTATGGACACCCCAGTCGGAACCTGTAAAAACATTCAATGCAAAATATATATATGTAAACATATCATCGCTGAGGTAGGCATTCCCATAATAAGATCAAAACTAACTAGAAAACTGATTTAAACTGTTTTGATACAGGAATGATTTTCAATACATTAAAAATATAGACGTGTGTAGACACAGTATGGACGCAGCCATATTTTTATCAATAGTCCACTGTATAAATGAATAAAAAAATTCCTCGCAGCCTGGATGGCAAAAACTAGATCCAGGGTCTTGATTTCCGTTTCTCAAACCAGTACCATTCTATCCATGTGAATAAATGTGTTGAAGTCAAACATGGTAGAAACCACTTCATTACCAGTCAATAATGTAAATTGTTAACAAGTGTAAGAGTAACCACCAGTAATGTCAATGGCTCTCAAATTACTTAGTATAATCCATGAAATGTGAATGAATGAGCTGAAGTCGAACATGTCACGGAATCATTCGATCAAAGGTAAATGATGCAACCTATCCTCAAAGGTGAGAAACCTGCCATTGAGACATGCAGATTTCAAGGTATTGACGATTTCTGGATCAACTTCCTAGATAATGAGCTGTCGTCGATAGAAAGTGATTTGTCATAGGCAAGCCCACAACATGAAATCATAGATCAAGTTTTGAAGAAATATATTGGCAAGGAATGACTCATGGATGGTCAAAATGGAAGACAAATATTTTGCAGATGAATGGTTTGTTTGAACTGTCCTCTTGAACACATAACGACACTGTAGATGGCTTGGTGAAAATTGACCCAAAGCTAATACCCAGAAACCGGATGAAGACTTTCAAAATGGTTTGGTTAACTATTAGGTGAAGGATTTCCCAACCCAGGTGAACAAGAGTGTCGTATTCAAGAGTGGTTAACGGCTTTTCGAATAATCAAAATATAACAAACAGGTTCGTTTTTCTCTCTTTTCCCCCACCATTTCTGGCAAGTACTTCTTTATTTTTGACAAGCTTGAGGAGGATAACATTTTCTTGTTTATAAGCTCATCCTTCAGATGAGTCCAACTTAGTTTAAGATTCAAATCCTTAAAAGGAGTGGTTCATTCCTGCTTAAAACTTGAACAGGTCCTTTACTGTTACATTTTAACGAGTCTAGTATAGGAGAAACTCGGTGCTTTTCAATTTTAGGGAGTTAGAAGAAAAAACTTAAGAAACTCCATGGTTGTAATTTTTCATAAATTTAGTCTCTCGAGCCTGAAAAAGGATAAAATAATGCGGGAGAGAACTCTATTGACTGTAATTAGTCAATGCATACCTTTTTCGTAAATAGTCCATTTCAGTCCGTAAAAGGGATAAACTTATATTGAAGGGACAATCATTCATTTACTTTAACGAGTTCGAATAGTCAAGTACTCGAAAATATTTTCATTTTTAAAGAGTCTGAAAAGGGCTTGAAAGAGAACTCAATATTTTGCTTTTTTTTAAGTTTTAACGAGTTCGGAAAAAGGAATAAAAATATACTCATGTGGCCGAATTTAAATTTAATTAACGAGCAGGAAAAGACGAAACGAACTCGACCTTTTCATGTACGTTTTACGAGCATGAAAAGAATATAAAAAGAATCTTGGAATTTTCATGAGTTTAACGAGTCTTGAAAATAACTGAAATTGACTCAAGATAGGTTTCATTTTTACAAAAGCTTGAAACAGAGAAAAACTATGCTTCAGAGTGGTTTCATTTTTACACAAGCTTGAAATAGAGAGAAAATTGTGCTTGATGCCCCCTAAGCACAATTGATAGAGTTCATGCCCCCCCAGCTTCATTTCATTCAACTAAGTATATTGCTGGTAATTAATAGCTGGATTGAATGAAGGTTCATTTACGAGATCATATGAAAGACCCGACCTAAAACTGTAAGAAAATTATGCAAAAAACTGAAATAACTAAACTAAATATATGACTTAACATTTATGAGATCTAGTTAAAGACTCAACTCAATTAGGGGATGATTTGTTTCATTTTTTAATGAGCTTGACATAGGAAAAGAACTATGCTCATGGCAACGTGTTTCATTTTTTAACGAGGTTGAGACAGTAAAAGGAACTTTCCTCTTGATATACTGATTCATTTTTAATGAGGTTGACACAGTAAAAGGAACTTTCCTCATACCTAATTCATTTTTTTACGAGGTTGACTCAGTAACATGAACCATCCTCAAAAACTGCTTATTTCTAATCTATTTATCTACTCTCTACAATCTACCTACTGATTCATTTTTTAATGAGGTTGAAACAGAAAAATAACTGTCCTCATACCTGATTCATTTTTTAACGAGGTTGACACAGGAAAATAAACTATCCTCAGGCCACTGATTCATTTTTTAACGAGGTTGAAACAGTAAAAGGAACTATCCTTAGAAACTTGATCATGGCTTCCAACTGGAAGAAACACATGTCAATTGACAAACCTTCATCATGGCTTCCAAGAGGTCTTCATCAGATTGAAGAACAATTCTCTGGAAGGAACACATGTCAAGGGACTCAAAAGGGATAAGAACATCACATTCAAATAATCCCATAGAGTTTTCCATGTCAATTACCGAATCTAAGTCAAAGGAAGACGAGCAAACAATGAGAAGCTCACTTACATCGATAACTGAAAACATAGGACTAGTTGCCACATAATTAACCCATGGCGGGGTAGATACCACTTGCGTATGATGAACATTCAGGGATGTCAGATTATTGGTAGTCGAATCAAGATTAGGGAGCGAAAGTTGGTCTACGTTCACAATATTTCCATTGTGAGGGAAAGACATCACGCGAAAGAGTGTCGATACAACAACTTTCATTGCATAGACATAGTCTCGCCCAAGGAGTAAATTCAAATCCAAGGGACCTCGAACTACCATAAGATCAATACAGACAGTTTTACCTTCCAAAGTAATAGAAAACTTAGGAAGGATCCCTAAAGGTTCACTAATGGTTTTGTTAAAAGCTTTCATATTCTACGTAATAGGCACAAGCTGAGGGGAACCCAAATATTTTGAAGCAGTTGAGGATAAAATACTAACAAAAGCACCTTCATCTACCTGTGTGCGGTGTATGTCCCTACCACCAAACTTCACAATGATTTGGAAAGGGATGGAGGAAGGAAGACAAGGTTCTCTCAGTCTATTCCAATCAAAGGAAAAGACCTTAGTACTTGGAGGGTGTTCTATAGAAAGAGGTGAAATGCCCCCTGGCATAGAAGAATCTAATGTAACAAGAAGAACCTGAGTGGTATGAAGTTCACTCTCTATAGGGAGAATGGGATCGACCGAATGTGAAATTGAATCGACCAGTTAATCAACTAATGGATCATAAACCTGAGTGATATGAGTTTCACTCTCCAATGGAAGAGTGGGATCAACTGTACTTGAAATTAGATCAATCACTCCTTCAGTTGACGGTAGGTTGGGAGAAATTTTACGGTAACCAGTTGGAAATTCTTGCTGTGGAACAGTAAGGTTTTCCAACAATTTTGAGGCTTCATACATGTGAGGGAAAATGTGAGTTTGATTACTCCCTTTGCATAACTTACAAGGAAACCTATCTTTACCCTTTTTCCCAGGAACATGACTATCACTGGTTGATGGATCAACGAAAATTTGATGAGATTGTTTTGACCATACTTCCAAGACCTTTGGAATACCGGGACAATTGATAAGGAAGTCGTCACCCTTAAAAAGCCTGCAAGGGTATTTGGGTTTACGATGCATGTTGGAGGTTTCCTCAACACTACTAATATTTATAGCCATGGTTGGTTGTTTGACTTATTTCTTATCTTTCTTCTTCTTCTTCTTCTTCTTCCCTTTCTTCTTCTTCTTCACCACCTGGTTACTAGCGTCAAGGCTTTTACCAAGCGAAGAGGAAGTAATGGAGGAAGAAATATTAGGTGAAGAAGGTAAATGGTCAACAGAAGGTTGGTGATGTTGAGATGGTGAAATCTGTTGAGGTGGAGCATCCAATTGAGGTAGAACAATTGGAGTATTTGGGGCCAATGAAGTTGAAAATAACCATATCGATAAACCTATTGTAAATCCAGGTAAATGAAAAAGTAGCCATATAAGGAGGACCAAAATTTCCAAAGCAAGGAAAGTGCTAGGATTCTTGTTAAGAGGGGTTCCTTGGTTGGTAAATTGTGGAACAGTTGCCATTATATTCAACTTCAGTGAATTTTATTAACTTTTTAAAACTAAAATTAACAATTCACAATTCACACCTAACAATTAAGATTCACAATTCACACCTATGGTCTCTGTTTGTGCTCAACCTAGTGTTCCTAAATTGAGTTCATTAATTGTCAACCAGGGTTGGTAAACTGCTAAAGTGTGGTGCACTATATGTGCCTAGGTATTTGTTTCTCACTACGTTGTGTTTAGTGTTTTCTGATGTTTTTGGTTTTATGGTTTTATTTTTGAAAAGGGAAAGAACTAAATGCTGGTGAAAAGAAGCTATTGGTTCTGTTAAAACATAACAAAGCCTAAACTATAAATGGCAAACAAAAAACGCAAAGCTTGATAATGACTTCATTGCAAGGAAATAAATCACAACATGAGCTTAAACTTATCCAATTCATTCATTAAAAATGTGTTGGAAGAGCTTGAGAAATGGATAAGTTAAGTGTGAATGAAGTTCTACTAAATAAACAATCAACTTACAATGTTACAACATCTCATCCATGATTAAAGGTTCATTGGAACATATTTGGAAAAGGACATTTGCAGCACAATAAGATTTCTACTCTAAACTAGCTTCTAATTATGTTCTGCAACTCAGTTTAGCACCACTAGGCCTCACTAAAAAGTTATAGATTTCTTTTTAGAATAGTCTTTGAGAAAAGGCTTATTTGCGAAATGGTAAAAAGGTTGCAAAATACTCCAGGCCTTAGACTAATACTAGCTTCTGTCCAGATGATTATATATTAATATGAGTTTGGAACAAAATAAGTTTTGTAAATAATGAAGACCGTGGTATTTAAATTTAACAACTAATACAATTTAAAATGCAATGGATAGCAACTAAACTTGGAATGTTAATACAGTGAGCTAAGACTAAACTAGAGTGTTAGTAGTCTACTTGAAGTACAGTGAAAAGTGTTAAACTAAAAAGCCATTATCAGACTTGAAATGAAACGACAGAGCTGAACTAAATGCATTCTACCTCCGGAGTGTTGTAACTAAATTAACATGCAACTAGTCTATGGAATTCTACAGTCCAGCTCGTTCAATAGGAATGATATTTTGGAAGAGTTTGTAAAACAAGTATCGCTGTATTATTCAATGCAGTTGAACATAAACATAAGACTGAAAACAAATACAACTAGAATCTAAGACACCCCAGTTGTTTCTTATTCGTTGTTAATGATGTTTTGGAAGAGTTTGTAAGAGTAAGACTGGCTGTGACACTTAGTGTAAACAAGAAACTAAAACCTACAATACCACAGCTATACCTTATTCATCGTGATGATATTTTGGAAGATTTTATAAGAGTAAGTATAGCTATGATAATTAACGAAAGAAAATGCAACTAAAACCTACAACACCACAACTATGCCTTATTCATCATGATGATATTTTGGAAGAGTTTATAAGAGTAAGTCTAGCTGTGATGATTAATGTAAACAAGTATGAAACATAAAATTCAGAAATCTACTTAAGCTAGAAATGAAAAACGAGACTAAAATACTTATCTAAACCATATAGACAAGGCTGCTCAGGAGGCAGGGGCCCTCTACCACCAGAGTAGCACGAAATCTACTTCAAGATTGACTCAACGCCTTCAAGGAAATTATGATTCTTTCATTAAAGAGAAATTACTTCAGAACAGAGCATTTTCGGACTTCTAAAATCTAGCAATCAATCCCAAAATCTAACCTTGTCCCTCGGTTTCCTGAGCCATATTTGTAATCAAAATTACATAACTATCTTGAGATAACCTAGGGATAATTGTCTTTCCAAATAAAAACCAAACTAGGACTCTAATGGTTGTCACGTAATAGAATTAAGGACATATGGATTGTCCTTGTCCTATTAGGAGTCTCTCTCCTAGTTTGAGTTCCCACGTACATAACTGCCTACAGAATTCCGTTAAAACTTCGTGGAGAGAAACAAATGATGAGGGAATGATGTGGAATACGCCCATATGTGTTTTTATCCAAGATTACACCTGGAACCTACATAGACATAAAGACAGCTACAGAATTGGCAACTAGCTACAGAATGTCTACATTCTGTAGCTAGATCTAGTTCAAACAGTACTACAATGACAAAATCATAAAAACATAGCAATTTATTCATGATATTCATTCTTAAAGCAATTTTAACTAATTTCATTGATCATTTGAGCCTGTTATTAATAATGGACAAAAGAAATGGAGTGGAATGTGGTGGAAGAAAGAAAATTCTTGGAGCTCAACATACCCCCACTGCTAGATTCTTGCATGTCCTCATGCAACTATTCCATGAATTCTGAGACCTCTGCAAGAACATCCAACCCTCTTCTTCTACTTTTCTTGGTGGTTAAAGGCCTTCTGGGCTTCCTAATGACTAACTTGAACCTTAAATTGGTAAGTGCCCTGATTAGCTTTTTGTTTCTCCTTTTCAATTTTTCATTGGCCTTTTCCACTTTGTCCATTTGTAGAGATAGGGTTGAATTCATATTGGTTTTTATTTTAACTTGCTCCCTCAAAATATCATTTTCAGTCCTGATATGCCTATTAAGTACTTCTAGCTCGTACTTATCTCTTCTTATCATATCTATTTCAGACTCTGGTGGACTAGGGGTTCTGTCTGTACTTTCTAAAGCTTTTCTCTCCAATGACTCAACATAGTTGTAAATTTCTTGTTGTGCAGGGTCTATTTCAGGAGCTTCTTCATCAAAATCCTACTCAGTAGGTGTTTCTTTGTCTTCTATGTTTATGACTCCAGTTTGTTTAACTTTTGTTTTCTTTAGTATCCCCCTCAGTCTGTGGCTCCTCCTCGGTTGAGATGGCCCTTCTCCTTTCTCTCTGGCATATTTTCTTATGATCCTCTCTTTCTTAAGCTGCTTCATAATCTAAAATAATTTTTCAGAAATCATTTCTTCACTGCTTTCTTGTATTGTTTTACCAGTTTCAGTTTTGGAGGATTTCCATTTTCTTCTTCTTTTTGTAGGTTTATCTTCAGGTGGAGGTTCCTTTGGTTCCTCAAAGTGATTTCTCACCAAGAATTCATCCCAAGTATCTCCAATTTTTGCTAAATGATGTTCAATTAAAATCTTGACTAAACCATGGTGGAATAAGGTTGTCTCCAGAAATTGAACTCTCTTTTGAACACTCGAAGCCATTTTCTTTAAACTATGAAGCAAGAAAAAGGGCAAGTTGAGTTCTTCTTCTAGAAAATGCATTATGAATCGAATATGGTAAACATAGAAAGTACCATATCTACCTTCACAAGTGATGAATTTTTGCAGGATAAGCAACATGTTCCTCCATTTGTTCTTTAATGCAGAGCTAGGAATACCCTTTTTAAAAACGGTGACATCCATACCTGGTGACTTGAGTATCTGCTTCCATGCTTCGTTATGAAATTCTCTTTTCTTAAACCACCTTTCTCCTTGTCTACGCAATCCTGTTGCTTCTGCAATAAAAGTCTCTGTGACAGTGAATTTAATATCTCCAACTTCAACCTCGGCTCCATTAAAGGATCTTGCAAAAGTTTTAGTAACCTCTTTGTGGAAGCCACTGAATTTTTCAAGGAATTGCAACCATCCTGCTTGTTGTAATATTTCTCTGATTTGGGGATAGCCTTCCAAGTACTTAGTGCCAACTGGTTCAGTTCTCATGATGAGGCCCATAACTCTTCTTCAATCTTCAATTCACTAGTCTTCTGCTCAGGGTGATAATGTTCGTTAACAAGTTGTTTTTGCTACACAAATGTTTCCTCTGTTCATGGTGACAATGGTTGTTACAGACATGCCTCTGTCTCACAGACCGAAATGGTTAAAAGTTGGCTACGGGAAAGAGTGATATGGAGTGGTTACAGAATGAATATAATGAGGTGAGTATGATGTATATGAGTTGAAATATATCATAGAAGGAAAGACTGCGGAGATATTTTGTAACGAATTCAAAAATCATCATTAAATGCTTAGTGATGTGAATAATCCAATCACTTCAGCACTTTAACCGTTTATATTTTGAAATGATGATCGGATATGGGTTTTGAAATGGTGGAATAGAAGGAGTTTTATCCAATTTTTTTGCAGGAGGTTTGTTAGGCATGATCAACAAAATTAATTAAAACAACTTTTTTTTTTAATAATATATAACTAAACTATGCTAGAAATTTTCATGATATGTCATTATAATCATTTCATACCTTTGCCTTTGCTTTGATTTTCTTGTGATCTTCATATGCTCTGTTCTCTCCTGAAAATCATTAATTTTTGAGTCTTCATAACCTTCTTGATTTTTCTTGTTCTTGGATATGCAGGATCATTTTGTTGCAAATCAAATGATTACTAGACAGTGCTTTCAGGCTCTCTGGCTGCAGAATGTCTGTCTGGCTATAGAATGTCTGACTGGTTGCAGAATGTTTGATTGATTGCAGAATGTACCTGTAGAGAACTTGAAACATGAAATGGAATGGTTTGGAGCATGAGTGGAATGTTGTATGGAATGAGTGAGGATGGATAATAAAATATGGTGTAATGGGATACGAATGAAGTGAGTAATGGAGTGGAATGGATCACATCTTATGTGATGCAGGGGCATTGGACACTGGCCAGCAACGTAGGAATTTTTGTCCACATGTTGTGGCTAGGAGGGTTTGGAAGCATTCAAATTATTACAGCTAGGTGTCAATACCTTAGCTGATTGTAACTCTTTAGACTAATTAGAGTCAGAGGAAGTCAAATAGCTTAGTTTCCTAGCTGTCATATTTCAGTAAATTGAATTATTATGGTTAGACTGTTGGTTTCTAGAACGGTCCTCTCAGAGGAACTGAAGAGTCATCAATATATGTATATAATTGTAAAACCTCGAATGTATGAGGGGGGATAGACGAGAAGAGAAAGAATAGAGGAATTCTACAGTAACTCTGTGTATTTCAAATTTCTTCCAATTAAATAGTTTTGTGCATTATCTCAGTATCGTGCCCATTTCTTAAGAGTGAAAAGATTGTCTAATTGGGACGTGATGAACTCCTGCATGATTTCCCCTACCTCTGTAGTTTTATTTCGAAATCCGTTTGAATAATCCCTGCACAATTAAGAAAAAACCCGTGGCATGCTCTGTATAGAAAATCATGGTTAATATTGGTGACTTTCCCGTATAAAAGAATAACCATGTTTTATCGCATAGTTGCATCAAATCCTATCGAATACATTGTATTCAAACCCGAAGTTAATCGATACAATGGAGCCCGAACCCCGACGGAACTATAGTTTATTACTGTAGCAGGAAAACCGGAACGGATTTGCAAAGGCGGGTTTCCCCGATTCCGCACCACCTTTGGCATGGAGGTGGTATTACCGGAGAGTGGAGCGATTCCATACAGGAATTGACATGTAGTGGATTTGACGTCTGACGAAACCACCTTTATGTATATATTTTGCGCGTTAACGACAGGATTGAAGTCGCCGAGCGGAATGAGTTCGAGCCGTTGATTCGAGAGGAGGTCATCAAATGGTCCTAGTTCGACAGAGATGCACAATATTTAGTCAGGTACGACGCCCATGTTGATTGGTCCACAAGGTATAGGTGGGGCTGGATCTATGTGTCATTCCAAAGCCAATTGATTATAGTTGTTGAATTATTTATTCGGGTTATAAACCAAAGATCAAAGGGTTATTATAAATTTTAGAAAAGGCTGAAATAGTCATAAAAAGTTGGGAACGGTTATATAAGGCTGAAGGCATAACCATTGATTATAGGGTTCAGATATATATACGTGTGTAACCCAGAAGATACAATTGGAAATTTGTTGTGAAGTTATTTATTCGTTAATTTCTTTGAAATTGACAAATAAAAACAAAAAGGGGATGCGACAGAGCCACATAGTGTTGACCGTCCCTCCATTGGGTGTTGACTTTCGGTGTTGCTGCGTCATTTGTGGTATTAGAGCCATTGTTTAAATTGTTTCACAGAAAGCTGACATGGCAGTCCGAGTTGGTAGAGGTGGTGGCAGAAGAAGACCTGTTGCCAACGCAGAGGTGTTGGGGATGTTGCAGACGGTCGAGGACAGAATGGATGCCATGGAGCGAAGACAGACCAGGGATCCTGAAGACACCAGTGAACTAGAAACAGAAGAAGCAGAAGAAATTGAATTTCCTCCTGATTTGAGGCTCCTTAGAACTGTTCTGGGATCTGCAGTTAAGCCCATAATTGAAGTGTCTAGTTATACAGGGGGACTGAATCCAGAGGAGCTGGTGGACTGGATAAATGAACTAAACAATTGTTTTGATTATGAAGAAATAAGTGAAGACAAGAAGGTCAAATTTTCAGTGACAAATCTGAAAGGACATGCTGCACTTTGGTGGGATGGAGTGCAGGCAGAAAGGAGGAGAGTTGGCAAGCAACCTATCAAGAGCTGGACTAGAATTATGGCTAAACTAAAAGGTAAATTCTTACCCAGTGATTATCAGCTGACATTATATAGACAAATGCAGAACCTGAGACAGAGGTTGCTGACAGTAAAGGAATACACAGAATAATTCTACAGAGTGAGCATAAGAGCTGGGTAATTCCAAGATACACCAGAAAAGACTGCCAGATATGTGAATGGTCTCAAGCTGGAGATCCAAGATGAGATTGGTCTCTTGTCTCCTAAGACAGTGGAAGAGGCATACCAGATGGCCTTGAAAGCAGAGGAGAAACTCCTGAGAAAACAGTTTGCCAAGAAGAGAGGTGCTTTCCGTGGGAAGGGAAGTCAGGGTGGTAGAGGAAAGCCTACACCCAGGGATGGAGCTGACAGTAGCTCACCTCAGAATGCATCTACAGAGGATGATGCAAGGGGCAGAAGGGGTTCCTACAGAGGAAGAGGAAGAGGAGGCAGAGACAGAGGCAGAGGTAGAGATTTGAGGTGTTATAGATGCCAGCAGGTGGGACATAAGCACTATGAGTGTCCAGGGAATGTGGGTGCTGGTCCAAGAAATGCTTTTGTTACCCAGGTTGAAGAAGAAGTAGAAATTGAAGAAAGAATTCTTCTAGAGAGGGGAGAGTCCTTGGTGGTTAATAAGGTCCTATTGAAACAAACCAAAGAAGTCACTAAGCCTGCACAAAGGAAGACTTTGTTTAGGAGCATATGAAAAGTCCAAGGGAAATGCTGCCAGCTAATCATTGATAGTGGCATCACAGACAATTTGGTTTCCAATGAGGTGATAGAAAAACTAAATCTGAAGACTAGGGAGCACCCCACTCCCTACAGGGTGTCCTAGCTGCATAAAGGGCACCAGCTGGTTGTGAAAGAACAGTGTGAGATAGAGCTGCAAATGGGCAAATACAAGGACAAAGTTTTGTGTGATGTAATGCCCATGGACGTGTGTCATATACTGCTGGGTAGACCTTGGTATTTTGACAGAGAAGCAGTGCATGATGGCAAGAAGAACACTTACAAGTTCTTCAAATATGGGGTACACCATATATTGATTCCCATGGAAGAAGGAGAGCCATCCAGCAGAGTGACTGATCCAAAGACCTTGTTGCTGAGCGGGAAGGAATATCTGCAGCAGATAGAAGAAGAGGAGGTAAACTTTGTTTTAGTTTGTAAGCCTAAAGTAGTTCTTACTTCTACAAAGATTTCTGATTTACCAGTAGAAATTCAAGAGATGCTAGACAATTACTGTGACATTGTTGTGGATGATTTACCTGATGAGCTGCCACCTGTGAGAAAGATCAGCCATCAGATAGATTTTATCCCTGGTTCAAATCTGCCAAACAAGGAAGGCTACAGAGTGACTCCCAAATAAAATGAAGAAATCAGGAGACAAGTGCAGGAATTGGTGGACAAAGGACTGATCAGAGAAAGTCTGAGTCCATGTGCAGTACCAGCAGTTTTGAGCCCAAAGAAGGATGGAGGTTGGAGGATGTATACTGATTCCAGAGAAATTAATAAGATCACAATCAGGTACAGATTCCATTTACCCAGAATTGAGGATTTGATGGACTGTTTGAGTGGTGCTAAATATTTCTCAAAGATATATTTGAAGAGTGGATACCATCAGATTAGGATAAGAGAGGGTGATGAGTGGAAAACTACCTTTAAAAAAAATGAAGGACTGTATGAATGGATGGTAATGCCTTTTGGGTTGTCTAATGCACCTAGCACTTTTATGAGACTTATGAATGAAGTATTGAAAGAGTTCATTGGTAAATTTGTGATAGTGTATCTGGATGATATTTTAGTTTTCAGCAGAACTAGAGAAGAACATTTAAGGCATATTAATCATGTCTTGAAGAAGCTGCACCAGGAGAAGCTGCTGATAAATTTGAAGAAATGTTCATTCATGAAGGAAGAGCTGGTGTATTTGGGTTTCGTTGTTTCTGCAGAAGGATTGAAGATGGACCCAGAAAAGGTTAAGGCAATTTTGGAGTGGCCTTCACCCAGGAATGTTTTTGAGGTAAGGAGTTTCCATGGACTTGCTAGCTTTTACAGGAAGTTTATAAGGAACTTCAGTAAGATTAATGCACCCATAATTGAGAAAATAAAGAAGAGAAAACAACCATTTAGGGGTGGGGGATCGTCACAGCGAGAGAAATTTTAAAGTTTTAAAGAAAAAGATAACAGAGAAGCCTGTTTTAATTCTGCCTGATTTCACCTAACCATTTCAAGTAAAATGTGATGCCAGTGGGGAGGCCATTGGAGTTGTTTTGAGTCAGGATGATAGGCCTGTAGCCTATTTCAGTGAGAAGTTGAATGATACCAGGAGAAAGTATTCCTTTTATGAGAAGGAATTCTATGCAATTGTTCAAGCACTGAAGAAGTGGAGACATTTCGATGTTCAAAGTGGTAGTATTCGAAGAATATGCGCTTATGTATATTTTAGTTATAGTTGAAACATAAGTATGCTAAATGGGTTGAGTATCTCCAAAGTTTTAATTTTGTTTTGAAACATATAAGTGGCCAAGCCAATAAAGTAGCTGATGCTTTGAGTAGGATACATTTGCTTGTTCAAGAGACTAATTTTGAAGTTGCAGGATTCGATTTTCTCAAAGAATTATATAAAAAAGATCCAGATTTTAAAGAAGCATTCGAAGCATGTAGTAACCATGTTCTAACAAATAGAAGTCAGTGGCTGGATTTTTTTTCTGCGGGAAGACTTGTTATTCAGAAAGAACCAACTGTGTATACCAAAATGTTCCATGAGAGAAAATTTGATCAAAGAAAAGCATAGTGGTGGACTTGATGGACACTTTGGTACTGATAAGACTTGTGAGCAGCTGAGTCACTTTTATTTCTGGCCCAAGATGAGAATAGAAGTGGAAACTTTTGTGAAGAATTGCAAGATTTGTCAATATGCCAAAGGAAGAAGCCAGAATGCAGGGTTTTACACTCCCTTACCTATTCCAGATAGGCCTTGGGACATGGTGAGTATGGATTTTTTTCTAGGATTGCCCAAGACTCAGAGAGGGAATGATGCAGTTTTTGTTGTGGTGGATAGATTCTTCAAAATGTCACATTTTATCCCATGCTATAAAACTAGTGATGCCACCCATGTTGCTAACTTGTTTTTCAAGGAAGTTGTTAGATTGCATGGATTGCCCAAGAGTATTGTTTCAGACAGAGACACCAGATTTGTGGGTCACTTTTGGAGGACATCGTGGAAGAAACTTGGCACTAAACTGAGTTTCAGCTCAGCTTATCATCCTCGGACTGATGGAAAAACTGAGGTAGTGAATAGGAGTTTGGGAAATTTGTTGAGGAGTCTTGCAGGAGAACATCCCAAGCAGTGGGATCATATTTTGCCTCAGGCAGAATATGCATATAATGATTCACCAAACAGAAGCACAGGGAAGAGTCCATTTCATATTTTTTATGGAATGCATCCTAGGGGAATATCAGAGTTAAGAAATCTGGGAAGAGCAGAGCTAAGGAGTGCAGATGGTGAAGAGTTTGCTTCCGAGATCCAGGCCATACATGAACAAGTGAAACAACAATTACAAGGCAGCATCATCAAATATAAAACCAGAGCAGACTTGAGTAGAACAGAAGTTCATTTTGAAGTAGGAGATCAAGTTTTGGCACACTTGAGAAACGAGAGGTTCCCAAAGAAGCAGTACAACAAATTGAAGTTCAAAAAGATTGGGCCATGCAAGATACTTAGAAATTTTTTTGCAAATGCTTATGAGATTGAATTGCCACCTGATGTTGGAATATCTCCCATTTTTAATGTTGCAGATTTGTACGAGTATGAAGATGATGGTGCAGAGGACAGATCAGCAGACAAGGAGCAGATTGAGTGGAAGGAGCAGCTACCTCCAGCTCAGCCATTGCAACCAGAGAAGATATTGAACAAGAGAGTATTCAGGAAGACCAGAGGACAAGAGTACTTCCAGTACTTGATAAAATGGAAGGATAAACCAGAGGAAGATGCCACTTGGATGACTGAAGAAATGCTGCAGAAGATCGACAGATCAGTGGAGGAGCTCATGGACAGGAGCCCATGAAGAAAATTGCCCTCAGGAGTCTGATGCAGGGGCATTGGACACTGGCCAGCAATGTAGGAAGTTTTGTCCACATGTTGTGGCTAGGAGGGTTTGGAAGCATTCAAATTATTACAGCTAGGTGTCAATACCTTAGCTGATTGTAACTCTTTAGATTAATTAGAGTCAGAGGAAGTCGAATAGCTTAGTTTCCTAGCTGTCATATTTTAGTAAATTGAATTATTATGGTTAGACTGATGGTTTCTAGAACAGTCATCTCAGAGGAACCGAAGAGTCATCAATCTATGTATATAATTGTAAAACCTCGAATGTATGAAGGGGGAAAGACAATAAGAGAAAGAATAGAGGAATTCTGCAGTAACTCTGTGTATTTCAAATCGCTTCCAATTAAATAGTTCTGTGCATTATCTCAGTATCGTGCCCATTTCTTAAGAGTGAAAAGATTGTCTAATTGGGACGTGATGAACTCCTGCATGATTTCCCCTACCTCTGTAGTTTTATTTCCAAATCCGTTTCAATAATCCCTGCGCAATTAAGAAATAACCCGTGGCGTGCTCTGTATAGAAAATCATGGTTAATATTGGTGACTTTCCCGTATAAAAGAATAACCTTGTTTTATCGCATAGTTGCATCAAATCCTATCGAATACGTTGTATTGAAACTCAGATTTAATCGATACAATGGAGCCCGAACACCGACGGAACCGTGATTTATTACTGTAGCAGGAAAACCGGAACGGATTTGCAAAGGCGGGTTTCCCCGATTCTGCACCACCTTTGGCACGGAGGTGGTATTACCGGAGAGTGGAGAGATTCCATACTGGAATCTACACGTAGCGGATTTGACGTCCGATGAAACCACCTTTCCGTATATATTTCGCGCGTTAACGACAGGATCGAAGTCCCCAAGAGGAATGAGTTCGAGTCGTTGATTCGAGAGGAGGTCATCGAACGGTCCTAGTTCGACAGAGATGCACGATATTTAGTCAGGTATGACGCCCACGTTGATTGTTCCACAGGATATAGGTGGGGCCAGATCTACGTGTCATTCCAAAGCCAATTGATTATAGTTGTTGAATTATTTATTCGGGTTATAAACCAAAGATCAAAGGGTTATTATAAAGTTTACAAAAGGTTGAAATAGTCATAAAAAGTTGGGAACGGTTATATAAGGCCGAAGGCATAACCATTGATTATAGGGTTCAGATATATATACGTGTGTAACCCAGAAGATACAATTGGAAATTTGTTGTGAAATTATTTATTCGTCAATTTCTTTGAAATTGACAAATAAAAACGAAAAGGGGATGCGACAGAGCCACACAGTGTTGACCGTCCCTCCATTGGGTGTTGACTTTTGGTGTTGTTGCATCATAATGAAATGGAGTGAGGTATGAGAAGTGGCCTGAAATTCATGATATGTATTATTCAATTGCAGAAAAACATCAAACTTTAAAAATCTGGAATGGAAATGAGGTGGATGAAGTATGGAATGAAATGGAAAATGAGATGGACCATAAGTGAAATTAATCTGCACTTATGATTTTGTAATAACTACTTGCAGAAAGAACAGATTTGGGAAGCTAGAGTGTCAGAAAGATTCTGATTTTCACTCCACCTTTTCTGTATAAACATGCCAATCAGTGATTGGTTTTCATGTTTATACTTTTTTTTTTTTTAATATCTGACTTCAGAAAATTCACTTAAGTTGATGAAGAAGAAAAATTCGTCTTCATTAACTTTATATCATTGCTTTCCTGGAATTTATTGACAAATTCTTCTCTTGAGAGTGGCTTATGATACAGCTTCAATCTATGACCATTCACAAGAAAAGTGACCTCTTCTTCATCTATTGTCCTGATTTTTATTGCTCCATTGTCAAAAATTCTTATAATTTCATATGGCCCAAGCCAATGTGTTTGGAATTGACCTTGAAAATCCTTGAAATTTGAATCAAACAAGAGAGCCTAGTCACCTTCCTTGAACTTCTTTTCCTTGATGTACTTGTCATGCCATCTAGTCCTTTGCTGTTGGACTAGACTTGTTTTCTGAACTGCATCTTGTCTGATCTCATCCAATTCATTAATCTGCTCCAATCTGTGCTTTTGTGCCTTTGATAGATCAAGTCCTAGCTGAACTGCCATTTTGAAAGTTTGAATCTGGAACTCTATGGGAAACAAAACTTGCTTTCCATAAACAATTTCATAAGGAGTATGGTTTGTTGTGCTTCTCCATGTAGTTCTATAGGCCCACAAGGCTTCAGGAAGCCTATCTACCCAATCTTTTCTATGTAAATGGACAATCTTTGTTAGGATTCCTTCAATAACCTTATTATTAGATTCCACTTGACCATTTGCTTGTGGATGATAGGGAGTAGATTTTATATGTCTGATTTTGTACCTCTCCATCATTGTTCCACTAGCCTTGATGTGAATTGAGCTCCTTGATCTGTAACAATTTCCCTTGGGACACCAAAACGAGTAAAAATATCCTCAAAAATAAAATTAACTACAGATGCTTCAGTAGAAAAAATTAATGGCTTGGCCTCTACCCATTTGGTAACATAATCAGTGCAAACTAATATATATCTCTTTTGTCTTGATGGAGGACTAATAGGTCCTACAAAATCCAAAGCCCATTTTTCAAAAGGTTCAATATGTACCTGAGGTTGTAATGGAATTTCACCTGAAGGAGAAGGTTTCCCTACCCTTTGGCAACTGTCACACCTTTTGACATACTCTTTAGCATATTTAAACAAGGAAGGCCAATAATATCCTAAATGAAGGATCTTATAGGCTGTCCTCTTATCAGCAAAGTGTCCACCACAAGGTTCATCATGACATGCTTTGAGAATCTCAGGCATCTCATCTTCCCGAACACATCTCCTAATGATAAAATCTGGACCAGTCTTGTACAACTCATTAGCAACCCATGAATATTTTTCACTATCATGAATGATTTTTCTTTTATCTCTTGCATTCATTATTGAAGGAAATTTTCCTGAAACTAAATAATTAGCAATGTCAGCAAACCAAGGAGTTTGGGTAGAAATTGCAAAAAGATATTCATCAAGAAATTGATCTTCAATTGGAGTGTCATCTTTGATGTTTTGGACTCTAGATAGGAAATCAGCTATTGTGTTTTGTTTTCCAGGCCTATCTAGAATGGTAATGTTGAATTCTTGTAAAAGCTATAACCATCTTATGACTCTGCCATTAGTGATTGATTTGTTCATTGAGTATCTAATTGCAGAATGATCTGTGTGAACAAAAGTTTCATAGCCTGTTATATAGTGTCTGAATTTGTTTATGGCATGAACAACAACTAAAAACTCTTTTTCAGTTACAGTATATTTTAACTCTGCAGGAGTCAAATTTTTACTGGTATAGTAGATGGCATAAGGAATCAGGTCTTTTTGTCCCAATACTGCTCCTAGAGTTGTATTTGAGGCATCTGTTGAAATATGAAAAGGTAACTTCCAGTTAGGTCCCCTTAAAATAGGTGCTTCAGAGATTCTTGTTTTTAAGGTCTCAAAGGCTAACTAGCAATCAGAATTCCATTTGAATTCAGAGTCTTTGGTAAGTAATTTGAAGAGTGGAGATGCTATCTTGGTGAAGTTTTCTATAAATCTTCGATAGTACCCTGTAAATCCAAGAAAACTCCTAACATATTTTTGACAACTTGGAATAGATAAGTTAGAGATGACTTCAACTTTTGACTCATCAACTCTAATCCCATCCCCTGAAATGTGATGTCCTAAAACAATTCCTTCAGTAAACATCATAAAACACTTTGCATGACTAAGTGAAAGATTTGCTTCTTTACATCTCTTTAAGACTTTTTTCAAGTTTGCTAAGGCTTCTTCAAATGTGTTTCCATAAACTGTGAAATCATCCATATATGCCTCTACATAATCATGTATTAGATCTGAAAAAATTCCTAATACTGCCCTTTGAAATGTTGCAGGTGCATTGCATAATCCAAATGGCAATACTCGGTAAGCATAGGTACCCCAAGGACAGGTAAATGTGGTTTTGTCTTGGTCCTCAAGTGCTACTTTAATTTGATTATAACCACTAAACCCATCTAGAAATGAAAAGTACTTTTTGCCAGCTAAGGTATCTAACACCTGATCTATGAAAGGTAGGGGAAAATGATCTTTAAGAGTAGCTTTGTTTAATTCTCGGTAGTCAATACATACCCTCCATTTACCATTTTTCTTTGACACAATTACCAAAGGAGAAACCCACTGACTATCTGAAATAGGATAGATAAAGTTGACATTCAACAATTTTTGCAATTATTCTTTAACAATCTCCCTAAGATTTGGATTCATCCGTCTTTGAGGTTGTCTGATTGGTTTACAATTTTCCTCTATGTAGATGTGATGAGTGCAAGTCTTGGGGATTATCCCTTTCATATCATTTTACTCCCATGCATATGCAGAAGAATGTCTCTATAAAATTTTGACTAGCTCTTCTTGTTGAGATTTTTCTAGGTTCTTGTTTATGTTTAAAGTTTTGCCTGGAAATATCTCAATTGTAGAGCTGCCAAATTTATCCATGGAATAGAGAGACATCTGCCTTGATGAAAAAAACTCAATGTTGGATTCTTCTTGAAATTTTTCATGTTTATGTTTCGAAGAGGATTCAAAGTTTTCTAAAGTATTCAGAATTTGACTATCTTCACTAATTTCTGAAATTGTGAAGAGAGGTTGTAAGTCTTCTTCATCCTCTATCCATTGAGTATCATCTAAATCTATAATTGTCCTTGCTGGAGGATACAAAGTGAATTTCTTAGTTGAACTACCATCAAAGATGTACATATCACCGGATCTACAACTAATGAAAGCATCAGCTGTAGCTAACCAAGGTCTTCCTAATATAATTGGATGCCCTCCTAGATTATTCTTAGGAGTTAGGATTATGAAATCCACAGGGTACTCCCAAGAATCTAGGGACACTGGAATGCCTTCTATTACCCCATCAGGTTTAATCATAGATCTGTCTACTAATTGTAATAATGTGGGTGTAAAGAGAAGATTAGGAAGTTTCAGTTTATCCATGATTTGTCTACTCATGATATTGATTGCTGCTCCTAAATCAATGAGTGTGTTCTGGATCTCAATTACATTGATGTGAATTTCAACAACTAGATTTCCTGGGTCTAGATACTTTGGAATATCAATCTTACCCATCATGATATCTGCTATTTTTCCTGCCAGTTGAATTTTCTTTGTCTCTCTTATTCTTTTTCTTGTTTTCTTCATGCTCAACTCCTTTATTGTCTTTGCTCATCTAGGAAATCATAATTAGGCACCATAATTTGTTTTTCTACACCTCTATCAATTTGTAATCTTTCTGGAAAGAGAGGTGTAGGAGTGGATGTTGATGGCTGCTCTAATACAGGAGTTGAAATTATTGGTTCTTTTTGTTTTGATTTTTCAATGTTTGGGTCCTGAAAAGATGTGTCTTCTTCAAGACTTTTATTTTCCCGATATAGCCACCTCGAGAGTTATCTTGATCCACAGAAGGTTTCCTCTTTTCAAGTATCCTTCAGGACCTAAGTTGAACATCACTAAGGTCTAGAGGAGTAATTAAATAAGTTGGAAACTGTTGACCTTCTATCATGTATGTATTCTGAGGATTTTTATTGTTGGGGTTTGGTATGGGTTGAGCAGGCAACTAATTTGATTTATGAGGAAATGGTAATGGAAGTGGTTGATTTTGATGTTGTGCATTTTGAGGATTTGGTTGAGGATTCTGTTGAAAATTTTGTTGAGGAGGGAAATGTGGATATGGTGGATAGGATGGTGGATACTGATAGTACTGAAAGTATCTTCCATAGGGATTTTGTGAACCTTGTGCCCAAGCTTGAGATTGATTTTGAAATTTCTTTAAGACCAGGAAGTGGAGGAAAACTCTTGTTCTCATGTTTTTTCTGAACAAATGACACAAGTCTCTACAAATTTTGCATCCAAAGGACACTCTCTCAAGGCATGCTTATTTCTACATCTGGGACAAAAGATTGCTAAGGCCTCAGATTCAGCTTTTTGCTTGTTTTGTAACTTAAGGGTGTCTATTTGTTCACTAAGAATCCCTAAGATGTCAGATTTGAAATCATCAAGAATATGTCCTATTTCTGCCCTACTTACTGTCCTAGAAGCAGACTTACTTGCCCTTGCAAGAGCAGGGTCTCTTGGGCCTTTTACAGTTTTGGATTTCCCTCTTGAAAGGTTAATACATAACTCAGATATTTCAGGTAATGTGAGCTGAGATATATCCCCTTTTCCCATCATGTTAAGGATATCCAACCATTCATCCCTAATTGGCTTCAACAAGAGAGCTTTTAAAGTGTCTTGATCTAAGTTCTCTATTTTTGCTCTTTTGATGTTGTAATGAAATCTCTCCAACAAATCTTCCAAGTTTTCATCTTCTTTTGGTAACATCTTAAACACTTCCTCCTTATGATTGATTGGCATACAATAATCCAAATACCTTTCTAAAAATGCTTGTTTCATGTCTTCCCATGTCCTAATAGAACTGTTGATCAAACTCATAAACCACTTCAATGCTGCTCCTTTCAATGTTGAAGGAAATAGTTTAAGTTTTTGAGCATCTTGTAAGTATTCATAAGTTCTACACAGGACTTCAAATTCAAATAGGAAGGTTTCAGGATCTTCAGTTTTAAGTCCATAGAAGTTTGGAAGGACAGAGGGTGAAATGTTTTTCATAGCTGTATTGGTTTCTTCATCTACTATAGGAAACCCAAAAGAGCTTCCTATTTCTCTTCTACCTCTTCCTCTACCTCCTTCTCCTCTCCCTATACCTCTACCCCCTCCATATAATGTGTGTTCTCCATTAAAGACTCCTCCTCCCCCTTCTTCTGCCATAGTTGATTCTTCTGTGGAAGTGGAAAAGTTTGTGTCTCTAGCAGCGGTCCTTGAATATTATTCTAAGACAGGTTCAGTGGATGAAGTGGAAGCTCTTTCTAATGGAATATCTGATCTTAAGTCCTCTGGAAGTCTAGGATCAGTAAAAGATGGAATGTGGGTCTGAGTTGGAGGTGTGATGGCTCTTGGTCTAGATGAAACAAGTGGTATTCTAGGAATCAAAATTCTTCTTCTTATGAATCTACCCCTTGAGTCTCTCTCTCTACGCATATAATTGTTTTGGGGAGTTAAGAAACAAGGCTACCTAGTTACACTTCCCTGGCAACGGCACCAAAATGTTTGTGCTCAACCTAGTGTTCCTAAATTGAGTTCATTAATTGTCAACCAGGGTTGGTAAACTGTTGAAGTGTGGTGCACTATATGTGCCTAGGTATTTGTTTCTCACTACGTTGTGTTTAGTGTTTTCTGATGTTTTTGGTTTTATGGTTTTATGTTTGAAAAGGGAAAGAACTAAATGTTGGTGAAAAGAAGCTATTGGTTGTGTTAAAACATAACAAAGCCTAAACTATAAATGGAAAACAACAAATGCAAAGCTTGATAATGACTTCATTGCAAGGAAATAAATCACAACATGAGCTTAAACTTATCCAATTCATTCATTAAAGATGTTTTGTAAGATCTTGAGAAATGGACAAGTTAAGTGTGAATGAAGTTCTCCTAAATAAACAATCAACTTACAATGTTACAACATCTCATCCATGATTAAAGGTTCATTGGAACATATTTGGAAAAGGACATTTGTAGCACAATAATATTTCTACTCTAAACTAGCTTCTAATTCTATTCTGTAACTCAATTTAGCACCACTAGGCCTCACTCAAAAGTTATAGATTTCTTTTTAGAATAGTCTTTGAGAAAAGGCTTATTTTTGAAATGGTAAAAAGGTTGCAAAATACTCCAGGCCTTAGACTGATACTAGCTTCTGTCCAGATGATTATATATTAATATGAGTTTGGAACAAAAGAAGTTTTGTAAATAATGAAGACCGTGGTATTTAAATTTAACAACTAATACAATTTAAAATGCAATGGATAGCAACTAAACTTGGAATGTTAATATAGTGAGCTAAGACTAAACTAGAGTGTTACTAGTCTACTTGAAGTACAGTGAACAGTGTTAAACTAAAAAGCCATTATCAAACTTGAAATGAAATGACAGAGCTGAATTAAATGCATTCTACCTACGGAGTGCTGTAACTAAATTAACATGCAACTAGTCTATGGAATTCTACAGTCCAACTCGTTCAATAGGAATGATATTTTGGAAGAGTTTGTAAAACAAGTATGGTTGTATTATTCAATGTAGTTGAAGATAAACATAAGACTGAAAACAAATACAACTAGAATCTAAGACACCACAGCTGTTTCTTATTTGTTTTTAATGATGTTTTGGAAGAGTTTGTAAGAGTAAGACCGGCTGTGACTCTTAGTGTAGACAAGCAACTAAAACCTACAATACCACAGCTATACCTTATTCATCGTGATGATATTTTGGAATATTTTATAAGAGTAAGTCTAGCTGTGATAATTAACGAAAGAAAATGCAACTAAAACCTACAACACCATAGCTATGCCTTATTCATCATGATGATATTTTGAAAGAGTTTATAAGAGTAAGTCTAGCTGTGATGATTAATGTAAATAAGTATGAAACATAAACTTCAGAAATCTACTTAAGCTAGAAATGAAAAACGAGACTAAAATACTTATCTAAACCGTATAAACAAGGCTGCTCAGGAGGCAGGGGCCCTCTACCACCAGAGTAGCACGAAATATACTTCAAGATTAACTCAACGCCTTCAAGGAAATGATGCTTCTTTTATTAAAGAGAAATTACTTCAAAACAGAGTATTTTCGGACTTCTGAAATCTAGCAATCAATCGCAAAATATAACCTTGTCCCTTGGTTTCCCGAGCCATATTTATAATCAAAATTACATAACTATCTTGAGATAACCTAGGGATAATTGTCTTTCCAAATAAAAACCAAACTAGGACTCTAATGGTGGTCATGTAATAGAATTAAGGACATCTGGACTGTCCTTTTCCTATTAGGAGTCTCTCTCCTAGTTTGAGTTCCCACGTACATAACTACCTACAGAATTCCGTTCAAACTTCGTGGAGAGAAACAAATGATGAGGGAATGATGTGGAATACGCCCATATTTGTTTTTCTCTAAGATGACACCTGGAACCTGCGTAGACATAAAGACAACTGCAAAATCGGTAACTAGCTACAGAATGTTTGCATTCTGTAGCTAGATCTAGTTCAAACAGTACTACAATGACAAAATCATAAAAACATAGCAAGTTAGTCATGATATTCATTCTTAAAGAAATTTTAACTAATTTCATTGATCATTTGAGCCTGTGATTAATAATGGACAAAAGAAATGGAGTGGAATGTGGTGGAAGAAAGAACATTCTTGGAGCTCAACAGCCTCTAAAAGTAAAAACAAACAAATGAACCCATGCTATCAAATCTAGGAGTCAAGCCACACACAAATCGTAGATTCCCACACTAAAAACACTAGTTGGTGATGAAATCCAACATCGTAGAATTTTAATGCAGAAATGGTGGTTGGAACAGTTACCCCGACAACCTGCTTAATGAAACAGACTGGCACAAGTTTCTTCATAAAAGAATCTCAAGTGAAGAGAACCCCCCAGAGATTCCAAGTGAGTATAGTCAATGTCTGCTCCAAGTACAGTGAGATATTTCCTTCACTGTCACCTTAGGAAATGATATTAAGTTTATGGACACTAAGGTTACCAACATCAAAAAAATACAATTGAGGGAATACTCTACGATCCGATTCTACACGCAAGGGCAGAGTAACAAAACTCAATCCCATTGAAGGCTCCTCGACATGGTCAATCAGAGGTTTACCAACAAGTGACCCCAAGCTCCTAGACAATGGTTAATCCGTGGTTTACCATTTGTAATGCACACAAATCTTCTATCTTTCCCAATAAAACAAAATTGATTATCTCAAAGGTTCGGACACGATCTTGTGATTAACTCCTTTAGGAGAAGCTTCCCAGACTGTACCAATTACAATTGGATTTATTTCCTACCGCAATATTTATCTACTTGTTTGTTTTAGTTTCTTTGGAAAGTTAACTACAACCTATTCCAAAGCACCAATCCCGAGCTAGATTGGTGGAAAGAGCCCTAAAAATGTAAAAATTACTAGATGAATTTTAATTAAGCGTTGTGTTATTTAGGGTGTTATTACTCAAAAGGGTAAATGGATATGAAACCAATGGTGTTATGACCCGACCCAAAACTAAATGCAATTGAATATGATAATGTAATCTTTTCAATTCGATGAATCCTAACTAAAGTAAGGAGAGAGTTTCCATTCACTTCCAACTATGCAAAAAATTGATCACTAAGAGAATATATAACAAATTCTCTAATGCACTAATTTCATCAAGAAAAACTAATGCAAATCAATTCCAAAACATTTTTTTATTTTTGTGTTTTTAAAACAAGCATGAAAACATTTAAATTCAAATCAAAGAAAACTGAGCTAAATCTACAATTGATTTTTCAGAATGTAAACTATGCAGTTGTAATCTATGCACAATTCACTTGAAAAGTATGCAAATGTAATCTATGCACATTTTTCATTCATATTATGAAAATGAGAATTCTAATTATGCAAATGTGATCTATGCAAGAGAATTCTCAAACACAAGATGATTCTAATGTAATCTAAGAACCAATCAAGTGCAAGCAACAAAAATTGGGTGAGAGTTTCAAAGATCAAAAATAAAAATACTCAAAGGCGATTAACACTCATACACAATTTTTTTGCAAAAACAAAAGCAAAAAGATGCAAAATTGTGAAAGAACTTAGAGAAACCTCCGAGTAATGACCAAAGGAAATCAAATTAATAATTTCTCAAAAAAGAGACTCAAAACACCCAATTAACTTAACAGAGATTGATGAGATGAAAAATTTGCTGAAAGAAACTCATAAACAAGGCTTTTTGACATAAAAATATAGATATGGGTAGATGCTAAGAATCATAAATAAAATCTAAACTAAACTAAAAGAACAAATCTATGTTTTTTCAAGACTTTTAACAGGGTCTACAACAATGTGCGGTCCCCAGAAAAGTTCAAGAAAAACAAAAAATACTTCAAAACTTTTCAAAGAAAAGTAAATATAAGTTACCCAAGCCCGTACAAATCAATCAAAAATCAGAAAAAAGAATTTTCTCAAATCAAAACAAGTTCTTTCCCCAGCAGAGTTGCCAATTTTTTGGCCGGATAAATCGATCTTGCGGACAAGATCGATCTTCCTAGTGTCAAAAGACAATCTAGCAACAAACGAACAACTAATTTTATCTTTCTCTAAATATATTTGTTTTACAAGTAAATTCTATGAATGTGTCGTTCCTACCTTAGATCCAAATGCTTATTTTTAACAGTAGTTCTTCCATCGCATCAGTAGTTCTTCCGTCACAACAATAATCCTTAAGTCGCAACAAGAGTTCTTTCGTTGTAACAATAGTTCTTCCGTCACAACAATAGTTCTCCCGTCGCAATAATAGTTCTTCCGTCACAACAAAGTGTCGTCTTTAAAGACCTGCAATCACAAACAAGAAAATATTAAATAGCACCTGTATAACAAATAATTATAAAACATACCTATCATAGTGATCAAGGAAACTATGAAATAACCGATCAAACGATAGCTTATTGAAATAAACAATCGAATGACAATTTATTGAGAAAAACAAAACTTCATTGTATTAATCTTAAAATAACAGAAGAACCTTACAACCTTAGCCTTGATGTTCAATAGGCCTTCCCAGGGTCTGAAGCAGGAGTCTCCTCTACTTTGATAAGTCTTGCACTCTTCCTCCAGGAGAAGATAGAGGTATGTGATCTTTCCTCACAAAATCTCAGCATAAAGAAGTCTAAATCTCAATAGCACTTCACCTCAATCACACAATAAAGCTTGAAATCCATTTAAGGCTACCCAATGCATCTTTTTATAAAGCAGATGAGGAGTTTAGGGTTCCACCTATGAAGGGATAGAGTCCTCCTTCAAAGGCATAGGCTCCTCACATCAAGGGGTTAGATCCTTAAGGTGTGGGATGCATGAAACCTATTAGAGCATACTCATCCCCAAAAAATATCACCCAAAAGCTTCTAGAATTGACCAAAAAACAACCTTTTTACTTTGGTTTCTCGGCCTTTTGGCTTTGAAGGGGTTACGTAGGCATTACATAGAGAACCTGCATTCTGGAACGCATTTTTGCTTCACATTACCTGTGTACCCTAGCCAGGAACGTAGGTAAGCTTCACATTACCTGCATACTCAGGGTTTTGGAGATTTTTAGGGTTTTTTCTCCTATTTTAGGGCTTGACATGAGGAATAGAGGTTGTAAGAATTACAGAGGAGGTAAGTATGAGTGAAAATGAGCTCATATATTCAACAGAATGTCAAGGTGACAGTTTTTAGTGCAACAATATCATGACAGAGCCATCTTATTTTGAAGAAGTAGAGCAGGAGCCCACATGGCTAGATGCCATGGTGGAGGAGTATGACTCCATTGTCATAAATAGTGCTTGGGATATTGTTCCAAGGCCAGCGAGTAAATAAGTGGTAGGTTCAAGATGGATCTACAAGGTAAATCAAGCTACTGATGGGAGCATCGAGAAGTATAAGGAAATATTTGTTGCCCGAGGATTCTCACAGATCGAGGGGATTGATTATGAAGAAACCTTTGCACCTATCGCACGGTATTCTTCCATAGGGACCATCCTTGCTTTCTCAGCACAGATTGGTTGGCACATTTATCATATGGATGTGAAGACTGCGTTCCTTAATGGGATCATTGAGGAAGAAGTGTACATTGAGCATCCTGAAGGATTTGAGATCTTCAACAATGAGGTGCATATGTGCACACTCAAAAGACCACTATATGGGATGAACAAAATAGCACGTGCTTGGTACACTCAGATCAATGGCTATTTCACTGGAATTGGCTTCACCAAGAGTGAGACAGAACCAAACCTGTTCCAAATTGTGGTGGAGGGTAAGATTTTAAGAATTTTTCTTTACGTTGATGATTTAATACTAACAGGTGATGAGTAGTTGATACACTCATGCAAGGCAGATCTTGCAAAGGAGTTTGATATGAAGGATTTGGGCCTCCTTAATTATTTCCTTAGATTGGAAATATGGCAGCGAGAAGGTGAACTATTTGAGTCTCAAGGGAAGTATTCTCAGGAGATACTTGGTAAGTTTCACATGGAGGACTGCAAGCCCATGTATACTCCTCTTCCATGAAATTGGAGGAAAGAGAATGCTACATCAGCAGAGGTAGTGGATGCCACTATTTATCAACAGTTGGTGGGTTCACTCGTGTATTTAGTTAATAAAAGACTGGACATATGCTATCCAGTGAACTAGCTTAGTCAAGCGATGGTTAAGCCTACCAAGCTCTTTTGGAAGGTAGGAAAGCATGTCTTGAGATATCTCAAGGGCACATCTGAGTATGGTTTATGGTACAAAAATATGGATGAGGTGAAGTTGCATGGCTTCATGAATGTAGATTGGGCAGGCATCCCAACAGACAGAAAGAGCACATCAGGAGGGGTTTTCAGTATCAGACCTACAACAGTATCTTGGTACAGTAGGAAACAAAGATCCATGGCACTCAGTTAAGTGGAAGCAGAATACATGGCAGCAACTCAAGCTGCATGTGAGGCTATGAGGATGAGGAAGATCCTGGTCAGCTTGTTCGGTTCTCATTTAGATCCTACAGTGATACATTGTGATAATCAGAGTTGCATTAAACTCTCGATTAATCCTATGTTTCATGATAGATATAAGGATATAGATATCTAGTATCATCATGTCAGAGATTGTGTGCAGCAAAAGATCATGTTGCTTCAGTACATTCCTACGTAAGATTAGGATGTAGATATTATGGCGAAGGCACTCAATAGGAGGAAATTCAAATACGATAGAGTTAGGATCAGGGTGAAGGATAATCCCTATCTTTTTGAGAGGGAGTGTTGAGATTCAATAATATGATGATATTAGTGAGAAGAAAGCATCTTCACTAAGTGGGGCCCGCAGGATATTTTTAGGTGTATGTCTATTTTTAGACATTGTGATCATATTCTATAAGTTGCAGGATGCTATTTTTAGATGGTTGATCAAATGTTAAAAATAGATGAGATTCTATTTTTAGAATATTGGGTGAAGTCTATTTATAGATCGTCAATCTAAATATAGATGCATGTAGATTATTATTAGCCCTTAATAATAATCCAATAATAAATATCAAGTTATTCTCTTAGAGCACTTTATGATAGTGAACAGATTTGGAAAATTAGTGGGCTGAAGGAATTATGCAATTCCTAGGGCAGTTATTGACTCATGCATGGAGTACTCAGTTACAACTAAAGTGGAAAAGTTATGACAGATTTGGAAGAGTAGTTACGGGAATTGTTATTTAGTTTAACTCAGTTAAGTGAGTTAAACTCAGTTGAGCTAGTTGTATCTAGTCTAACTGAAATATACACTAGTGAGAGTTTATTGAATTAATTATTTAATTAATTCATAACTAGAGACTTACTTGCAACTAAACAAATACAACAGTTAAGTACTTGCATGTCAGTTCCAGTGGAGACCCAGTGGAGAGATAGGTGAAAGGGTGAGATGGACTATATGTTGTGACTATAGTGATGCATTTAATGCATCTAACACACATTGGAGATCCAATGAGGATTTCTCAGTCAATACAAGGCCAATTCAAATTCATTCATAGGTCTTCTTCAACAGGGATTGCACAGTGGAGGCAGGCTGGGAGGAGGCAAGAAATTGGTGCACAGATATGCAAATTTCTACATGAGAGTGTGTAATGATTTTTGATTGTACTGAGAGCTTGATGTACTAAGCTTTGTGTGATATTATTACATGATTCCATTAATATACATAATATATGATAGTTGGGTTTCTTAGTTTTAAGATTTCCCATTAAAAAACTGTGTTTATGTGTGATTGATTTTCTTCATGAGTTTTGAAATTGGCGATTTAATTTCCGCAAAGAATTAAGTGGAAGGATTTTGTATTTAACATAATATTAATTTTTTAGTTTAGGGGGATCCAGTAATACTATCAGTGTTAATAAATTTCTACATCTTCCTCATTAATCTCCTTTTGCAACTCCTCATTGCCTTCTTCATTTTCTTCATTTTCTCACATCAAGTTCAACCACCACTCATTAGTTTTTTCTACTTCCTAAAGAATTATTAAATTTTCTATTTAGATTTTGTATACTTCAAGGTTATTTAGTGCTTTGAGCTCTCATCTTCTCCAACCCATTACTTAATACAAATTTTTACAACACCATGACCAAAAGGTTAAAGGTTATGCTTTTCTAATATCAAAATTTTTCATTCTCTCGTCTATTTCCCTTGCATTGTAGGGTTTTTCCAACTAAGGATGGAGCAATGGCACATCCATGATGTCGTTAGATCTGATCTAATACACTTGGTTGAACTCAAGAAATTGGCTTCACGTTTCCTCCAATCGTAGTGATTTCACGATTTCAGTTTATACCAATCATAGTGATTTAACAATTTCATTCTACAGAAGGAATTTGTGTGTGAACTCAATAAATTGGATTCTCAGTTCCTCCAATCATGGTGAATTCATTTTACAGCAGTGTGTCACTTCAAAACTATTCTAGACAAGCGCAATGAGGCACTCAAGAGGTTGTATGTTCAACATTCCATGGAGGAATACGAAGTCGAACGTGTGGACAATAATCTGTGGAAGATTCTGTTGATTCTCCTTTGTACATGAGACATTCCTACAGAAAACAAGTCATATTACAGCATGTCTACCATGCCCCATAATTCCAAAGTTGATGCTAAGCCAAATGAAATGGAAATTTTCCAACACAACACATTTTAGAGATACTTGTAAGAATTGCGGGGTAATTATCACCAACCAATGAATTGATACAGATTATAAAGAATTTGGCACATTTTAAACCCTTTCGCGATTACAACCTGAGATGTCACAGGTATGGGTACCTCTGCTACTTTGCTGGTATTTAACAATGAATTGGGATTCACCAACCACAACATAGAATCTCTATGCAGCGTTGGACGATCTACCAAGAAGGGAAAAAGACAAGGAGGCTACATTAGCAAGAAAGGTATTCATTTCTTAAAACCCGTAATCATTTCTCAAAAGGAAATTGGGGTGATAGGGAGGTTTTTCAATCCTTGACTATCTACTATTTAGATAAAATGTAATATATATTTTTAAATTTGTAGATATTCGGTTTAAAAACTTTCGAGAATGGCTGCTCATGTGAAACATGTTACACAAACAATATAAATTGGGGTGATTGGGAGCTTTTTCTAGCCCTAGATGTTAAGATAAAATTTTCACTAGGTATATGAATTTGAATAGTTTGGCTTTAACTTCTTTGGCTCATGTTTGTTTGGATGAAATATGGTATACAAACATAATAGAATTGTGGTGATTGGGAGCTTTTTTAGCCCTGTATTTTTAGATAGAATTTGGTGTGCAATTTTAAATTTATGGAATTTGGGTTTAGGAGATTTGTTCATGGTGTTTAGATGATAGGTAAATATCAGTAAGTAGTTACACTGAATAAAAATATCAATATTTTAAAAACATTGCCTTCACAGGCTATAAGGTAATGTGAGCAGAATATTTCAATTGTGAACCAATCTGCATGCTGAAACATTGCAAAACTATGTGTGTCTACTTAATATTGCCAATTTTCAATGTTTGATATTGCACAATATTAAAACAACATAATGTAAGAATGTTTTTAAAATCTTAGTAACAATCAAGATCACTCAACAAATACAAAAATCAATATGTTTAATATCATTATAACCAAATACTCAGAAATAGTGAAAATTTCTGCAATAGAATGGTTTCAGTAACAAACCTCCTTGACCTTTAACAAAATAAAAAATGGTAATAGATACAATGTGCATGAGAGATGTTGACTTTTAACAAATCAGTTAATAATAGAAACAATAAATCATCATTCAAAATGGACAGAGAGAGAGATAAAGTAGACTAATATCCTTTTATAGATTCTATTACATCAGTGTTCCTGGGAAAAGAACATTCTTGTTGATGCTCTCTGGTGAAAAATGTGGTGAGAAAAAAGAGAAAGGAGATGAGATTTAAAGGGATTACATAATTTTGTCTATTCTAATTTTTTTACTGTTTTTCATCTATGGGGCCCCTTTTTTGGCATAAAATTTATGTCAGCTTATTTTATGCCCAAAAATTTTTCCTGCTCCAAAATCATTGGGAAGCTTCCCTTCCATTTCTGGTTTTCAAAGCATTTACCCTCAGATCCAGAGGAGAAGATGGATATGCATTTCATGCCACTCAGCTTAAGATATATTTTTTCAAAGTTTCAAAAAAATAATAAATTGATGTATTTTAATTTTTTAAAAATCTAGAAATGTCATCCAATCCTAATTTTACTAACAATGGCCAACAAGACTTACAAATCATATTAGCATAGAGGTTAGAACTAGGCATACTAGAAGTGTCTTCTTTGAGAATGCTCCCCACTATGGATTTGACACTCTAAGAAAATCTTCTTCGTGCACAACTTGGGATCGTGGCACTCCTGTATAGGAGTGCCTTCATGACTGTTACTTCCAAGGCACTTAAAGTGCTCCCTATTTCTATTTGATCTGCCATGCTCCCCACATGTTCCAGCATGCTCCAGAACTAGTTTTCCCCTAATCTGGTCCAACTACCTTAGCACTCTCATGGGAGTGTTTTTATGACCACGCTCTCGAAGCACCAAAGGTTCAATAAAATAATGAATTAATGTATTTTAATTATTTTAAAATCTAGAAATGTCGTCCAATCCTCAATTTATTGACAACTGTCAACAATATTCTTAAGTCATATTAGCATATAGGTCAGAACCAAGCATGCCAAAATGTTATCTTTGATAATTCCCCCACTATGCATTTGAATCTTGTTAGCAAATAGGGCTTTTTGCACACCTTGGGATTATGGTCTCTTGGATAGGGGTGATTTCAAGACCGTTACTTCCAAGGCACTCCAAGTTCTCCCTGCCTCTGCCTGAACTCTGAACTACCATGTTCCTAACATGTTCCAACACGCACCCAAACTATTGTACCCTCAATCTGGTCCCGCTACCCTTTCCCTCTCATGGGAGTACTTCAAGTTTCATGACCACGCTCTCTAACCACTAAGGGTGCTCCATGCCTCTGTCCAAACCTCCCTTCTCCCTACACACTCTAGTACGCTCCCTGACCACTCAACCCCCATTGTTCCAACAATCTTTCCCCACACTTATCCAGCCTCACTATGTACTGGTACTCACACCTCATGTCATTCCACACTCCTTAAATCCACACAATTGTGCCACAAATTTATGAAATAAAGTTTATTTTAAATTTTTATTATGTATAAACCATAGGTGGTTACAAAATTTAGGGTAAATACGAGAAATAAAGTAAAATCCTTCTCCCTCAATATCTTCCATCATTCATTAATTTTGTGTGTTTGAGTTTGTAATCTTTGGAGTGCTAGGTGTGTGGCCATATGGCTTGCAAGTTGATATCAGAGTTGAATGATCAGATGTTGGGACGTTTTGAGTCTTTAGAATCTAGTACTTTACAATTTCTCCAAGAATATAGATATCTGACACCATTTCCTTAGAGACATAGTTTAGAAAGGAGCAGTGGTCCTTGATTACGTTCCTTAAGATTTGTAGGTTGCGGAGATTTCGACAAAGTTCCTAGCTAAGGAGAAGTTTGCTGAGAGAGAGACTTTTCTTGGTGGATAGAACCTTCCTTGCAAAGGCGGAGTATTAGCTTTCTGTAATTGTGTTGCTGAATTATTGTTCTCTTTAGCATCATGCAGTCACTAGTTTCATCAGAGTTGTAAAACCTTAGCTGTGTGCAGCACTTTGAGTAATGATGATCGATGGTGTTGTAGTGGATATGTAGAGATGTAACGATGTATGCATTTTCTACCTTTAGACAGTTTCCAAACTTAGAGAATTCCAGTTTTAGGATTTTCTTTAATTAGAAATTGATGTTTTATTTTGCATTTAACGTTTATAGATTTTGTGAAAGTACATGACTTAGGAAGTCTTCCAGATTTAGAGTAGGCACTATGTTTGAGTTGGTGTCCACATTTAAACCACGGGTGCTCTATTCTAGGAGGATTGGCTCTTTATTCTATGGATTCTCTCATGCATGGAGGGCACATCTCTAGGAATATATAGAGTTAGAGTTTCACAGACACTTCTAAATCTAGGCACGCTACAGGGATAGACCTTCTCTGTAAATCAGTGGCCTTTTTCAGTGTATAAAACAAGGGCAGGCCTGGGGCATTAATTACTAGCTACATGGGCTCCTCCTTTTTCATCATCAAGTCATATGTGAACTTAAACATTCCTAAATATCATGGAGTCATCCTTTTCCACAGCTTCTCATTGACACAAGGTTCATCACTTTCCACATCACTTGATCATCATCAACTATATCCTCTTAATTTAAACAATGTAGAGCTTAGTCATAGCTCTCTCCTAGCCATCTCGATCAAATATTTGTCAAATCATAGGTGTGGAGAATTTTACCTTGGAGTACTGTAATCCTTGAATATTTTAGGTTGTTTCTAGCATGGAGGGTTAAGGATTGCATTATTCCCTAAAAAAAATTGTAGATGCAACAAAATAACAGTGTGGACAACAATGTTTTGTGGAGGTGTGTTGGATCACAGTGTTTGACCAGATTGGATCGCGAATTTGCATCCTATGAGAGCCATGTTGAAGGATTGATTGGGTGATCGCAAGCCTCCTTAGGTGAAGATATTGCAAATTTTGGAATATAATGCGCTCAAATAAATCAGAGAAAGTTATGAAAATATGTTAGCACCGGTTTCTTGGCATTGCCTTTTTCAACTAGGATATTGTTGGAAGGTTGGGTCAGCTTATCACCAATTTCAATAAGAAAAGGATTGAATTGTAAAAGGCCAAAAAAAAGTAAATAATGATCCCATAGATTATTTTTAATCTCGTGGGCATTAAAATTTCATTTCATTTCATAATTAAAACCAACTTGTTCAATGGTCTATATCTTCCAACATTTCAATGCCATTGTTTGTTTGAAAAATCTTATTTTTTCATGAGTCCTTGACGTTACACCAAATTTGTTCCTCCACGGGCTTTGTCTGGGTAGATTTGGCCAATCAGATACTTTGGTTTTCGTCCTCCTCCCTTAAATGAATTTTTTTACCACGTGCAAGATCCCACGACTACCATATTTCCGGAAATGACTTCAACGATCTGGTTTTCTTTGTCCGAGGGAAGATCTCTGAGAGATTTTCAATCGTTGATACATAGCCTCCGCTTCAACAATTCCAATAGGATTTTGATTGTGCATGACTAGTTTTTGTGGTGGGTTCAGACTGGTGAAAAAACATTTTGAAATCCTTCTTAAGTTTCTCAGTCCTTTTATTCTTTCCTCTAGCTAGAATCGCTCATGTAAGGCAGCAACTGCTGCTGCAACCTATGACACAAACACCCTGCTCTCTGAACTGTGCACATCTGAAAGCTCAAATTTGTCTCCATACCCAATATTTGAAGTCACGTTGCAACTGAATTAACACCATCAATTTGAATCATCCTATGTTCTATTTCAGTGGTGAGAAATCTGACCAAGGCGTTAAACTTCTTCTCTCAGGGAATCTTTGAATTTGTGAAAGCTCACAATTTTCTTAAGATGATCTAAACATGTCGGCAAGCATTTCAAAATCGTAGGAAATTTTGCCTCTTGGACAAAGGCAATTGAGACCTTTCCATGATGAATGATGAACTCAACAACATCCTAACTGAATCAATAGAAAAACACTAGCCATACACATTCTTGATATTTTATACTACAACTAATTCTCCTTATGAAAGATTAAACTTCTGAAAGTGCATTATATCCCATTTCAGGGACAGACTCAAGGCAGGCATCAATATTCAAAACAGGTGAACCAATAGTCTCGATCGTTGAAATCACATTTGGAAGGGAAACAAAACTTCTCGCACAAGTTTTTATCAAACCATAGTCCATGTACCACATGGCAATAGGTCACTACTCGTAGAAACGCTTCCAGATGTCTTGCAAGTGGAGTTGCTCCTGATTACATTACACGGACACGTCCTTCCATACCTTGTTTAATCTTGCTAAAGACAAATTTATCAAAAGGTGGAGATGATTTTTCATGTTTCAACCCTTTGCGCACACTATTAAGCTTGTATTTGTATGCACATTCAAATAGATTTTTATTTAGAAATTGTCTAGTGATGATATTCTTGTTTTAACCTGAATATATGTGATCAAAAACACATGGGAAACCACATAAGATAGTTGGTTTTATTTCTACAATATCCTCAACCAAAAGCTTCACATCCCCGCTCTAGAAACCTATTGAAGCACTTTTTGACATGAAAAAATCCTCTATCACCTGATCAAATATATTAGCTAGAGGAAGAAATGAGAAATAAACATCCTTCTCTGTGAGATATTGATTTTGAAATTTAAGAATATAAGCAATTTCGGTCACCATAGAAACAATGTTTTCATTTGTGATCAATATTCCTTTAGGTACGCCAACTGTGCCACAAGTGTAAATTATCGTGCATATATTGCTCTTTTTGGGTTATGATAGTTCAAACCTCCTTTCCTTACCCAACAACAGAAAGTCGTTCCAAGTATAAACTTTGAGTGTTTGTTTTATGAAAACCCGAAACCGGATTTCAGAGGGCCCAACAGATGTTAATTAGTATTTTAATGGGGGGCTACGAACCTATCCTCCGCTTGCCACATGGTTAATGGCTGGGTTTGAAAACTGCCCATTTCAGACCCCCCCTCCTCCACTAAACTTCGAAACTCTGAGGGGATCCGAAATCAACTTGAATCGTCAATCTTATCCAATGGTCATCCTTCATAAGCCAAACATGCATGAGGTTTAGCATAATATCGGCACATTTCTGGACCTTTTACAACCATCCATTAAAGACCTATAATTAGCATTAGATACACCTGGAAGGTGCCTTGGAAGCTCCATTGCCATAGTGTCTCATTCTCCACTTCGTATATTTCTCAACTCTTAAATCTCCTTCTACCACACCATCCTCTGTTGGAACACCAATATGCATAGCCTTACTTGTATCAAATTCATCTTCGGATTATCTTGCTCCACTTCAGGAGATCTCTGCTCATTTGTAATAATAGATTTTGAATTGACAAAACGTTCAACCATTTCATTGTTTATATTTCTTTTAGACATACCTGTCACTGTTGATATAGTGTGGCGAAAAAACTTATTTTCATATTTATGACATGGAACCACTAGCTCAATCATTTGAGAATATTCATTGCCTCTATGTATATGATCAATAAAATCTTTACTGAGGCTTACTATTTCTTTATTTTTTTTTCTGATTCATTGTTTTGCAATGTCATATATATGAAATATAGGTCTAGTTCCATATTAGGCTAAATGGATGGCAGAGACATTGACGTTTCTGAAACATAAAAAATATTTCCCAATTTCATATCTACTCCCTCACTTATTGCTTCAACACTATCGACTGCAATTTCTTCCATTGGTCCTGGAGCTTCTATTATACCATCGAACATAGGACCCACTATCTCTGAAAAAAGAGGCTGACCTGCACTGGAATATTTGGTCAAATGACTCTATACACCTTCCCCTCTTAAAGTAAACAACATTGTAGGGGGGTCAAGCCCCAGCTGACCAGCCATATAAATAATTTTTCTATGAGATGTTACCCAACTATATGTACCTATGCATCTAGGTGCCCAGCATGAGATACTCTAAATATGAAGCACCTTTTTGGTCTTGTATTTAGCGCCAATAACTTCAACAAATGCATTCCCTAACCCTCCTTCATAAAGAGGAATCTCTAATATAGATCATGATGAAACACCACAAGGGAAATTTTCTTCCATAATATATTGCACATATGTATCATTGGCCAATGCAAATTGATTCATGTCAGCGAGATAAAGGTGAGTATATAGGACATCCTCCCATCCAAGATGATCCTCTTTAAGACTTGCATAGGTTTGAAGCTACCTTGTAGCCAACAACCAATAGTAATTATGTCATTTTTTGTCTTTGAAATAACTAAACTCCTTTTATTCTCAATATCAGGGTCTATTGGTGAGGAATCTAATTGATTATCATCTTTACAGTTGCCAATTATATCATTTCCTTCAACTTCAATGACCCAATCTGTGACAAAACTATTCATAAAGGTCCCATCATTCCCTACTCTAGAAGCCATGTTTTGTAATTTGGGCTCTAGATGGAATGATGAAGGATGCAGAATCCCAACAAGAGAAATAGAATCGAAATAATGAAGCATAATTTGAAACTTGTCAATGACAATTCTGGCATTCCTTTTGGAAATGCAGAGACAAGGATATAAAGAACAATAGGTTGAGGTTTTTCAGATTTCTCTCTAGTAATGTTGGAATCTCCACTTATTATTGTTATGTGCTAATTAAATTTATCTAAAGAATCACTCCTCTCACACAAGTTCAGGGCCGTAGGGCAGTACACCGTAATACTGATTAAAGATGACCTAAACTGCAGCGGAATACATTTTCCAGTACCTCACAATTTATCAGTGCTTGCTGCATTGAATAACCTTGAGATATTGGAATACATGTGCATGTATCAACACTGGTGGCAATAGCCACAGGTTTTCTAGCTCCCGTTTTCAGTAAGATGGGGCATTTTCATTATCTGATCTTTGTCTTGGCATTTGCTTTTCTGGGGATATTTTATTATCTTTTATTAAACTGGATTAATACTCATCAAAATCCTGATCCCTATAAGAAAATTGTGAAATATTCCCTAAAGGATTCTTAGCCAACTCAGACGTAACCCCTGAGTAAGAATTTGTATCTTCAACTTTAACTAATCATACCAGCCGCTAAATTTCCTGTTTTGAATTTCTTTAGCAAATCCATAGCACGACATGCCAAAAACTTAAATGTTAGGAACCCAACAATCCATTTCATCAATCTCCATAATATAAAATGGATGCCCTTGCTACCCTTCATAATGATTTTCTTCTGTAATTCGTGTCAATTCTTCTTGGATTAGAGATTTCATATGAGCTTTCCTCTCCCTAAAATCCTGGCTAAAGTGCTCTCCCAAATAGTTGAAAATATTAGAGAGAGTCGTAGTTTAAAAATCAACTTCATTAAGAAACTCTTTTATTTCAGAATAGAGCTCTTCGTTAGTAGGATATGACAAGATTTATTTCCCCTTAGACCTCCAATTTCCTTCTGCCATTTCAGCTATATGCTTCTTACATTGCCTCTTTATATGAACAACCTCAGATTCAATTGGTGCATTCAATTTTTTCTCGCTTTTTTTTATATCTACAGGAGTGTTGAGGCTAACTGAAACAATGTTCTCTGTATCAATAAAATCACTACCCTGGTGCATTGAAATACGTTCAGAAGGTTTTTTGAAAGACTTCCTTTCATGGTTCCATTCATATGACATGCATGAGTCACCTTGAAAATATTTCCCTTCAATAAGATCCGCATGAATATTATTGTGATCTACATACTCCCATGTGACACCATCAGTATCTTCATCATGGCTTTCCACAAACTTCTTTTCTTGGTCACCAAAATCAATGTTGTGATTGATTCTATAGGTTGTCTGTCCTTCTAACATGGAACTTATTTCCATTTCATCGTCCTCTTCCATTTTATCTGTTGTTTCATCATATGATCCTGCACCCAATTCATCAGCTTCAGACGCATCAAATTCATGCACAGAATCATCCTCCTCCTCAATCATCAAGTGTCTCTCACTCATTCAATTTTCAGAGTTTGTACAATCTGATTCATCATTATGACTGTCAATGTTACCTAGGTCTAACCTATTCTGAAAAGCTCGTCGATGCAGTACACACACATTGAAATAGTAACTGACCAGCTCCATTTTTCTTCTTTATGGAAAGGCCACAGATAGATATTTCCAAAAAATCTTGTTTGATGATATTGGATTCATATTCACAAGATACTGAAAGGATTGTTCCTCCTTTTTGGTTGATCAGGAGACCATGTCCAAGTTATGGAAATTCCTCAAAAATGAACGAATGAAAAGGTCTCGTCACTACGATTATGGCACTATGAACGGTTCTCAAAACCAAGGTCGTATGCAGAAGTTATCGAGGTTTGAAAATGTCGAGTAACTGTTTGACTTTGTTTGACTTTAGACATTTTATAAAAAAAAAATATTATTATGTTTTAAAAGTAAATTTGGTATTATGTGGTGGAAGCCAATAGAAGGTCACCACGTGGCCTTCTCAAAGGTTGCCACATGGCCCTAGGCTCAAAGGAAAAAAAGGATAAAAAAAATGGTGTTTAGCCCGACACCGTGGGCAGGCTACATGAAGGATCGGGTCAACATTGAACGTGTTTTGGTCACACTGGACGCAATAGTGGGTTGGGTCACACTGAATGCATTTGGGTCACCCTACATGCATAATCGAGTTGACCTGCACGTAGGTTGGGTGACTCATTTCATTTCTCAGCAAAAATGTTGCAAGTTCGGGAATTCGAACACAAGGCTCCTGCCCACGAGCACACGGAATTGACTGCCTGGGCTATGCGTTGGTTCTTAATATCCTATGGTCATGAGCCATAATTAAATTTATGTTTTGATTCAAGAAGAGTTTAAAAGGGATAGGACCCATCCATATGACCCTTATGCAGTGACCAAGGGACGCGACTTTAAGCTTATTTGCCAGCAGAGACATTTAGTGGTTTCTCCTCATGTGAACTTGAACATAATTAACCCCAAGATTTAATGCCTCCACTATTTTATCACGTAGTCCACAAATTCAGCATTTTCTCTGAATATGGAGCTCTAACTAGAGTTCCTCCAGTTTTGGAGTAGGATTTTGGGGGACATTGGGCAAAATTCTTGTTTTTTCCATAACTCTCTCATTATGGAACCAAATTGAGTGTAGAAATAGTCAATTTGGGGTATTTTCGACATTCTGAGTAGTTTGGAATAGGGTTTAGGTTGAATAAAGGTCATATTTAGCAGTTTTAGCTTCAAGGAAGATCATGGAGCCATCAGGGCCATCATGGAGAAGGAAATGTATTGGGCTTTCTTTATCTGTTTTATGTAAATGAATACCATGTCTAGCTAATTCACACCTTATGAAGCTGATTTTATAGATATTTTTTCCTATTGAAGCTTATTTTCACTTGTACTTACATTTTGAGAAAATTAATACATGAGGGTCATGCCATTGGGAGCTGGACCAGCAGATGTAGCCCAGGAAGGGTGAACTGCTTCAAGAATTTGCTGAGTAATGTTTTTTTTGAAGTTTATTTCTCTGTTATTTATTGTAGTACAATGATAAACAGTTAAAATAATTAGGAAATCCTCACAAAAAAATATGATTAACAAAGCCAGAACTATTTGTTTAACCTGCAATTTAAGGAGAACCTTATGCACACATAATTATTACAGTTTGGATACTTAGCTCAGCATAACTAATATAATCCATTCAAATCAACTTAGTATCAGAGCTAGATTTTTACTCTCTATATTGTTCTTGTGAAAATTTTGTTTAATAGTTTGCAAGGTTTTTGATGCTTTTTAGGCTTAAGCTCAAGAGAGGAGAAGGTCAATTGGTGAGAGCTCATAGAAATCCTCAACCAAGTAGGGAAATATTGCCAATATCTCCACCTTCAATTTCACCTCCAAGAGAAGAAGAAGAAGCCATAAGCATGAATTCTGAAGGAGGAGAAATTCCTAAAGACATTGATCCCAAAGAAGAAGAAAGGGTGTTCAGAAAGGCATTCCTAGACATGACTAAAATGGTGAGGATACTATACCAAGAAAGGAATGAAAGGCTTGAAGGAGAAGGGTCTAAAATTCACAAGGAAGGAGAGTGATCTTTACGAGGAAAGAAAAATGAAGAAAAGTCAAAGAAAGGACATGGAGGAAATAGTGATCCACCATCCCCATCTTCATCCTCTTCCTCAACATCGTCATCCTCAACTTTAGTGAATCAATCTCACAAGTCTAAGAACACTGGTAAAAGTTCATTTTTGAAACTTGATGTTAATTTTGAATTGCCTATGTTTAATGGTGAATTCAATGCAAAAAAACTTCACAATTGGATAAGGCAGTTGGAGGTTTACTTGACGATACAAAACCTTCATGATGACGACACCAAAATTTAGCTAGCTTCTTTCAGAATAGAAGGTGCAACACTTGTTAGGTGGGAAGCCAAAACCAAGGGGGGGATTAGAAAACATGGTAAGATCATTTTATCATTGGCTGATTTCATTACTGCAATAAAAAAATAGTTTTATCCATTAGCTCATTTACAAAAATCTATCATGGATTGGAAAAATTTCAGACAACTTAAGGGACAAAATGTACAAGACTAAATCCAAGGGTTTAGGAGAAGAGCACTTTTATTAGGGGTAGAGTTGCAAAGTAAAGACACTTTGATGAAATATATAGGTGGTTCACATAGCTACCTTAGACATACTATCGTTATGTTCAATCCTACTAGTCTAGATGAGGTTTGTGTCCAAGCCACACATTTAGAGGCTAGAGGGAAACATACTTTTGAAGAGGGTAGAAACAAGCCTTTTAAGGGGAAAAACAAAGATAAAACCTCAAAAGGAAAAGGAAAAAAGAATGCATCTATTGAAAAGGAGGGTGATAAAGTGATATGTAAACATTGTTCAAGGGAAGGCCATGAAGAGAAAAACTGTTGGAAACTTCATCTTGAAAAGAGTGCTCAGTTTAGAAAAGACAAAGGGAAGAAGAAAAATGCAGCTACTACAACTACACAACAAGACTTAGATGATTCAGGTGACGAAACCAAAATTATAGCCATGGGTTTGAAGAATATTAAGGGAAAAGAAACTGAAACTAAACTAAGTACTAGTACTTCAAAATGTCATGTACAAGCTCCAAATGAAGAAGAAATAATTGAACTATTCCATCTGTGGGTTGTTTCAAAACATACGAAAATTGACACATTGTTTGACAGTCGGTCACAAGAAAACCTTATCTTTGAAGACTTAGTCAAGAAACTAAAACTTGATACCATTCCACATCCAAGGCCATATCCACTTGGTTGGATTTTCAAGGATGCAAACTTACATGTTTCAAAGAAGTGCATCTTACGTTTTGCAATAACTGCACATTTTATGGACATGGTTGAACTAGATGTTGTTCCACTTGATATATCAGGAAATGATAGGAAAGCTATCTTCCATCGCCATGAGAAAAAGTATCATATATTTAAATATTACAAGGAGTTTATTGTTAGAGCACATCGCAAAAAAGACAAATATATCAATGGTAAATGCTGGACAGGTAAAAAGGCTAGTGAATTCTAGTAAGAGTTTTGTACTTCTTATGGTTATGCTTAAGGTTGATGCGAATCATGAGTCATTTGAAAATTGTGATCCCAAGTTAAAGTTATATTTATATGTTGTAGTTGATGCACATCATGAGATGTTTCAAGAGCCAACAGGTTTGCATTCTAAAAGGGAAATTCAACATGAAATACAGTTGCAACAAGATTTTCCTCTTCCTAACATAGGCATGTACCACATGTTTATAATGGAGAATGCTGAAATAAAGAGTTAAATTAAAGACTTTTTGGAAAAAGGTTTCATAAGACCAAGCACTTCGCCATGTTGGTCACCGATAGTGTTGATTCCAAAGAAAGGTGGAACTTGGCGTATGTGTGTGGACTTCCGGGCACTGAACAAAATAACGGTAAAAAATCGTTACCCACTCCCAAGGATAGATGGTTTGTTAGATCAGTTGAAAGATGCTAAATTTTTCACTAAGTTATACTTACATAGTGGTTATCATCAAGTTAGAATTGCAAAAAGTGATATTTGGAAGACTGCATTCCAAACAAAACATGGACTCTTCGACTGGCTTGTTATGCCTTTTGGTTTACGTAATGCACCTGCAAATTTCATGTGGGTGATGGATGATGTTATATGTCCTTTTCTTGATGATTTCATTATTGTCTACTTAGATGAAATCTTAATTTTCAGCAATACTAGAGAAGAGCATGTCATGCATGTTAAGAAATTACTTAATATTTTGAAGAAAAAGAAGTTGTTTCTTCAATGTCAAAGTGTGAATTTGGAAATATTTCTTTGGTTTATTTGGGACACAGTAGGAGGAGGTGCTTTGAGAATTGATCCTTCTAAATTAGAAGCCATTGTAAATTTGAATACTCCCAAATCCATTACAAAGGTAAGAAGTTTTTTGGGTGCAACTCAGTATTGGAGGAATTTTATTTCTAACTTATCTGCCATAGCAGCTCCTATGCATGCAGTGACAAGTGTGAAGCACTCTTTCCAAAGGAGAGGCAAGAAATAGAAAGCTTTCAAATCTTTGAAAGAGAATATAAGTTTAGCTCCAGTCCTTGCATTACCGGACTTGAGACAACCATTCGTGATTCATATCGATGCTAGTGATTACGTTGTGGGTGCAGTTCTCTTACAACATGGTAAGCCTATCACTTTTCATTTTGAGGCATTTAATGGTGCTGTTGTGAATTATCATACATATGATAAAGAGTTGTATGCATTGGTACAAGGCATCAAAAATTGGAAACGATATTTGATGGGCAAAGAGACAGTTGTACATACCGACCATCAACCTTAATAATACTTGTAACCGCAAAGTAAATTGCAGCAGTCACGACATTTAAGATGGATGGGTTTCCTACAACAATTTCACTTGGTAATAAGGTACAAAATAGGTATTTTCAATAGAGTTGTTGATATGCTTTCAAGGCCTATTATTAGTGATACTAATTTACTTAAGAATGATTCTATTGCACATGAGAGTTACATAGAGTAGTATGCATCAGATTTTGATTTTAAAGATGTGTATGCTAACTTGAGTGAAGCGAAACAAGTTGAGGAGAATGATCATCACTTGCATAATAATTTTCTGTTTCATATGGGAAAGTTGTGCATACCACAGGGAGAGACACCAAGTGTCATGAGAGAAGCTCATTCTTCTCTTATTGCTGGACATTTTAGGGTAAGAAAAATGGCAGCACATTTACAAAGGTATTGTTATTGGCCTCGCATGGTAGATAGTGTTTCGCGTTTCATTAGAGGTTTTTTATTATGTGCTACAAGAAAGCCTAGAAATATGAATCTTGGTTTATATATGGCATTAACGGTACCTTCTAGACCAATGGAAAGTGTTTCTATGGATTTTGTTGGAGGTCTACCAATGTCTAGAAAGCAACATGATTAAATTTATGTAGTAGTTGATAGATTCAGCAAGATGTGTATTATTATTCCATGTAAGAAATCTATAACTGCTGAAGAAAATATTGATTTATATTTTCAACATGTATGGTTCATTATGGCTTGCCTACTTCTATTGTTAGTGACATTGATTCTAGCTTTGTTGGGAATTTTCGGTCCAATTTATGGAAGATGATGGACACTAAGATGAAAAAGAGTATTGCTTTTCATCCGCAAACAGATGCCCAAACAGAGGTAGTGAACAAAACCATTGTAAATATTTTGAGATGTTATTGCAGCAAGCATCCCAAGCTTTGTAATGAGCACTTTTATTGCATCCAACATGCTTACAACTAGGCCAAGCACTCTTCTACAAATACTTCACCTTTTGAAGCTTGTTTTGGGTATTTTCCTAAGTCACCTTTAGATTTCATTCTTGAGAAGGATGTTGCCATTGATTGGAATAGTGACACTGACAAAGCTCGCATGTTCATTGAAATAATTCAACTCATACATCAGCAGGTTCAAGAACAACTTGAAAAGAGTCAAGGAAAGTACAAGGAGACGCATGACAAACACAGACTTGATCATAAATTTCAAGAAGGTGATGAGGTATGGTTGCATATTAGTAAAGAAATAATGCAAGGAGAAGGTAAAAATATGAAGCCTATTCATTACGGTCCATTCAAAATTATTAAAAAACTTGGTAATAATGCATTTCAACTTTATTTTCCTTCATATATGAAAATTTATTCCATTGTGAATGTGGAGAATTTAAGTTTGAATGAGCGTCCTTTGATTGCTAATCAAGGGAGTGACATTCAGCTGCCATCAATAGAATATTTATCACCAGAATATTTGAACGAGCTTAAGGAGGATAGTATTCTTGATAGGAGGACACACACTTCTAAGAGGGGAAGTGTCGATTATCTTCAGATTGGTCTTAAAGGCAGCAAACCAAGTAAGGAAAAATGGATGGAAGTCAAAAAGGTGAGGGGGTTGTACCCTCATCTTCTGAACAGGTAATTGAAGGCTTTTGGGTTCCAAAAGCTTCCCAATGGGAAGTTGTGATCAGGAGATCATGTCCAAGTTATGGAAATTGCTCAAAAATGAAAGTGCTCAAAAGTAGTTTTAATCTGAACAACTGGAAAGGTCTTGTCACTATGATTCTAGCACCATGAATGGTTCTCAAAATAGAGGTTGTATGCAGAAGTTATTGAGGTTTGAAAATAACCAGTAACTGTTTGACTTTGTTTGAATTTAGACATTTTATAAAAAAAAATTATTATTATGTTCTAAAAGTCAATTTGGTGTTACGTGGTGGAAGCCAATAGAAGGGTGCCACGTGGCCTTCCTGGAGGCTTCCACATGGCCTCAGACTTAAAGGAAAAAGGGATAAAAAAATTGGTGTTTAGCCCGACACCGTGGGTAGGCTGCACGAAGGCTCGAGTTGGCACTAAACGAATTTTTGTCACACTGCATGCAATAGTTGAGTTGGGTTGCACTGCATGCGTTTGTGTCACTCTACACACATATTCGGGCTGAATTGTACATGGGTAATGTTGCAAGTTTGGGTATTCGAATAGGGGCGTCCCGCCCACAAGCGCATAGGCCCAACTACCCAGGCTGTATGTTGGTCCTTAAAAACCTATGGTCATGAGTCATACTTAAAGATATTTTTTGATTCCAGTGTATTTTAAAATGGCTATCCCCTTAGGGCTAGCCTTCCATCCATATGACCCTTATGCAGTGACCAAGGGGCGTGACTTTAAGCTTATCCGCCAACAGAGATAGTTAACGGTTTCTCTTCATGTGAACGCGCCAAAAAACTTAACCCCAACATTTAATGATTTCGCTATTTTAGCACGCAGTTATGCCAATTCAACATTTACGCTGAATCTAGAGCTCTAACTGGAGTTCCTTCAGTTTTGGAGGAGGATTTTGGGGGACATTCGGAAAAAATATTGTTTTTTCATAACTCTCTCATTATGGAGCCAAATTGAGTGAAAAAATAGTTAATTTGGGGTATTTTCGACATTATGAGCAGTTTGGCATAGGTTTCAAGTCGAACATGGGTCACCTTCAGCCATTTTAGCTTCGAGGAAGATCAAGGAGCCATCAGGGCCATCATGGAGAAGGCAGTGTATTGGGCTTTCTTTATCTATTTTATGTAAATGAATAGTAATATTTGGCTAATTCATACCTTCTAAAGCTGATTTTATAGAGAGTTTTACCTATTGAGGCTTATTTTCACTTATACTTACATTTTGAGAAAATTAATACATGAGGGACATGCCATTGGGAGCTAGACCAATATATGTAGCTGAGGAGGGGTGAACTGCTTCAACAATTTGCTGAGTGATGTGCTTTATGAAGTTTATTTCTCTATTCTTTACTGATTTACAATGATAAATAGTTAAAATACTTAATCAATCCTCACATAGAAATCTGATTAACTAAGCTAGAACTATTTGTTTAACCTGCAACTTAAGGAGAACCTTATCTGCACATAATTATTACTGTTTGGATACTTAGCACAACATAACTAATATAATCCATTCAAACCATTTCTCTAATTTTCTGACACGTTTTCACCCATGTCATGAAATCCCCATGAATAGAATGCTTCTCCAAGCCTTAGTTTCAGCATCTTTCGTTCTACTTCAATATTCTCTTTGACACACCTTATAGAATTTGTGCTTCAGCAACATCAACAAAAGACTTGCTATTTTTTGTCCAAAAAAGTAAGATCCAAATTTAACAAGTGGCCAAGAGTTTCATTGTTGTGAGTGTCAATAAGATTAAAGATACTAAGGCAATATACAACATAAGTAGCAGGTCCAGGTGGTGGGCACTAGTTGGTGAAGCCATTTTCAAATTTGTCCCATTTTTGCTAATAAATTTGAAATATGTAGGACAAGGTGTCAATTTCAAATTTATCCCGTGCCAAAAACTAGTCCTGGGAAATGATGACTGGGCAGAACTTTTGGCTTCCCCTGAGCTTGCTAGTCGTGGAAGCAGTTTGAGAAACTGTCATAATGCTGGAAATGATAGTGTTACAGGTAAGAATCCTTTCTTTGCAGGTAAATATGCATACAAAAATGGGGTTTCAAATACCAAAATATTAGCATCTGTTGCTTCTAAGCATGCTCCACCCAATTCATATAACTCAAAGTTTTCACAGAGTGCTCATCATTGAGATGGATTGGCATCGTCAATATTTCTTGATTCAAACATATTTGCGAGACACGATAATAACTCAGAGAATGATTCTAGATGCAAAGGAGATGGATACATAATCGAGAATGAGGCAACTACTACAAGAAGTGAATCCTTTAGTATCATTAAGTGTACCAATGAACCAAATTTTTTTTATAGTATTAACTCTTCCACTTACGAGAGCGAATCTGATCTATCTATATCAGAAGGTTCAACAAAGGCTCAATATGGGGTAGAAAACATAGACATAAATGGTTACAAAGGGCTTCCCGAAAATGGAAGTGTTGACCAACATGATGAAGGTTTGATTATTTTTGTCAGTAGTATTTCTCCTTCACATGTAAAGGAAGACAACTCAATAAGAACCCAAATGGAATCTTCTCACGAATTCACATTTGAGTCTCAAGTTAAAGATATATATAAAATATCAGTGACCTTAAAGGAAGATGGCTAACATGGAAAAAATTGAGGACAATGAAGCAGGAACTTCAAATGATTAATGTTGACTCAAGAAATTGTGACAGTCACCAGGAAAGAGGAAGTCTCCTACAATACATCTCTTGAGAAAACTAAGAAAGAAATCACTTACATACCATGGGACAACATACATGGTAAAGATAGAAGTATATTTCCTGCAGATTTTTTAGAGTTGCAGGTTGTGGACATGAAAAAAATGCACCAAGGAAGGCGAAGAAAGAGCCAAATTTGAATTAGATGATGTCCATGGTAGTTCATCAGTATGTGATAAAGGTCAGACACAAATATAAATTCAGCTTCAGGATCTTATTTAGAGGATGTTGAAGTGGAAAGGGAGGAAAAAATGGCTACAGAGGCAGCAACTGTTGAAGCTGCTAAAGCTACAATAAAATAACGAGAGGAATTTTTGAAGAAACTGGAAAGCGAAAAAGAGAGATCAGAGAGATCAGAGAATTTGTAAGGTACCTCTTTTCCAACCAATTCCCAACCTTCCAACAGGGTTAGGAGTTGATGATGTTGAAGCTTCAATCAAATTCTTCCAAAAAATTAATCCTCTTCTGACTTGCGTGTTGGGTGACCTTAACCCATTCCTTTATCGATTTCGAGGAGGTATACTTATGAAATAAAATCTTCCACCAAATCCCTTTTTTCATGGGTAATTTCCCACCCCCTTTAGTAGTTAAGGCTTTGGAGAAATGAAAAACATGTTTTATTCTCCATTCTCCCAACTAATAAGAGGTATTCTTCCATGCCCTTTACTCCTTGCATATACCTGAAGATGATCTGCCTTGTGTCTCTTAGGATTTTCTTGGGGATGTTGCCTAACTAAAGCCAATACCACTGTAATTGAGTTCAGGACACTTATGATGAAAACTATCATATGACCCATTGAGATCCATCTCTGATTCCAGTGCACTATAATGCCCTAATATTTTATATTAACCACGTCTACTCCCTGTACCTATAATTTTCTGGCTTAAAATGAAAATCCAAGGAGATTTTGTGCTCAAAGTTATTCATAGTGAAAGGGAGGAAGCCAAGGATCATTTTCCTTTGGGCTTGACTGAAACGATTGAATCTGATGGAGGAATTTCTAAGGTTTATCTACATTGCTGTTGTGCCCCAAAATAGGTTAAGGACACCTCCATGGCTTCTTGCCTCTGCCACTGTGACATTCCCAAATGAAATGAGGTCATCCACAAACATTAGCTAGGTGATGACTGTTCCATTGGAAACCTACACTCCTTTTTTGTCTTCCCCTCTTAACCTTTACTTGATCAACGTACTGAGCCCTTCTACTACTAGAAGCACCAAAGGGGTAAAGAGGGGGAAGGTTTGCCTTAGACCTCTTGAAGGGTGAATGAAATAGATTGCTATTCTATTGATTAAAGCCATATACACAACTTAGATTGAAACATTCTTCCATCAAAACAATGAGTGAATGAAATAATTGTACTTGCATGAGGATTAGACATTGATATATCCAAATTCTTTGATCGAATACTTTGGTGGGATCTATTTTCTTGAGCCTAGGCCCCGCTTTGATAATGTGCAATGCCTCGAACTGTTTATATTGCATCCTGTATGTCTTGATCTCCGAGGAACCCAATTTTTTCCTGTGATATTACTTTGGATAGAATTGGCTTCAGTATTGAAGAAATGGTTCTTGTAATTGTTTTATATATGCAAGTGTATAGAGAACTTGACCTGTATCGACTAAAGTGAGTTAGGTTATTTTCCTTGGGAACTATAACTATGAATGTAGATCTGAAAGCTTGCAATATCCTCCTATTTATTCTTGATTTCTCTATGAATTCAATGACGTATTTTCATAAAAGATCCCAAAACCCTCTAAATTAAAATCTCACTGGTAACACATCTGGTTCTAACCTCTTCTCGTTTTGTAGGTCTTTGAAAATTTGTGTTATTTTTTTCTCGTGTATTGGTCAGTAAATTTGTTTGTTCATATCCTTGTACCCATATAGAGAAGACCATGGCCATTAATATCCTATCATGAATTTTTTCCTTGGGAGGTTGGGTCTACATATTTTACATGTATGAGGGTGTAGAGTTGCTAGTGTCTTCAAAAGTTTCACAAAGTTTGCTTCTATTGTTCAATTTCTTCAAATGTAGTTGTATTCTCTCCTTGGTTTGGTTTGGTTTGGTTTGGTTATTAGGTAGTGTTCATATCTCCTCTCTTCCTTTAACCAAACTACCATGCTCTTCATTCTCCATTTAACCTCTTCCTAGGATAGAAGATGATTCCTTATATCTTACATTTCTTTTAGATTCTCAATCTACTATGGAAGAAAACCCCCATCCTTTGCCTCCACTTGTATACGCTTTGTCTTTCCTTTCATTGTCCTCAGTTCATCATATATCTTTCAAAACTTACTGCATACACATTCCCATATTATATTTTTTGATCTTAGGTACCATTCAAAATTTCCACGGGGTGTCCATCCTCCGTATCAAAGGGGACACAAATTCTTCTGATGAGATATTTGTTCAAGGAATTTGAGCCAGATTGGGTTAAATTTAAGGTCTGATGGAGTCTTCCTATTCTTTTTTACCACCTCTAGAATAATTATGGACTAGTCTGAGGCCCCACAACCATGGTGGAGGGACTCTCCTACCTAGTTGGGAAAAGCATTCTTCACCAGAAATCTGCCCATTCTTTCCCCTATGTAGTATTTCCCAGATGTTCTATGTGTCCATCTGTGGGGGAAGACTAATGGATTCAACACATAAAACAGAATCTTCAAGCAGTGTTTGAAAATTTAGGTGGGATAATTTCATGGCTTTAAGCCTCATTTTTCTCTATTATTTAGAATTAGATCCAAATATCCACCAAATACCATCTAACAAGATTTTATCTTTGATATCCTACCAAAAATATCATCGTTTTCTCCAATAGTCCATATATATTTAGAGAATATAATTTTTTTGGGGATTTTTTTGAGAATGCTATAGCTAGCATGGCGCTATCTGATTTGAGGTTGCTTACCTTCTGAAATTCTTGTCTCGAACTAATCATTTTTCCACCCAATTGTCCTTGGGTACTAGTGCATTCAGACCTGACATTCGGAAAAAAATATTCCTTAAGATAAATTTCTATCTTTCTCGTGATCTTGCTTCTTCAATAAAAAGTATTGATGGTTTATGTACATATATTATCCTTCTCAAGGAATTTTCTTACAAGTAGTACCCATGCCATAGTTATTAGTGGAGAATAATATCATTGGGGTGGAGCTTGGGGAGTTTCTCTTGCTGTAAGTGCCCCCAAATAGTAAGTTGTCTACTTTATTGTACCTCCTATTTTTCTTATGCAGTGTTTGATTTGCTCCCTATAGGTTTCCTACCTCTGTCTTGTGGTAATTCCTCTCCTAGCACAATTTATTTAATATGGGATGATCCCTTGCCACCTTTTACTTTTTGGATCTAGTGAGGTAGCTGTGGCTTGAATGGGTTTGCCATAAGGAGGGTTTAAATGACTCGGGAGGGGTGAGGTCCACCTAGCTCTACTTCCTTTTGGCCTCTATTACAAGGATATCTCCTTCTATATTAACCTGAGGCTTTTTCATTGAAATCTAGGGGAGATTTCCAGGACCTTTTTCGCCTTTCAAATGTAGTGAGAGTTTTCCTAGTTAGATTTTCGAGCTAAAGAGTTTTCTAGTCTTTCCCTTAGCTTCCTTGTACATTCTAAATATTCTTATAGTCTCTCTTGTATCTACTAATTTTTCCAAAGCCTTTATTGGATCCTTTATAAAACCAATCTTGTAGCTTGAGGCTTGCATTGGGCATTTTCTTTGTCCCTTTCATCATGAAGATCTAGGACCATTTTACTAGGGCTATGAGACATGAAGGGAGATTCAAAAGAGATGAAGGGGCTCTATCACTTACTTGGCTCTTTATTTTACTTTCTAGCATATCTCTCCTCCCTTTTCCTTATGACCAACACGTGGGGCCATGTATATGGTAGATGCCTATGTTCCTTGCACATGCAACCTTGGGAAGTTGATGTAGTCTACCATCTACCAGTGGGAGCCTTTTTGGACCCCGGATTTAACATAATTCCCTCTAGGAGACTCTCATTTAAATTGAGCTCTACGTTGATCTTGGCTACTACGGTTTTTACCATTACTAATATCTTCTTTTCAATTTTGAGGAAGGTCTCTAACTTGTTTCCAATTCTCTTCAGTATCTCCAGATTCCAATATTCAAGAAGGTGTGGGAGTTTCATCTATATTACCAGCTTGAAGATTCATTCTTAGACAAGGTAAAAAGTAGGTTTCTAATATTTGATATACAAACAAGAAACATGATAAAATGTCCTCCCTTGTGAATTTTTTCTTGATCTTTCTTGATTTTAAAAGGGAATGTTGGAAAACCTCTTGATCTTAGATGGAGCTGGGGTGTGTATCCAAGGCCATTTTCCCTTGGTGGTCGACAGTTAAGACCCATCCTTGGAGTGCTTTCATTTCCATTTTTCTATTTTTGAACTTCCCGATAAATTCTCTCTTTGTATTATTTCATCACTGTTTTCACCACCAATCTCTCCTCTAGCTCTAGTTGCATCACTCTCTTTTTTTAACACACTTAGGTTTTTTCTTCCCCCTTTTTTTTCCTTGTTTTTGAACTCTTCAAGGGTCCATTATCCCTTTCTTTTGTCTCCTTTGTTGTGTGCATCACATCCTCTATAAAGTGAACACCGGGTACCCTGTATTCTCTCCCATAGTGAGGATGCTGAAAATATTAGTTGGCAGCATACCTTGCAGAAGAGCCTCCTGATCCTTTTCTCCTAGTTCATCTCCCCACAGTGTGGCAACGTTTATTTGGCAAGTTGCAAATACCATATCTTTGTCAATTTATTCACCTACTTTGGGATGATTATTCTTTACACGGGGTTCGATGTAGATTTTGTTGCCATCCCCCACCTTGGTTGTGGAATGTCTTACCCAAATGTAAATATGTGTTATGGGTAAGAATCCATTCATAACGTAGCTTAATCAAATATCCTATCCAAAATGGCCCTAATAAGGATTTTTTCTATTCTGAAATTGCTTTGGTGCTATTTTCACTAAAAAAAAAGGAGCTTGCAGACCCTTTTACTATTAGTTATTATAGCTTCTTGCATGTCATTTTAAGTGATTCCACATAATACATGACAGTTACTTGTTTATGGAAGCTATAGGGCCAAGAATGTTATAAATATTCCACAACATTGTCTAATAAAATGATTATAAATACTTCTAATGGAAATATGGGACCAAAAGTTTACTAAATAATTTTCATGCAAAAGCTTATGGAACTAATTGGAGTTTGCGTTTTCATAAGAGATTTCAAATAATTTGTTTTGATAATTCTTGCACACTAGTCTTTGCAAGGACACTAGAATATTTTTAGCCTTGTTTTGCTAGAAAATTTGTGGAATTTTTTTTATGAAATTGATTTTTTTTTTACTTGTTTAATTTGGTTATGATTGTTCTCAAAAGGTTTCATAACTTACATAATATCAAATTATTTTTTCATGTCCTCATTATGTAAAAATCTCACTTTGACATCATTGTCTAGCTTATGTATTCATAAACTTAATTTTGAATATTATTTGAAGCTAAACCAGCCATGTCCAACAACTGCAGTCATGGATCGAATCTTATTGTATATAAAGGTTGGTAGTGTAGATTCAAACATTATAAAACTTATAATACATATTTTTAGCAATGAAAGGCCAAACTAGATCACCCAGTTAAGTCTTTGGCAGTATTTTTCATCGAAATTGTTTTGAATTGTTTGATAGTATATTCAAATCAGTTTTCTCACTTACATGCTAGGATTTGGCATTGTAGAGCGAAAGAAACAGAAAATTATAGATTTGAAATATGAATTAGACAAAGCAGAAGCTTTGGTATGCCAATATTTTAATTAACTACACTTTCTTGTTTAGGATGGTTATTTTGGTTTAAAGTTTATGATGTAAGAAAATATGTTTAATTGATTATGCATGGATATCTATAACGTTTTTAGACTATTATTAAATTTTGTGCAACCAGATCAGGAAAATGGAAATTCAAGCAAGAAGCTTGCAGTGGAGTATGAAGGCTACTTTGAAGCCCTGTCTCTATATTGAGATATCAGGTGAAGATTTGATTGATTGTAAATATGATCACTTACCTTAGTCGACACAAGTTTTTTTCTCTTCACTGAATGGATGAACCCATAATGTGGGATTTTTTTAGGTGCACTTTTTTGCTGTATAACATCAATATCCATATTCATATATTGTAGCCATGATTTTAAATCTCAATTAATTTTGTAAGTTTCAGTCATGCATTCAATTCTCTTCTCCTCATTTGAAGCATTTATGGTTGTGAAGAAGTATGGGCCTGAAGGTGACATACTATCAAATTTATTGATGACTGGTTTGTTGTATTATTCCACAACAACTTCTCCTTTTCTAGAATGGTGGTGCTTACTTTTGAAATTTGGTCTCTTATAACCCGTGGGTGCTTCATTCACCACATTAAACATGAATTTCCAATATAGAGACATAATACTCTATAAGGGAATACCACATGCATGTATGGCAGGGGAAACTCCACTATCTGTTTCTTCCCTCCTGCCACAATCAAACATTATTTCCAAGATTCTGGAGTTTAATATCTTCCAGGCTTCTCAGCTGTTGAGGAAACTTTCTACCCCTCCTTTCTTCCCCGGCTAATGTGTTGTCATGCTTCTTTTGATATTCGGCCTCAATATTTGGGGTGATAGATTACAAAACTCAACCCCATCATTAGGAAACCAAAGAAAAAGGCCTTTACCCCTTCGGTATGAATCCAAAAATTTCCTTGCACTTAATGCAATTCCATATGTAGCTTTCACCTTATTTTTTTCCTTTTTCTCTATCTTTCTTTGACACACTTCCCCAGAGGGGAATCAATGGGAAATTTCTATTATTTTTTTCACCATCTCCTCTTCCTTCACCACTTCTTCCACCATGATTTCTATGATCATGCCTTCCCCAAGATGATGAATGATATTCCATAATAAGAATATAGGAGAATAAAAAATAGAGAAAATTAGAGTGTTGAGTGTTGTTGTGCTACCAAAAACTCTGTTCCGAGTCCCTCCCTTCAAATTTTCTTATCAAATTTATTTTTCAGTGTTGTTCTACCAAACATGTCCACCCTAATCTGTTCTCATTTCTTCTGTTCCAATCTACTTTTCAAATTATGAAACTGAAAAATGAGATGATTTGGGGTTTCAAGTAATTTTGTAGAGAGCCACGGGGGTGGGGATTTGATAAATAGGGGTGGAAACCCTCCTCAAATTCCAGTTGGCATGGGGAGGCCATGTGGACACACTCTATCTATTCCCTCCAAAATTAGCAAGGTATTTTACATATTTATTTTTTGATTTTATGCATAAAATTTTTCTCTTGTTGATCAGTGTTCTTTCCTATAGATTCTGATGTGAGTCAATAAATCCAAATTTCTAATACAAACTGGAAACATATTTTCCATCCCAGGATGGTGATTCCAAAGGTGGTAAACTATTTAGGATTCATTGTCTATTTTAAATATTTCATTGTCATTAAAATAATTATTATATTTATGCTTAATATTCTTTGAAAGTCTAATATGTCTAGTAGAAATGAAACTTCTATTATGTATTCTATGACAATCTAAGTCACAAATGGACGGTGGAACCTGGAAATCAATCTAATATTCTCTCTATAATATTTCCAAGTAAATATGTTCTCAAAATTGCATTCTTTAAAGTATCTCATGTGGTTGACTATCTCCGAACTAGGTGACATATTGATCTTATGATATATGCTCTTTTCTTGAAGTCAAAATTTATGGGGCTTGTTCTATTCGTGTTCACAGGTTTTACTTATGGGTGAAAGTCATGATAATTTGAAAAATATTAAACATGTTGTTCAATATGCAGTGTTTGTAGCTTACCATCTAGCCCTTGATTCCAATTTTCTTGTAGACGAATCTGGCACCTTAGCTGAACTTCCCTTCAAATTACCAATATTTGTTGCATTTCCAGACAAACAATTAAGTTTAGATAGATCTATTTCTATGATAGTAACAGTCACCAGGAAATGGGAAGACTCCTATGGTACATCTCTTGAGAAAACTAAGAAATAAATCGCTTACATACCATGGGACAACATACATGATAAACTTCCTGATGATGTTTCAGAGTTGCAAGTTGTGGACATGAAAAAAATGCACCAAGGAAGACCAAGAAAGAGCCAATGTTGAATTCGATAATGTCAATGGTAGTTCATCAATAAGTGATAAAGGTCAAACAAAAATACAAATTCAGCTTCAGGATCTAATTTAGAGGATGTTGAAGTGGAGAGGGAGGAGCAAATGGTTGCAGAGGCAGCAACTGTTGAAGCTACTAAAGGTACAATAAAATAACTAGAATAATTTGTGAAGAAACTGGAAATCTAGAAAGAGAGATTAGAGAGATCGGAGAATTTGTAAGGTGCCTCTTAGCCAACCAATTTCCAACCTTTGAATAGGGTTAGGAGCTAATAATGTTGAAGCTTTAATCAAATTCTTCCAGAAATTTAATCCTCTTTTGACTTGCGTGTTGGGTTACCTTAACCCATTCCTTTATTTATTTCGAGGAGGTATACTTATGAAATAAAATATTCTACCAAATCCCTTTGCTCATGAGTAATTTCCCACCCCCTTTAGCAGTTAAGGCTTTGGAGAAATATAAAACATGTTTTATTCTCCATCTCCCTAGATCCTTTATATTTGAAGCAACCTCCCAACTAATAAGAGGTATTCTTCCCTGCAATTTACTCCTTGCATACACCTGAATATGATCTGCCTTGTGTATCTTAGGATTTTCTTGGGGATGTTTCCTAACTAAAGCCAATACCACTCGAATTGAGTTTATGACACTTCTGATGGACACTATCCTATGACCCATTGAGATCCATTTGTGATTCTAGTGCACTATACTGCCCCTAATTTTGTATATTAACAACGTCCAGTCTATGTAGCTATAATTGTCTAGCTTAAAATGAAAATCCAAGGAGATTTTGTGCTCAAATTTTTGCACAGTGAAACAAATGAAACCAAGGATCATTTTCCTTTGGGCTTGACTAAAACTACTGAATCTGATGGAGGAATTTCTAAGGTTTATCTCCATTGTTGTTGTTACACAGTAATTTGTCACCGTCCTTACCATTCCCCGTCCCGCACAATGGAGGACCCATTTTGTGACCTGTGAACATTGTCATGCCTTGAAAACATCATCAATGCATTCCTCTAAGCATGAGCTTCATTTTCCCTTAAGACATTCCTTGCAAAAATCATGAAAAACATCTTTTTTCATCGGGTGCGGCATATGCCTGCAGACGCCAATGGGGGAAAATCAGCAAAGAGGTCGCACCAACCTGCGCTCCACCAGAGCAAGAGTCGCGCCGTCTGAATTTTAAGGACCGTTTTTTAAATGTATAAGGCGGACTTGTTCCAACAAACTCGGTAAACCATTTCCTATCTTGAGTTGGGAGGTTTGGTCGCGGGAGTTCTATGGAAAGGAAGTGGTTTTGCCACCCCAAGGGAACCTTCCTTGTTGATAGGGCCAATCCCACAATAATAGGGATCCCAACTCCTCCTTCCCCATCTTTAGTAGCCCTCAATTCCATGGCAAAGCTAGTCTTGAAGTGCCTAAGCTTTGAATCTCCAAATTCCCAAGAGCCTTTGTGCCGTAAGAGCCCTCTTTCCTCCCTTAAGGCCAACTCAAGTAAGGAGACTATTGTCGAGAGACTCAGGAGAGGTTTTCCCTTTCCCTGGCGAGCTTTGCGAGACGTGAATGACTGGAGACCCATCCGAAGGGGAACACGACGTTAGAACATTGGTTGTAATCTTTCTTCGATTGTTATTTAATGGATGATTACGATTATGGTTCCACTCTGTTTTCAATGATGTTAATATGAGTAATGTCCTTTCTGACTGATATTTAGTTACGTATGCCAGATTTTATGCTTGTATTTGTTTGTTTCTTGCATGTGCAAGTGTCCATCCGTGGAGATCGTGGAGGATCGTGATCTGCCGAGGCTGAGGAACGGGAACGCTTTCTTCTTCAGATCATAGCATTGGATTCCAGGTACGCTTCCATCTTTAGTCTTTTCATTCGTAACTAGGAACTTGCGTCGTAACATGTTAAATTGTTGAGGAGGTAAATCCCCTCTGGGGACAGAGGCGATCCCTACTAGCCCAGCAGGGGTCGAATTGAGCCACCATGCTGGGGGCATGCTTAATTTTTCAAGCATAGTTTTTTTCCGTTTTAAGCTTGTGTAAAAATGAAACCGGTTTCAAGCATAGTTTATCTTTGTTTCAAGCTTGTGTAAAAATGAAACCAACTTCAAGCAGAGTTTCCTGATTTCAAGCTTGTGTAAAAATGAAACCTTTCCCATTTTACCTCTTGTGATTGCCATTTTATCAGCCTGTTTTTGCCAGATGAGCCTTGGTTTTCTCACTCCATCGTCACTATCTTCTTGGCCGATCATATGCCTTCACTTGGTTGTTTTACCCGTTCCTGAGGAACCGCTGCGATGAGTGGTCTTGTTAGCCAGCCTCTTAACCTTTATTTGTTTAGAGCAGTTCCATCATTACCGAAACCAGTTGCTACCCTTTATACCACTCGTTCCTCCAGGAGGAGTCACCTTTCAGCTCTTTTCTGACTCTCTAAACATGAAAAGATTGCCGAGGCCCTTGTCGTTTTGATCTCGTTAAAATGGACACGAATCGACATTCACCCAGTATAAGTTTAACCCTTTTTCGGGCTGGGATGGATTGATTACGAAAAAGGAATACCCTAGCCTATCGCGACTAGGAGGTTTTCCCGGATATTGTTTTCTACCTTTTCGGATCTCGGGAACTATTTACGAAAAGGGACCTGTGGAGTTTTCTTTTCCGCTGTCTTTTCAAACTCTCTAAACATGAAAAGACGCCGAGTTCTTCCTTTGTCAGACTCGTTAAACCCTGATGACATCGGATCTAGTCAAAATGACGTTCTCCGAGTTCCTCCTTCCTAGGACTCGTTAAATGCACTAGGATGGATTCGCCCAAAGGGCGGACTTATATTGCAAGCATATGCTATCCCCTTCAAGCTTGTTATTAAAAATAATTGGGGTACTCGCCAGAAATGGTGGGGGAAAAATGGAACCGTCGTCGTTGTCGTCGGCAGTATGTCGCTCTTGAACATGGCACTTGTCTGCATTCGTGTCGGGTTGGGGACATCTCATCTCATTTTTTCACTTTGCCTCCGTGGGTTTGGATAATCCCTTTTGACCTCTCATCTGCTCATTGCCTCGTCACCATGACCTCTGATCCGTTGATGTCAAATACTGCCAAGTCCACTGTCGTGTCATTTATATGTTCAAGAGAAGTTGGCCTCTGCAAATATCAACCTTCCTCTGATTCTCATACGATCCTGATTCACAACAAAACATCATGTTCCTCTGTCTCGTGTCGATGATGTGGGAAACATTATGGCCCACCTTCGATCAAGGTCACTTCCTGTCGACTTCAGCTCATTATCCAGGAAGCTGATCTAGAGACTCCCTTCTGGTACCTTGGAGCCTGCATGCCTCAATGGCAGGTTCGTCGCATTCGACGTGAGGTTTTCATCATTGGCCTCCGATCGAGTGATTCTGCGGGTGTTCGACGCCAACTCATTGATTCACACGCCGTAGATTGTACCTGTAGTACCTTGAGGACCATTGTCATTATTGGTGGTTTCTCTCGCGTCTGTTAACATCTTTCATCATTGGCTGGTAATCAGACGATGTTCTTGCATGTTCGACTTCAGCTCACATATTCACATGCTCAAACTTGTACTTTGTTTGGGTCGAGATGGAGCACAAGACCGTGGATTGTGTCTGTTGTAATCTAGGCTGGGATTGTGGATTATTATCATTATGTATATGACTCACTGATTAGATGGCTGCGACAATACCTGAGTCTATTTATTTGATCCTCGCTGGATGGCTGCGCCCATACCCTGGATCCGGATTATAGTGTACTCTGTTCCGGATGGCTACGCCCATACCACATATACATCATGTACTTGAGATATCAGTTGTATTTTCTGCGCAGGTTTTCCGACAGCAGGCCTTCAGTTGAGCATGTTCTCGTAAAGCATTTCACCCCTCTCTCTCTCGGGCCTCATACTTTAGGGGGCATCTGTTACACAGTAATTTGTCACTGTCCTTACCATTCCCTGTCCCGCACAATGGAGGACCCATTTTGTGACCTGTGAACATTGTCATTCCTTGAAAACATCATCAATGCATTCCTCTAAGCATGAGCTTCATTTTCCCTTAAGACATCTCCTTGCAAAAATCATGAAAAACATCTGAGTTGGCGCGGGCATACAGTTCAGTACTCGCGCCAATGGGGAAAATCCTGCAAAGAGGTCGCGCCAACTGGCACTCTGTCCCAGAGCAGTAGTCGCGCCACCCAATTTAAGGACTGTTTTTTAAATAAAGATGGCGGAAGTTGAGTTCCAACAAACTCAGAAACCATTACCTATCTTGATTTGGGAGGTTTGGTTGCGGGAGTTCTATGGAAGGGAAGTGGTTTTGCCACCTCCCATGGAACCTTCCTTGTTGATAGGGCCAATCCCACAATAATAGGGATCCCAACTCCCTCCTTCCCCATCTATAAAAGCCTGCTCAATTCCATGGCAAGCTAGTCTTGAAGTGCCTAAGCTTTGAATCTCCAAATTCCCAAGAGCCTTTGTGCCGTAAGAGCCCTCTTTCCTCCCTTAACGCCAACACAAGTAAGGAGAATATTGTCGAGAGACTCAGGAGAGGTTTTCCCTTTCCCTGGCGAGCTTTGCGAGACGTGAACGACTGGAGACCCATCCGAAGGGGAACACGACGTCAGAACATTGGTTGTAATCTTTCTTTGATTGTTATTTAATGGATGATTACGATTATGGTTCCACTCTGTTTTCAATGATGTTAATATGAGTAATGTCCTTTCTGACTGATATTTAGTTACGTATGCCGGATTTTATGCTTGTATCTGTTTGTTTCTTGCATGTGCAGGTGTCCATCCGCGGAGATCGTGGAGGATCATGATCTGCCGAGGCTGAGGAATGGGAACGCTCTCTTCTTCAGATCGTAGCATTGGATTCCAGGTAGGCTTCCATCTTTAGTCTTTTCATTCGTAACTAGGAACTTGCGTCGTAACATTTCGTGATTGTTGCTAGACCCCTGCTGGGCTAGTAGGGATCGCCTCTGTCCGCAGAGGGGATTTACCTCCTCAACAATTTGGCGACTCCGCTGGGGATCGTCTGGATTTCACTGTCTCGTTTGAATTGTCTCGTTTGATTGTTTTGTGATTTTCCTTACTTGGTCAGCCTTCTGGGCTGGGTTCTTTTGCCGTTTTTTGATTCTTGGTTTGCTTAGTTTACATTGATATGCTTCTGGAGTAGTTCTTTTTTAATTTTGGCTGAGAAACTCGACTGGCGCGCTTTTTAGCTCAACAGTCGCGCCAATTGGCGCATGTTGCTTTTGTTTAGCCCGCGCCAATTGCTTTCTGGCGCCAGTTTCAGCCTTACAGTCGCGCCACTCCTGTAAGGTTTTTGAGTTTCCTCATTTTTGAGCTCTCTGGGTTTGGTCAGTGTTTTTCTTCTTGATTTTCCGACCGCCTGAGTGTGTTGGAGTCCTGTTTGACTGGGAATTCACCTCTGTCCTTTGGTTGTTTGCTTTTATCTATCGATTTCACGTTTTGAGCCCTAGGGCATCTAGTGGCTTAGTGTATCGAGCCCTCCTTGGGAGTTTTGGTGTTTCGTTTGTCCGGTCAGCTTTCTGATTGATTCTCCGCATCCTCTTAGTAGTTGTTCATTGTTTTGTTGCGATTTTTGGGTGATTGTTCATTCCTTCATTCAAATTTCGTTTGGTTTTGCATTGGGCCTAGATCACACAGCCCATTGGAGCTTTTGAGTCTTTTTCTTGATTTGAAGAGACTTTAGTCGATTTGGGATCTGATTGCTTGTGTCATTGAGTGAAATTTGTTTGTTTTGCTCTCTTCATATCGTTTCTCAAATTGTGCCGTTTGTTTTCAGTTTGTTTAGTGCATATTAGCTATCAAACATTGAAAATTGCAAAAAAAAAATCTCTTGTGCTTTTGGTTGAATTAGTGCAAATTGTGATCTTTTCGATTTTGCTAGTGATTAGTGATCTGAATGAAAATTTTTCAATTTCATTAGTTGCATTAGAGATCTCATTGTTGTCTTCCGTTCATTTCATTTGTGTAAAAGCTCTCAACTCTTCTCTAATTAGTTTTCATCGAACGAAATGTTGGACTGTGGCATGTAGCTTTGCATTTAGGAGTCTTTTGAGACATTACATACGATAGGGCCTGAAACTGAAACCTAATTGAAGATCAACTATAAAATTTATTCAATTAACCTAAGGCAGCATTGAAATTTAACGAAACATTTTTAGAGGTCTAGGCTAGAGACGTGTTCCGACGTCTTTAAACCTAGCAGCTGTCGCTCGCCTTTGGCTTTAGACAGCGCTAGTACGGACTTGTGCTCCCCATACCGTCGCGTATATAAAGGGAGACCCCTCTAGGTTTTCAATCCTTTATCCACAGGAAGCCGAGTCTGCCGCCCTATACCCGTGGTACACCGAACACAGCATTCGGGGAGATTGCATGCACGTACGGAAAGTCCTTGGTTGATTTCTTCTTCATTATTGAAACCAAGGTGTATATTGCAGTTCACGGATATTTGGTACACCCTTTGTGCCTAGTATTTCCTGAGCAGTCATTTGGTCTTTTCTGACTCCCTAAATTTGAAAAGGCTGTCGAGCGCTTGTCCTTTCACGCTTGTATCAAATCTGAAAGAGATAGAGTCATCTTTATATTGTTTCTCGACTCTTAAAATATGAAACGATAGAGTTTCTTATTTTTCAATGTGGTAAAAATTAATCACCCACGATTATACGCCCTGGTAGATATTGCTTGTTGACCATTTGATCGTGTGTCTTGACTCTTTTTCGGCCCATGTGTGGTTTTGAGTTTTGACGGCAACTTTTTCAGAGTTTACCAACCAAGGAATCCCCTCAGAAGGGAATCCTGGTCATTTTCCTCCTTTTGGAAATGTTGGTGCTCCTTACATGGCGACGTTGTCCCTTCCTGGGTTAACTGGTGGGTTGCCTGTTTGGTTGTTCTCAACCTCTGTTGTCCCGAATGTCTCCACTACTGTTCAATCAGTTTCTCCACCTGAACAACATCATGTTGATTCCAAGGTGGACCTCTCTCCTTCTTCGCCTGTTTCTGCGTCCTCCTCTTCTACTTCGCCTGGTGAAAGTCTGGATTCAAGTAACCAGGTGGCTAAGAAGAAGAAGAAGAAGACAAAGAAGAAGAAGTCCGATAAGCGAGAGGCTAAATGTACGGCTACTGCCTCCGAGATATCTCCTCTTGATAAACCTTCCAACCCTCCACGGAAAGTCAAGTTCCCTTGCCTGTTGTGCACGGGAGACCATCTTCTTCCAGACTGCCCTGGCATCCCCAAGGTGCTCAAAGCATGGTCCGACGGCCGTCCGTCGTTTCCTTTGACTTCCGGGAGCCAGGTTGGGGGCACGTCTTCAACTGGTACTGATAAGGCTCCTAAGAAGCAGGGTAAGATCACCAATCCCTGTAAGTTGTGTGAAGGGCACCATGCCATTCACCTTTGTCCTTATATGGATGAAGCCAAGCGAGTTTTGGACAACCCAACGGGTTCTACACCTCGCCTTCCACCTAGTTATAATTGGATTTCTTTGAGTCCTCCGCCAGCTGATCCTACGATTGGTCAAGAGTCATCCTTGGTCGATCCCGCTCCCCTGGAAATTCAGATTCAGGAATCCGTTCCTGACCAATCATTGGTCGTGGGATCGGTTGAAATGGCCCCGTCTATGGTGCACCAGGTCTTTTCCGTTGAGAGTGGACCTCACATCCCTCAGGTTCTTCTTGTTTCTTCAGATTCGTCGGACTTGGAGAAAGATTCTCTTGTCCCTATACCTCAAGAAGTTGCTCCTCCACCTCCCGTGATGGAGATCCTAGAGGATACCCCTCCCACCTTCGAGATGGAGGTTGTGGAGGATGCTCCTTATTCTTCCGTAACATCAGGGGAAGACCTTCTCATGTCGATGGTAGCCCCTCCGAGTAGTTTGGTCGCTTCCTTTGATTGGAACCGATTTGCAGGATTTCGCCTTCCGTCTTATGTGCCTTTCGAGATCACAGTACAGGCTCTTGGTCTGGTTGTACCCAGCACCATTATAGACGAAGGTGCCTCTGTTAGTATTCTGTCATCAACTACCTGGAAAGCTTTCGGTTCGCCGCCACTTGCGCCCGTTACGCAGAATCTGTTGACATTCAATAGAAGAACGAGTCAACCGTTGGGGATCCTTCCAAGGTTACCTATTACTTTGGGAGGTAAAACCGTCCATATGGACGTGATGGTCGTTCCAGGCCCCTTGGATTTCAATATGCTCCTAGGGCGCGATTACACCTATGCCATGGGAGCGCTCGTCTCCTCCCTCTTTCGTGTGGTCTGTTTTCCGCATGAAGGAAGGATTGTGACCATTGATAAGCTTTCGTTCTTTGGTCCTAACGTGGCAGCTGGTCCGCCATCACCCACTCCCGGTTTTTATTCACCTGTTGTATCTGCTCCACCGCAGGTCAACTATGTGTCTACCTACCCTGTGCCCGTACTCAATGAAGATGCCGTTGTGCATAGTGTACTGGGGGCATTAGGTCCTGACTTCCAGGATGTTTTCCTTCCATCGGGAGTGGAACTCTTGGAAGCGCTGCCTTCTTATTCATTTTGATGTAAGTCGGTCGGAGCAGAGTTCCTTGTCTTGTGTCAAGCTCCTTAAAAAATGAAACAAGTTCGTTGGAGCACAGTTCGTTTTCTTGTGTCAAGCTCCTTAAAAAATGAAACAAGCTTGTCGAAGAAGAGTTCCTTGTCTTGTGTCAAGCTCCTTAAAAAATGAAACAAGGTCGTCGGAGCAGAGTTCCTTGTCTTGTCTCAAGCTCCTTAAAAAATGAAACAAGGGTGTTAGAGGATAGTTCTTTTAATGTGTCAACCTCGTTAAAACAATGAAACACGTTCCCGTTCAATTCGAGTCTCTGATAAGTTCTCGTAAAATACCAGTCGAGTCTTTTCCTTGATCTCGTAACTTGAACCTTCACTCCATCTACCTTTCATATGGACTGAAGCTTGGGGGGCATGTACCTCGAATTGAGTCACCATGCTGGGGGCATGCTTACTTTTTCAAGCATAGTTTGTTTCCGTTTTAAGCTTGTGTAAAAATGAAACCGGTTTCAAGCATAGTTTATCTTTGTTTCAAGCTTGTGTAAAAATGAAACCTTTCCCATTTTACCTCTTTTGATTGCCATTTTATCAGCCTGTTTTTCCAAATGAGCCTTGGTTTCTCACTCCATCGTCACTATCTTCTTGGCCGATCATATGCCTTCACTTGGATGTTTTTACCCGTTCCTGAGGAACCGCTGCGATGAGTGGTCTTGTTAGCCAGCCTCTTGACCTTTATCTTGTTTTGAGCAGTTCCACCATTACCGGAACCATTTGCTACCCTTTATACCACTCGTTCCTCTAGGAGGAGTCATCTTTCAGCTCTTTTCTGACTCTCTAAACATGAAAAGATTGCCGAGGCCCTTGTCGTTTTGATCTCGTTAAAGTGGCTACGAAACGACATCTACCCAGTATACATTTACCCCTTTTTCAGGCTAGGATGGATTATTTACGAAAAAGGAATACCCTAGCCTATTGCGACTAGGAGGTTTTCTCAGACATAGTTTTCTACCTTTTCAGATCTGGGGAACTATTTACGAAAAGGGACTGTTGGAGTTTACTTTTCCGCTGTCTTTTCAAACTCTCTAAACATGAAAAGACGCCGAGTTCTTCCTTTGTCAGACTCGTTAAACCCTGATGACATCGGATTCAGTCGAAATGACGTTCTCCGAGTTTCTCCTTCCTAGGACTCGTTAAAAATGCACTAGGATGGATTCGCCCGAAGGGCGGACTTATATCACAAGCATATGCTATCCCCTTCAAGCTTGTTATCAAAAATAATTGGGGTACTCGCCAGAAATGGTGGGGGAAAAATGGAACCATCGTCGTTGTCGTCGGCAGTATGTCGCTCTTGAACATGGCACTTGTCCGCATTCGTGTCGGGTTGGGGACATCTCATCTCGTTGCTTCACTTTGCTTCCATGGGTTTGGGTAATCTCTTTTGACCTCTCATCTGTTCACTGCCTCGTCGCCATGACCTTTGATCTGTTGACGTCAAATACTACCAAGTCCATTGTCGTGTCGTTTATATGTTCAAGAGAAGTTGGCCTCTGCGAATATCAACCTTCCTCTGTTTCTCATATGGCCCCGATTCACAACAAAACATTATGTTCCTCTGTCTCGTGTCGATGATGTGGGAATCATTATGGCCCACCTTCGATCAAGGTCACTTCCTGTCGACTTCAACTCATTATCCAGAAAGTTGGTCTAGAGACTCCTGATGGTACCTTGGAGCCTGCATGCCTCAATGGCAGGTTCGTCGCATTTGACGTGAAGTTTACATCATTGACTTCCGATCGAATGATTCTGCGGGTGTTCGACGTCAGCTCATTTATTCACACGCCGTAGATTGTACCTGTAGTACCTTGAGGACCATTGTCATTATTGGTGGTTTCTCTCGTGTCTGTTAACAGCTTTCATCATTGGCTGGTAATCAGACGATGTTCTTGCATGTTCGACTTCAGCTCACATATTCGCATGCTTGAACTTGTACTTTGTTTGGGTCGAGATGGAGCGCAAGACCCTGAATTGTGTCTGTTGTAATCCAGGCTGCGATTGTGGATTATTATCATTATGTATATGACTCACTGATTGGATGGCTGCGACCATACCTGAGTCTATTTATTTGATCCTCGCTGGATGGCTGCACCCATACCCTGGATCCGGATTATAGTGTACTCTGTTTCGGATGGCTGCGCCCACACCACATAAACATCATGTACTTGAGATATCAGTTGTATTTTCTGTGCAACTTTTCCGACGGCGGGCCTTCAGTTGAACATGTTCTCGTAAAGCATTTCACCCCTCTCTCTCTCGGGCCTCATACTTTAGGGGGTATCTGTTACACAGTAATTTGTCACTGTCCTTACCATTCCCCATCCCGCACAATGGAGGACCCATTTTATGACCTGTGAACATTGTCATGCCTTGAAAAAATCATCAATGCATTCCTCTAAGCATGAGCTTCATTTGCCCTTAAGACATCTCCTTGCAAAAATCATGAAAAACATCCCTTTTTGCATTGGCGCGGTCAGACAGTTCAGTACTCGCGCCAATGGGGAAAATCCTGCAAATAGGTCGCGCCAACTGGCGCTCTGTCCCAGAGCAGTAGTCGTGCCACCCAATTTAAGGACTGTTTTTTAAATAAAGATGGTGGAAGTTGAGTTCCAACAAACTCAGAAACCATTGCCTATCTTGAGTTGGGAGGTTTGGCTGCGGAAGTTCTATGGAAGGGAAGTGGTTTTGCCACCTCCCATGGAACCTTCCTTGTTGATAGGGTCAATCCCACAATAATAGGGATCCCAACTCCCTCCTTCCCCATCTATAAAAGCCTGCTCAATTCCATGGCAAGCTAGTCTTGAAGTGCCTAAGCTTTGAATCTCCAAATTCCCAAGAGCCTTTGTGCCGTAAGAGCCCTCTTTCCTCCCTTAAGGCCAACTCAAGTAAGGAGACTATTGTCGAGAGACTCAGGAGAGGTTTTCCCTTTCCCTGGCGAGCTTTGCGAGACGTGAACGACTGGAGACCCATCCGAAGGGGAACATGACGTCAGAACATTGGTTGTAATCTTTCTTCGATTGTTATTTAATGGATGATTACGATTATGGTTCCACTCTGTTTTCAATGATGTTAATATGAGTAATGTCCTTTCTGACTGATATTTAGTTACGTATGCCAGATTTTATGCTTGTATCTGTTTGTTTCTTGCATGTGCAGGTGTCCATCCGCGGAGATCGTGGAGGATCGTGATCTACCGAGGCTGAGGAACGGGAACGCTTTCTTCTTCAGATCATAGCATTGGATTCCAGGTAGGCTTCCATCTTTAGTCTTTTCATTCGTAACTAGGAACTTGCATCGTAACATGTTTGATTGTTGCTAGACCCCTGCTGGGCTAGTAGGGATCCCCTCTGTCCGCAGAGGGGATTTACCTCCTCAACAGTTGTTGTGCCCCAAAATAGGTTAAGGAAACCTCCATGGTTTCTTGCCTCTGCATTGTGACATTCCCAAATGAAAGGAGGTCATCCACAAAAATTAGGCAGGTGATGATTGTTCCTTTGGCAAACTTCACTCCTTTTCTGTCTTCCCCTATTAACCTTTACTTGATTAAAATACTAAGCCCTTCTACTATTAGAAGCACCAAAGGGGGCAAGAGGGGGCAGGTCTGCCTTAGAACTCTTAAAGGATGAATGAAATATATGGTTATTCTATTGACTAAATACACATACACAACTTAAATTGAAAGATGCTTCCATCCAAACAATGAATGAATGATAGAATTGTACTTGCATGAGGATTAGACATAGATACATCCAACTTATTTGATAGAATACTTTGGTGGGATCTATTTTCTTGAGCCTGGGCCCCTCTTTGATCATGTGTAATGCCTCTTGAACTATTGCTATTCCATCCTGGATGCCTTGATCTCTGAGGAACCCAATTTGTTCCTGTGAGATTTCTTTGGATATAATTGGCTTCAGTATTGAATAAATGGTTCTTTCAATTGTTTTATATATGCAAGTGCATAGAGAACTTGACCTATATTGGCTAAAGTGAGTCAGGCTATTTTCCTTGGGAACTGTAACTATGAATGTAGATCTGAAAGCTTGCAATATCCTCCTATTAATTCTTGATTCCTATATGAATTCAATGACGTATTTTCATAAAAGCTCCCAAAACCCTCTAAAGAATCTCACTGGCAACACATCTGGTTCTAAACTCTTCTCATTCTATAGGTTCTTCACAATTTGTGTTAATTTTTTCTTATGTATTGGTCTGTACATTTATTTGTTCGTATCCTTGTACCCATCTGTAGAAGACCATGGCCATTAATATCCTATTATGAATCATTTCCTTGGGGGGTTTGGTCTATATGTTTTGTATGTACGAGGGTGGAGAGTTGCTAATGTCTTAAAATTTTTCACAAAGTTCTGTTCTATTGTCTAATTTCTTCAAATTTAATTGTATGCTCTCCTTAGTTTGGTTTGGTTTGTTTTTGTTATTAGGAAGTGTTCATATCTCCTCTCTTCCTTTAATCAAACTTCCATGCTCTTCATTCTCATTTAGCCTCTTCCCAAGATAGAAGATGATTCCTTATAGCTTACATTTCTTTTAGATTCTCAATCTACTATGGAAGAAAATCCCCATCCTTTTCCTCCACTTGTATACACTCCGTCTTTCCTTTCACTGTCCTCATTTGATCATATATCTTTCAAAAAATACTGCATACACATTCCCATATTATATTTGTTGATCTTAGGTACCTTTCAAAACTTCCATGGGGTGTCCATCCCCCGTATTAAAGGGGACAAAAATTATTCTGATGAGATATTTGTTTAAGGAATTTGAGCCAGATCAGGTTAAATTTAAGTTGTGATGGAGTCTTTATATTCTTTCTTACCACCTCTAGAATAATTATGGACTGGTCTGAGGCCCCACAACCATGGTGGAGGGAATCTCCTACCTAGTTGAGAAGAGAATTCTTCCCCAAAAATCTGTCCTTTATTTCCCCTATGTAGTGTTTCCCAGGCGTTTTGTGTCCATGTGGGGGGGAAGACCAATGGATTCAACGCATAAAAAATAATCTTCAGGAAGTGTTTGAAAATTTAGGCGGGATAATTTCATGCCTTTAAGCCTCATTTTTCTCTATTATTTAGAATCAAATTCAGATATCCACCAAATTCCATCTAACAAGATTCTATCTTTGATATCCTACCAAAACTATCATCATTTTCTCCAATAGTCCATATATATTTAGAGAATATAAAAACTTTTTGAATTATTTTGAGAATGCTATAGCTAGCATGGAGCTATCTGATTTGAGGTTTCTTACCTTCTGAAAGTCTTGTCTCCAACTGATCATTGGTCCACCCAATTGTCCTTGGGTGCTAGTGCATTCAAACCTGACATTCCAAAAAATTATTCCTTAAGATAAATTTCTATCTTTATCCTGATCTTGCTTCTTCAATAAAAAATATTGATGGTTTATGTACATATATTATCCTTCTCAGGGAATGTTCTAACAGGTAGTACCCATGCCCTTGTTATTGGTGGAGAATAATATTATTGGGGGGGAGCTTGGGGAGTTTCTCTTGCTGTAAGTGCCCCCAAAATAGTAAGTTGTCTGCTTTATTGTACGTCCTATTTTTCTTGTGCAGTGTTTGATTTCCTCCCTATAGTTTTCTACCTCTTTCTTGTGGTAATTCCTCTCCTAGAAAAGTTTCTTTAACATGGGATGACCCCTTGCCACTTTCTATTTTTTGGATCTAGTGAGGCAGTTGTGGCTTGAATGGGTTTTCCATAAGGAGGGTTTAAATGATTCAAGAGGGGTGAGGTCCACGTAGATCTACTTCATTTTGGCCTCAATTACAAGGATATCTCCTTCTATATGAACCTAAGGCTTTTTCATTGAAATCTGGGGGAGATTTCCAGGACCTTTTTTCGCATTTGGAGTGTAGTGAGAGATTTCCTAGTTAGATTTTTGAGCTAAAGAGTTTTCTAGTCTTTCCCTTAGCTTCCTTGTACACTCTAAATATTTTTATAGTCTCTCTATTATCTACTAATTTTTCTAAACCCTTTATTAGATCCTTTATACAACCAATGTTGTAGCTTGAGGCCAAATGTAAATCTGTGTTATGGATAAGAATCCATTCATAAGGTAGCTTAATCAAATATCCTATGAAAAATGGCCCTAATAAGGATTTTTTCTATTCTGGAATTTCATTGGTGCTATATTCACTCACAAACAAGGAGCTTGCAGACCCTTTTACTATCAGTTATTATAATATTCTTTTATGTCATTTTCAGTGATGCCACGGAATACACGATCGCTAATTGTTTATGGAAGCTATAGGGCCAAGAATATTATAAATATTCCAAAACATTGTCTAATAAAATGATTATAAATACTTCTAATGGAAATATGGGACCAAAATTTTACTAAATAATTTTCATGCAACAACTTATGGAACTACTTGGAGTTTGAGTTTTCATAAGAGGTGCCGAATAATTTATTTTGCTAATTCTTGTACATCAGTCTTTGCAAGCACACTATAATATTTTTGGCCTTGTTTTGCTAGAAAATTTGGGGAAATTTTTTATGAAATTGATTTTTTTCCTTCTTGTTTAATTTGGTTATGATTTTTCTCACAAGGTTGCTTAAATTACATAATATCAAATTATTTTTTCATGTCCTCATTATGTAAAACTCTCACTTTGACATCATTGTCTAGCTTACGTATCCATAAACTTAATTTTGAATATTATTTGAAGTTGAACCGACCTTTTCCAATAGTTGTAGTCTTGGATTGACTCTTATTGTATATAAAGTTTGGTAGTGTAGATTCAAACATTATAAAACTTATAACACAGATTTTTAGCAATGAAAGGCCAAACTAGATCACCCAGTTGAGTCTTTGGGAATAGTTTTCATCGAAACTATTTTGAATTGTTTGATAGTATATTTAAAATCAATTTTCTCACTTACATGTTTGGACTTGGCATTATAGAGTGAAAGAAACAGAAAATTATAGAGTTGAAATCAAAATCGGAAGAAGCAGAAGCTTTGGTATACCAATACTCTACCTATCTGCATTTTCTTGTTTATGATGGTTGTTTTCGTTTAAATGTTATGATGTAAGAAAATATGTTCAATTTCTTATGCACGGATATCTATAACATTTTTAGAGTATTATTAATTTTTGTGCAACCGGATCTAGAAAATGGACCTTCAAGCAAGAAGATCGCAACCGAGTCTGAACGCTACTTTGAAGCCCTGTCTCTATATTGAGATATCAGGTGAATATTTCATTGATTGTAAACAGGATCGCCTACCTTGGTTGACGCAAGTTTGTTTCTCTTCACTGAATGGATGAACCCGTAATGTAGAACTTGTTTAGGTGCACATTTTTGTTTTATACCATCAATATCCATATTCATATATTGTAGCCATGATTTGAAATCTCAATTAATTTTGTAATTCTTAGCCATGCATTCAATTATCTTCTCCTCATTTGAATAAATTATTGCTCTCAAGAAGTATGGGCCTAAAGGTGACATACTATCAAATTTATTGATGACTGGTTTGTTGTATTAGTCCAAAACAACTTCTCCTTTTGTGGAATGGTGGTGCTTACTTTTGAAAATTTGTCTCTTGTAACTCGTGGGTGCTTCATTCACCACTTTAAACATGAATTTCCAATATAGAGACACAATAATCTATAAGGGAATACCACATGCATGTATGGCAGGGGAAACTCTACTATCTGTTTCTTCCCTCCTACCACAACCAAAAATTCTTTCCAAGAGTCTAGAGTTTAATCTCTTCCAGGTTTCCTCAACCGTTCAGGGAACTTGCTTCCCCTCATTTCTTCCCTGACTAATGCATTTTTATGCTTCTTTTGATATTGCTCCTCAATATTTGGGGTGATATATTACAAAACTCAACCACATCGTTAGGTATCCAAAGAAAAAGGGCTTTACCCCTTAGGTATGAATCCAAAATTTTCCTTGCACTTAATGAAATTCCATAAGTAGCGTCGACCTTATTTTTTTCCTTTTTCTCTATCTTTCTTTGACACACTTCCTTATAGGGGAATCAATGGAAAATTTCTGTTATTTTTTTCACTATCTCCTCTCCCTTCACCACTTCTTTCACCATGATTTCTATGATCATACCTTCCCCAAGATGATGAATGAGATTCCATCGTAAGGATATATGAGTGTAAGAAATAGAACAAATAAGAGTTTTGAGTGTTTTTGTGCCATCAAAAACTCAGTTCTGAGTCCCTCCCTTCAAATCTACTTGCCAAAGTTATTTTTTAGTGTTGTTCTACCAAACATGTCCGCCATAAATTATTCTCATTTCTGTTGTTCAAATCTACTATTCAAAGTATGAAAATGAAAAATTAAATGATTTGGGGTTTCAATTACTTTTGTAGAGAGCCAAGGGGAGGGGGTGGGTGGGGGATTTGATAAATAGGGGAAAAAACCCTCCTCAATTGCCAATTGGCGTGGGGAGGCCCTCTGGACACACTCTATCTGTTCCCTCCAAAATCAGCAAGGTATTTTACAACTTTATTTTTTTATTTTATGCATAAAATTTTTCTCTTTCTCATCAGTGTTATATCATACAGATTCTGATGTGAATAAATAAATCCACATTTCTAATAAAAATGGAAACCTGTTTTCCATCTCAGGATGGTGATTCCAAAGGTGGTAAACTGTCTAGGATTCATTGTGTATTTTAAATATTTCATTGTAATTAAAATAATTAAAATATTTATGCTTAATATGCTTTGAAAGTCTAATCTGTTTAGTAGAAATGAAACTTCTATTATGTATGCTATGATAATATAAGTCACAAATGGAGACTGGAACTTGGAAATCAATCTAATATTCTCTCTGCAATATTTCCAAATAAATATGTTCTCAAAATTTCATTCTTGAAAGTATCTCATGTTGTTGACTATCTCCAAACCAAGTGACATATTGATCTTATGATATATGCTCTTTTCTTGAAGTCAAAATTATGGTACATGTTCTGTTCATGTTCACAGGTTTTGCTTATGGGTGCAAGTCATGATCAGTTGAAAAAAGTTAAACATGTTGTTCAATATGCAGTGTTTGCAGCTTACCATCTAGCCCTTGAGTCCTATTTCCTTGTAGATGAAGGTGGCACTATTCCTGAACTTCCCTTGAAATTACCAATATTTGTTGCATTTCCAGACAAACAATTAAGTTTAGATATATCTATTTCTATGACACCCAGCTCTATTCTTCCTATTCCAGAACAAAACCAATCGAGAGAAATGAAAAACCTAAAAATGTATAACACAATATCAAATGTATTTACCTTAGTAGATGAGCCTATGACTGATAACAATAAATGAGTGTCCAAACCGCGTCTTACTAGTGGAGGGATGGGGCCACCTATGTCACATGTTACTAGTAAAACTAGCCCTGATGGAACTAGTCTTGTTCAAACTTAAATTGTTTTTAAGAAATATTTAATAGGAGATACATGTGCTCAAGTTACAGGGGTACAATGGAATACATATCCACATAAAAATAGACCTTTGTTTCCAACTACTCCTTCAGGTGATTTATCTAGATTTTAAGCTTCAATAAAGGCATATTCAAATGAAATTATATCTCATGTGGGTACAAGTTCTTATGGGGAAGTCACGTCATATTTGGAATTTCAAGATAATGAATCAAAATATTCAGATCTGGAAAATGGTTTCACTCTTTCTGTTTCATCCAAGGTTAATACTAATTATCAAATAAAAATGGAGGAACTATTTGGGAAGGTGGCATGGGAGAATTAAGGAGTAGCAGAAAAGGAAATAAAGTCCAATTTTTTTCTGGATAAGAAACTTTTAGGGTATAGAAACCAGAAACAGGTTTTCTCTAAAGAAGACTTTCCACCTTTTCCTTCTGATCATCAAAGTATATTGGTTTTGTTATCGAGTCACTATGTGTTGAAGGGGATAGTCTATGGGCATTCACATCTCTTTCGCATCAAGTATTATGGCAGTTTTGGTAAGCCACTAGGAAGATACCTCTGGGATGATTTGTTTGACCAAGTACATTTTTTCTTGATGTTTTTTATTCTTCTATAGTTTTGAAGAATTTTTTTTCTTCATGTTTATTTCTCCATACGTATTTTTCTCTTTCTATCTTGTAGACTTTACATTTACATAATAATAATTGGAAAATTTTGACGTAACAAAATACTAAAAAGATGAATATTCCCGTTGTCGTTTCTGTAATGAACCCTCAGAAGAACATGTTCTTTGCTACACACACCGCCAGGAAAGCTTCATGATATTGGTAAGATAGTTACCTTTATTGTTGACATTACTCAGTGAACGTGAAGGAAAAATATGGATGTGGCATAAGTACTTAAAATGTGCACAAAAACATGGAGTTCTAGAAGAAACCTGATAAACCCCACCTTGCCTGTCTAATGCTGCATGGGGTTTATCCTTTCGAAAATTCCTAGAGCTTAATTTTTCTATTGATGTTGTAGCAAGTAGTGTTTGAGTTGTGGTCATTCATTACATTGAGGCTGCAGGATAACATAACAAGTAAGGTGCTAACCCAACAACTGTGATACTCTAGGGCTCTAGACACCCTCCAGGCCATAACCAATTTTGTTCATTGGTTAGTCCAAAAACCAAGTAACACACCCTTCTCTGAGATGGCCAATCCCTCTGCAATGCCCACCTTCCATGGTTCACCAATCAATTTCTAGAATTGTTGTCGATTCTAGATTCTGAGCACGAGACTCACCAACAATAATCCCCAGTCAGTCTAGAACCCAAGTACAAGGTTCACTAACTGGTTGCCATAACCATGAATCACTGAATACTTGCCTGCCTAACTAGGTTACCAACTCTCCCCTTTTATAAACATATCTCTCCTTTATTTAATATTATAATATAATATTATAACATTACTTTTTCGTTAAGACACCTTTACTAGTCATGGAGTCATCAACCCCATATACACTTTTGTCTAGGTCTGCTTATAGCCATTATGTATTTATTATTATGCATAAATTAAAATTATTTACCATATCAAGATTCCTAGTCTCATAGAATAAAAATCACATACACACATCGGTGCCAGAACTTAAATACAGATACACATGGGCATATTTCCCTAGAAGTAACTCCCGACTCACCAGCCTAATTAATTATGTCCTCGCTCACCAACCTAATAATCTCACATGTACATGGTGAATACAACATAGGGGTTGAGTAGGGATGTTACATCCTCCCCCCCGTATTTATGCACTGTCCTCAATGCATTTATTATATACATAATCTAGAGTTGCTATTGCATAGTGACATTCTCCTCCATGCCTTCATCCTCACAGTCGGTATGTTGCAGGTCTACTGTTCATATCCTAGATCAATGTATTTATTCAAGGAAATTCTCAATTCCGTGTGTAGGAATAGGGTCCAGAGATCTTTCTCACACCCCACAATGATGGGTGTGCAACCCAGCACAAATTCCATCGTACCTCAAAATTGAGATAACTTTTGAGTGCACCATTTTCCAAATGGCCATCATAAGGACTTCCAACCCATGAATATCTCTTCAAAACTAAAATGTAAAACTTCTAGCCCATGAATATCTCTCCAAAATTTAAATTCTTCCCTTGCAACTATCTGGGAGCATACAATATTGGTTCTGCTACCTTAAATTTAATTCAATTGTTGTAGGATAAGGTTGAGCCTTTGTCGTAGGAAGAAACTCACCCTCATAACTTTTGTCTCTGCATGAAAAAATAGCATTGGAATCCTCAATTCAAGGACATCCTCAATTCCCTATGCACGAACAAGGTCCAAAGTTCTTTATCACATCCCACATTGATGGTTGTGCAACCCAACACAAATTCCATCATATTTCAAAACTGAGATAACTTATGAGTGCCAATTTTTATTGGAATCCTTAATTCAAGGATATCCTAAATTCCCTATACATGAACAAGGTCCATGGATCTTTGTCACACCCCACATTGATGGTATTGATGAGTTTTCCCCACTAATCAACTCTAAATGTTAGACCACTGCCCAAATTTAAGTTATCTGCAATGGAAATAATGAATAGCTTTAAAGTTTGTATGAATAGCGAGTTTGGCCATTGTCGTGTTATTTTCCTACGAATAATATTAATTTTTCAAACTCCAACTATTTTTTTGTTGAAATAATTAAAGCTTTGATGACAAACATATAGTTTTCAACGATCTTTTATAAATCTATTTTCTTGAGCAAATTTGTCTTTTTACTTTATATACCATAATTACTACTGTGTGACATATGCTATGATATAATTTCCTGGATAAATAGACAGAAGTGTTATACAACATAGTCTTTTTTAAATTTGAAGAAACAATATTTCCAAATACAAAGTTTATTAATTAAGAACATATTTTAGACTCCTTAGCCAAGTTATGATTATATATCAGTAGAGAATTTTTTGTATGTTGATGTTGTGTTGTCTCTTTGGATTTTGTTAAGTAATAATGGTTAATAAGTAATGCATTCTTGAGCAGCAGGCACATATATTATTCTACTACCGACAAATATCTCCATCGTTTTCAGGCATGGCAACAGAAACAAAGATGTTTTTCTTGTTTTACAAAATTTTGTTGAGACTTTAATTTTTAAGATATAATTTTTAAAAGTCTAATTCTTTAAAGGGTACTAGCTCAATGGAAGGGCACTTGCCTTACAAGCAGGAGGTCGATGGTTTTATTCCATCGTGCCCTGATATTCATAGGGAATGGCGACGATCAATTTTTGGTGAAAGATTCTCTTTCTACCATCACCAATGAGCTTATGGTGATGTTTTTCGACGCTCACCAAAATATGAAATGTTGACTGTCAATGAATGCCACCATATATATGAATTAATAGTGATGACCATGAAATGTTCATCAACATAAATCATTGTTGTTGATTTGAAATGGTGAGGACCACTATAATTCATTATAATCATTATTTGTGACAGACCTTGATGTGACCAATGAACTTATCATGACACTTTTTGACCCTCACTAAATATAAAATGCTGACAGCCAACGAACGTCACCATATATATACACCAATACTGACGACCATTTAACATCCATCACAAAAAATCATTGTTCATATGAAATGGTCATAGACATTTACCATCATTATAATCAATATTCATGACGAACCTTGAATATCACCACAACACATAATTTCGGCGACGCCACATTTGGTGACGTTCAGTTTTTTGATGACGAAGGCTATTTTCCATCACCATTACTCATATGAAATGGTGACGGTCACTATCCATCATTATAAATCATTATTGGTGATGGGACTTGACTGTCACCACAACACCTATACTTTCGGTGACGCCACCTTTGGTGACGTTTATTTTTTGGTGATGAAGGTTCTTTTGACCCTCACCAATGAGGTTATGGTGACATTTTTCACCCCCCACCAATGTGATTTTTCCTTGTAGTTTAAGATAAGAAACCATAGACAAATATTAGTACAAAAGTGCATTTAACATTCATTTATGATAACAGTTCAAATATATAATGCAAGTAAAAATATAACTATCAATCTAGAAAGAAAAACTTAATACAAATGAATAGAAGTAGCATATATACGAAGTCCTACTCATATGAAATGACAATAGATTTTCTGATCCTCTTCACTTTCAAGCAGTTTAAAGAGTACAATAGTGAAACATCAGTTAAACAGCTTCAAATTTCAAAAGATAAAGGCATTTACAAACATACATAAGTGCATTATTTGCAAATGTTTTTGATAAATTTCTGGACAATTCTATAAATGCAGGAGAAGAGTTTAAATACTAGACTAAATATGTTTAAAAATATATTATTACATAAAAATAGACGAGGTTTCAAACAACCATCCCCTTAAAGAGAAAACTTCAACTATAACCTAGAAAAATAAAGTAACAATATAACTATGAATGCTAATCCTCCTTTTGAATTTGATCCCGAAGTTGAATAATATCTATCATAGGTTTAAGTTGAGCTAGCGGCAAAATTATTGATCTGACCTAGCCCTTGAATACTGCATTTGAAAGTGTTGGATGCGACCTTTTTTTGAATCAATTAATGACTACATGGTTTGGTACTGATGATAAGGTTTGATCAGAAAATTCCAATAATTTTCTTGATCAAAATTATTTACTTTTTTAATCATTTCTTCCCAAATTTCTATCCTTTGTCTCTACTATGCTTCTAACGGCTTGATTTCTGAGAGCACTTCAGATGTGGACTCTTTGATAATCTCAGCTTTCAATTTTTTTTCACAAACAAATTCAGTGATTTCCTTTATTAACCTTGATGCTTTTGATGTTGTTTTGTTTGCTTGTCTTAGTTGTGCCTCCAAATCTTTAAATAAAATTTCCTTGTGAAATTTATCTACCTGGGGTAGATCAACTTCCTTTCTTGAGTGTGATGCTTTCCATTGAATGAATTCATTAATTTTCTTATCGATTTTCTCACACTCAAGTTTCCTGATAGCCACTTGTTGGATCAGGATTTCACTTGATTCATAATAAGAGCTAGTGATTGAAGCTTGTGGGCTAAATACTTCTTGTTGCTGCTTTAGCTTAGAATTGACTTCCAATTCTTATCTTTTGAATTTCTCTACATATGTCTAGCTTTTAAATATGTTTATTTCTGCTTCTAGTTGCATTTTCTTTTTTGTAAGTTGCACATGATGATGTAATGTTAATCTTCAAAATCCTTTTGAAATTGAGACATTTTCAATTCCATTTTCCTAATGGAGTTAAGCTTTTCTTACTCTAATAGCCTTTCTAAATCTTGTATTTTTTCTTCTCTTTTCTTCAGTAACAATTTAAATTTAGTATCCTTGTCAATAATGGCAGTAGCGTATGCCCCTGCAAACTGTGACAGCTTAGTTAAATCTTTAGTAGGATCGTCTAGAGGATCCTTCCATAGAACATCAACAAATTCATTTGTAAGATTTGAAACAATATCATCCATTCTTCTCTTGTTTCCTCTCTTGACTACAACCTTATGACTAGGATTTTAGAAGACATCTAGTGAAGGAATTTCTTCAATTTGTAAAACTATTTTCTCTATAGGGTAGGCCGGAATGATCTCTCGATCATGAGTTTCAGGTACCTGTTGTAGCAGAGTTGCAATTTCGACTACTTTCTGAGAATGTTATGGCGTCTGAAAAATAGTAGATTTATCATTATTAGGGTTTGGTTGTGATGTTTGCAGTTCCTTAGAAAACATTTCCCATTCATTCTTCAAGTCCTTTGGTTGAGATTTCTCTACCTGATCGATTGTATTTTGGCCATATTGAATTTCTTGGGAAGAGTACCTAGTTCTATTAATTCCTCCTTTCTCTTGCATTTTAATCTCTTCTATTACTTTATCAATTACCTTTTTTGTGGTTTCATTTCCTTTTTCAGATTCATTATCAGTATGATTCAAATTCTGAGAATATTGTTTTGATTTCCCTGACTCATATTCAGACATGTCTTTAGCTTCATTATCAAAGCTAATACTTGGAGTCAGTCTATTGACATCTTTAATAATCAATAAATCCAAAGGAATCCTTTTCAGTCTCTTGTTTCTGTATGCTTGGAAGGCTTCAAAGTCATCTTGATTGAGCTCGTTGGATGAAATTTTTAGTAGATCTATAAAATTTTCAATGCCTTGAAATAAATCATCAAATCTATCTATCTCTTTCACAAAAGGCTTCACTTTCAGCTCTGTGGTGAAATTATTAATCACAGCATTGGGGTCATATGGAAGCTTTGACATTGCATCCAAATTCAAAAAATTAACATTTGAAACTTCCTTGAAGGTATGACCAATATCAAAAAGTGCAAAAGTACAACACTGCAAAGGGAAATTAGGCCAAATGGCCTTCTTGGCTTCTTTGAGTTGCTTCGAAATACCACTTACTATAAGTTGGTAAGAAATTTCTCTAGCAAGTAATTTTTTAGGAACATAATAGGGAAGGATGTGGGGAGAAGTATAACTCCCAAAAAATCTGACATAGGTGAAACTTTGTTCGGAAAACCATCTAGCAAAAGAAAAAATTTCTGTACTAGCCTCTCTGGAAATCCTATGGGCTTTCTCATTCAATATAATCTGGTGCATAGGTAGCATGACTCTATGAATTTTTTTGTAGAAATGTAAATGAATATATGACTCCCAAAGGGATCTGTGGTAAATATGGATTGGAGTAGGGTCTTGGGTTGTCCACTTCCATCCCTTGGTAGGAAAACCCGCAGAAAATAAATTTGTGTCCATGACATAGGCACTCATATAAAAGGGTGGTATTGCCCTAGAAGAAACATTTATTTTACTTCTATACTCCATGATGCTTCTGGAAAAATTACTAGACAAGATACTTGCCCAATTCAAAATTAAAGAATTGACAATTGCGTCAATTAACGGGAAAAAGTCTATAGAAAACCTAGTAGTATCAGGATTTGCAAACAATCTACACAACATTATAGTAGCATAGCAATAACGGGAAGGAATTTGTGTTATCAGGGTACATACCAAGTTTTTCCCATTTCAGCTTGCCTTGTTCATCCTTCCATTCCTTTATAACTTTCATCAGGTCTAGGTGTTTCTCTGTAAAGATTTGGACAAAATATTTGTCATAATTCTGCTGTGGGATAGGTAAGTGATACATTGTCCTCAAATATTTTGCAGTGAATGAACCAATATTCTCATCCTTGAATTATTAAATGCATTATCTGTTATATTTAGGTGGTCAATTACTCACTTAATCATATCTATATAGGGGAGAATCTTCAGCCTTGTTTCTACTTTATGAATGAATGATCATGCAACTTCTAAATAGGATGGGTCTAAGGAAACTAACACATATGTTGTAGAAATTTTGGTTATTACCCTTGGCTATTCATTCTCAAAGAGTTGGTACATTGCATCCCATGAGGAACTGCTACAATCCTTGTTTCAGGTGGTATCTGAGAATAAGCCAGACATTTCTGAGTTTTTAGTAGATGATTCTTGGGTAATTTCCTTTCCTTTCTTGTTCATCCCTGTTATCCTTGGTCCATTAAGTGGTTTCCTGAATTCAAGTGAATAGAGAGAAATTTAGATTTGAGGTGAATTATGAGAAGGATAGAGTTAAAATGATATATAAAAAATCTGGCGTTCAATCATTCAAAACACGCTTGAAGTAGATATCAATATTTCAAACCTTACTACCATTAAATGTCGTTAATCACCCATAATTCTTCCTATCATATCTATTACACACCTTTACGTAAAATGTCTATTCGATCAATTTAATACGTTAGATATTAGTTATGTATAATAACTATCAATATCACATATCACAACTAAAAACTATTTCTATTAGTTATGTTTTCCATTATCAATGAATTTCGCGAAATGCGATCTGCAACAGATCGCAATTTCCATACGTTAATAAAACTTGAATTTTGGTTATTAGCTGTGAAATGCAAAGTGTTCGAAAGAATCATGCCAATGCGTTTCATCAGACATTTGAAGTTTTATGATTGTTGCTTTATTAATTCGTAAGGTCCGACTCATCGCAACTTTTACTGAATTTCATTAGTTGATCATTTTTAAAAGGTACGATGCGATTTTATTTTAAAGCGGTGTTTAAATGTTTTTTAATGGGAGTTTTATATTACTTTGAAAAAAATTTAGCGCATATCACAGCTCATGATAATAAATATTTTTTAAGTTGTTAGGGTTGTAAGCTATGTGATTTGCGATGAGCACTAAGAAATCAAAGCGAAAAGGGAAAGAATTTTATTTCCTAAAGTTTTCAAACTTAGGCTAATATAAAATCAAACAAATAAATTTACTATTTATTTTAAAGGGTCCCCATTTAGTGAAAATAAATGGAGTTTGTTTTATAGTACAACAATTGGTGATTCAGTTGGGAGAACCAACTACCTTTGATTAGTTTTTTGAAATTTCTAAAAACTCTTTTGAAATAAAATTAGTTGCGGGAATGAATTTCAATAAATAATATCTCACTAGGAAATAAAATATCTCTTAATTATAATTGATAAGAATTCTTCTTTAAAAATAAAAATATGAGTATCTATATCAGTCTATACTCAGTTCAAAAAGATGAAGAAGGTGGCTCTTTTAGATTAGCTTTATAAATATATACACTTTTATCATCGGTAGAGCCTTCAATCCAATAGGCAATTTAAGCTTTTGGGAGGGTTACCTTTTACCCAACAATGATTCACTATCCCATCTAGTCTTTCTTACAATATTCAAAAATAAATTCCAACTTTATACACTTGATCTCTTTTGGAACTTGTTTTTTTTTTTGTAGATATTTTCTATTGTATTTTTATTTACTTAAAATCGATTTTCTTTTCTTGGTGACCAAATATTAGCAATGCCATTTAGTGGTTGTAATTAAATTGATCAAGTTGGCTCTTGATGAGACCCCTTATCCTCTTGATATAATCTCAAGTCATTACTCTATTATGGTAGGTCGTATTGGTAATGTCAGTTCAACTATTTCCCTATGAACATGGTAAACAAGCTCATGATGAGACTTATTATCTTCTAATATTTTTAGCATAATTTTTTGAATTTCATTCTAAAAATTGATAAGTTTTCCTGGATGGGGTGAATCATTGGTCCTTTTGAGGATTCTGGATGATAATCTTATGATTTTTAAGATTGCTTCTTTGTAAAAGAATCTTTAATATGTTAAATATTCTTTTCTTGACTGACAACAGAATAACCATGCTTTATAAAGATGAGAATTCATCAAAGAATAAATAACTTCAGTGAAATTTCATCTTTCGGTAAAATAGAATCTATTTTATTTTCCAATATTTCGATTGTTTCCTTAACATTTCTTATTTCTAGAAGTGATAAATCAAAAAATATTTCTGAGACTTTTACTTGAAAAGCCAAAAATAAATACTACGCAGCTTTTATTTTCCTAAGGAAAAGAGAAGGCAATAATATATAGGGAATAGAAGGGGTTACCTCCTATGAAAATTATTTCTTTAAAATCTGCCCATTAAACGGAAAATAATTTCTTTTGCCTGATAGATATTGCAATAAAAATGTTTATGGGCCTATTTCCTCAATGATTTTAAATGGACCTAGCCACAATCTTTGAAATTTTGTGTGTTTACCTTTTTTCTCATGTGATTTGTCCCATTTCAATACGAGATCAAAGTTTGAAAGTTTTTTGGAATGATAGAAGTTGAATCAAATGAATCTTTTACTATTTGTTGATGATGTGCATGAGTAAATTTATCTTTTTCTCTTTCTTCTTCAAGCTTAAGAATTTGAAATTGTCTTACTTGCAAGGAAGAAGAAGGAGATTCTTCAATAAATTGAACTAAGGAAAGAGAAGGAATAACTACATCGGTAGGAAGAAAAACTTACTTTCCATAAGAAATATTGAATGGAGAAGTACCAATGGAGGCCTTCTAAGTTATTTGGTCTTCCCAAAGAGAAAATGTTAATGACTTGTGCCAATTTCATTGGTTTTTATCAATATTTCGTTTGATGATTCTAATAATGTTTTTATTTGTGGATTATTCTAGACCATTTCCTTGCAGATAATAATTAGCAGAATACTAAAGTTTAAAACCTCTTTTTATTGAAAATTATATCATAGCAGCTCCTGAGAAATAAGATGCATTATGGAACATTAAATCAGTAGGTAAACAAAATCTAGTTATGATAAATTCATTAATAAAATATTCTCACAGTTGGCCACCTTTAGTGGAATTTCTTACACCAATGTAGTAACATAATCTGTAGCAATGAGAATATATTTATGCTTTTTAGAAGAGTTAGGAAATATCTCACCGATTATAGCTAACCCCAATTGTTCAAATGGTTGCTCGATATTAATTGGTTGTAATGGGAGGGTTGGTTTCCTTACTCTTCCAAATGAACTTTGACAAATTTTGCATTATCTTGCATATTCATGAGAATATTTGAAAAGTGTAGGCTAATAGTAACTTGCATGTAGGATTTTATGTCTTTTTGTCTTTTCTCCAAAATTTCCTCCAGCTAGTCCATCATGGAGTTCCTGAAAAACTTTCTCTGCTTCAATTTTCTCTAAGCATATTAATAGCACAGAATCAAAATTTCTTCTAAATAGTACTTCATTGATTATTTCATATTTCTTGGCCTTTAATCTCAAATAATATTTTTTTTATAACTGAGTTGAGTTGGGGGATATCCATTTTTCAAATAAAATTTGAGATCAATGTATTGAGAATGCACATCGTTGAGGCTTACCTTTGATATTTGCACATTATTACCTGAATCTGCCTCCGATGATAAATGGGATGCTCCTGTTAGCATTCTGCAAAAACCTCGACCTCTAACAATTTTAGAAGGTCTAATTTCTACATCATATTCTTTTAAAGTAGTAACCTTGTTAGCCCTTTTCTCTCCTAATTCTCCTTGCATCAATAGTTGTCTCACGATAGAGAATGGAACTCTTGCTTTGGTGTGAATTTTAAGGAGAAACGGTCTAAAATGACTTATAGTTTTAAACAACAAATGCTTGTTTCTCAACAGATGAATAATTTATTTCCACGCCATGTAAATTGGAACTGAAAAAATATATTGGTGCTTAAAGTTTTTGGTCATTAAGTTGTGTTAAAACAACAACATAAGATGTATATGATGAGATGGTGTGTAAAGTAAAAGTATTAAGAAAATTGGAGGTAGTCAGAAATGGAGCATTGATAATGGATTGTTTGATTAAATAAAATGCTTCTCTTTTTTTATGTCCCCATTTAAGGACTGAATTTTTCTTAATCATGGTTTGCAATGGTAAAACTGTTTGTGAAAAGTCAAGGACAAATATTTTTACAAAATTTATCTGTCAAGGAAGGACTGCATAGTTTTCTTGATATGAGGGAAAGAAATTCTTTTAATTTCTTCAATTATTTCAGGATCAATATAGATACCTTTCTTTGACACAATCAATCCTAAAAATTTTCCTTCATCTAAAGAAAAATATTACTTCTTTGGGTTTAATGAAATTCCCTACTTTTTTCATCGCTTAATACTTTCTTTAGGTCATTAGCATGATTGGTTTCTTGTCTAGAAAATACTGTAATGTCATTTAGGTAAATACCCACTAATTTGTTGATGAGTCCTCTAAAAGTTGTGCCCATCCCTCTTTGAAAAGTGGCACCTACATTGATTAAGCCAAATGGAATCTTTTGATAGGCGTAAATTCCCCACTTAGTCTTGAATGTAGGCTTCAATCTATCGTCTAGATGTACAAGGATTTGGTTATATCCTGAAAATCCATCTAGAAAAGACATAAATTTAGAACCAGATATTGTTTCCAGTACTTGTTCCATGGTTGGTAATGGAAAATTTTCATTTTCACATGCTTTTTTTAAATTCCTAAAAGGAATACAAATCTTAATATCACCAATTTTCTTCCTGACAAGAACCAAATTTGAAACCCATTTAGAATGTCTAACTGGAAAGATGGTATTTTCTTGTAGGAGTTTATTCAACTCTGTTTTGATTTGATTTTCAAGATTCAGGTGAATTTTCCTCAACTTTTTCTGTATAGGTTTCTCATCTGAAATCATAGGAATATTGTGTTGAATAACAAAAGTATAATATGTCTTAATATCAGTATATCCAAGAAAAAACAATTTTGTACATCCTTAATAACTTGAAAAATGATAATATTTCATCAGAAGATAGACCAGGACCTAAACTGACATTTTGAGGTTTATCATGAGTTCCAAGATTTACTAACTCAAATCTTAAGGTATAACTTTGAGTTTTAGAGTTAGTAACTCTTTTAAACCTATATTTTAGATCATAAAGGTCTTCTAGTTTGACAACTGACTTAGGAATTGGATTTTCATCTTGTTCATCCTTTATCTGAGTGTCATGCTCATTTTCATCTAAAATTTGATTATCATAAGATCCTTTAGATGTAAGGAAATCTATGATATCTAAATCATTATTAAATACTGTCCAATTGGTAATATTGTTAGGAACATATGGTCTAAAAATAAATTTAATGGAAAATCTATCGGGACTAAATTCTTGAGATGGAATTAATTTTGATGCTACATTAGCCAATAAATCTACACTAACATTTTTTATTCTAGGTACGAAATAAATATTGAAAGCTAAGAAATGAATGGTAAATTCTTGGACTACTGATTGGTAATGCTTTAAATGTCTAAAATGACAATGGATGGTATTTCTTACCTGCTTAAAAATGACTTTCGAATCTCCTAGGACTTTCAGATATTTGATGTCAAGATCAATTGCTTTGTAGAACCTTGGATTAATGCTTCGCATTCTGCTATATTTGTTTTGCAATCGAATTCAATTATATAGGCTAACATGGTTTTTTCTCCTTGTGGGCTTATTAAAATACAACCAACTCCTGCACCGTCTTCTGATTTAGAGCCATCAAAATAAAGAATTAACTATTGGTTTATCTACAAAATTTTTACATTTATAAGTGTATGTTTTGGAAAAATTCTCTTTTTGAGAGATAACTGCATTATTGAAAAAAGGTGATTCTTGAGTGTTAAAATTTCCAACAAATGATTTTGTCGAGTAGTTTCCAATAATATTATTATTGAATGCTACTAGCTCATTTATCCCTTCAAGATCAGTTACTGTATGCTTCATGAATTTCTCTCGGTCTACTTGGATTTGATTTGATTTTCCATTGTGTGGTAGCCACATATGCGACTAGTCTGTTTCAAAATATCCATGAAGATTTTCAGACTAGTCTCTGCTTAACACTAAACCGTAAAAATTAGGAATATCAACCACCAATATATCAATTATCTAAGCAACCTTGGGGTTTGATGACAATCTGATAGAGACAAAATTTCTTTCTCCTACAACCTCTACTTTAGTTCTATCAAGTTGTACTCTATGAATAGGGGAAATCTGAGGAGTTATGTTCAACTTAGTACATACTAATTTTGGCATGATATTAGAGGAATCCCCTAAGTATATTAAAAAGTTATGGACATTTTTATTATAGATATCATAGGTTAAAATAAATGGAGGTGTATGAAATATGGATCGGTCACCTATCATAACGAAATATGTAGCATCTGTTTTAGATGAAGGAGAAGGTGGTTTACCCATTTGATGAGCAACTTGGCTACTACTGGGGTAGGTAAGGCTAAAGGAGGAACTGCATTTAAATCTCTAAGTAAGATTTTTTTCTACTGTTTTAACTTAGTAAGTTCATGAATTGAAATATTGGCTCTGGTATTTTTCATATCGTCAACTACATTATACTCAATAGTGTCGGAGAGTACGATTTTCTTTTATGTAGGTGGAACATCTGAAGTAGCGGGGTTTGTTTCTGTAGTCTTAGATGTAAAATTTATACTTAGGCATTGAATTCATTTGTTTCTGACTTGGCTGCATTTCTTTAGTAGTATTTTTTCTCCTTGTACTCATAGGTAAAGCTTCTTGTTTTTCCTCATTTGGTAGGATAAAATCCCATATTCCATTTAGTTCAACTTCTTCTTCTTCTTCATTTTATTCTTCCTCTATTTTCTCTTCATATGTATCTTGATCAGACTTAGCATTAGATATGATATTCGATGGTTGAGAATTAGAAGACTAATTTTTCTTGAGGGATCTGAAATTCTTTATTGAGCTAGAAATTTTAGCAACTTGTTTCTTGATATTTGACATTTCATTTGTCATAGTGTTTAAAATTTTCTGAAGACCTTCTATATCAAAAGGGTCTTTGGATGACTTATTTTTTGAATCATCTTTAAAGAATACTTTCTTTGATTTCCTATCTTCTTGGGAATTCTTCTTTTCGAAAGCGATTATGTGTTTCTTTACAGATAAAGATTCCTTCATATTTTCTACCAATGTAGGTAGTTTTTCTCTACTCAACAAAAATGGCTATATTGGATGGGAGAGATGAAATATACCACTCAATTTGAACCTTTGCACTAGGAATTGCTGTAGTAGGAATTTTATTGAGAAATTTATTAAATCTTTAATTAAAATCTTTTATTTTCTCCCCTATTTTATCCTTTAGATTTGATAAATCATTGATGAGGGATGCAATGGTTCTGTCATCTCCAAACTTAGCTAAAAATTGTTCTTCGAACATATTCCAGCTAGTTATAAAGCGGGCAAGTAATGAAAAATACAAGGATACTGCAGATCCTATGAGAGTATATGGAAATCATCTTAAAACACAATCTTCTTCAACTACCTCATTTAAATGAATGTCTAACATGTAATTATGAATGTTTTCTTCAACTAGAAGACCATCATCAAGATTAAATTTAGGTAACCATATTTCAGGGTATTTTGGTAGAGGATGAAGAGGAGCAGACTTTTGTACAACCCTTGGATTGCTCCATGGTTGTGCATTTGGTGGAGGTACTTGTCTTTCCATTCAACCTTGGGTGGATGTGATGGATTGAGTTTGAGTTGAAGAAGAGGTATACTGAGTGATATAACTAGTTAAAGTAATATTATTCTGAGTATTGGAACTCGTTAAAGTATCACTAATTGTTGGAATGGAAGTTGTGGAAGAGAGTGGAGGTAATGGAGGTGAATGGGGTGTATTATTAGATAATACCTCGCTGGTAATTGAATTTGATTCAGTCCTCTTTATCTTCGTTAGAGAAGTATCTAGGGGAAATTCAAAAGGAGGAATTACTGTATTTTGAGTTTCTAATCAAGTTAATATTCTTCTGGGTTGTAAAGAGGATGAAACACTAATCTTAGATGATCGAGAAGTTTCAGAATTTTTAGTAGAAATGGATACTCTCTCTAACGTTTCTATCAAAGACCAAACTTTAGGAAAATTTTGATGAACATCAGGAGATAGTATAGGTTGAGTATCACTAGGAGACTTAGGAGAAGGATGTTTAAATTCAGATTTTAAATATTTAGATCTAGCTAATATTCTGGACTTTGAAGGGTATCTAGAGGGAGAGAGACTCTTTGATTGACTTTTAGATTGATCAGATCTTATTTCCATTCACAATTGGACCTCCTTATAGCATCAAAATGTGGAGGCGTCGAAATTCCATTGCCACAACATGGGGGAAAACCACCTAGTCTAGACCTTAGAGCAAGTCATTTTCCGTTTGGTGTGGTGGCTCCGACTAGGGATGAAGGGGCCAGTTTCCCAATAACGATGATTTTGGGGTGTGTTTTTTTTTTTTATATAGCATGAAATGGGGAATGATTTTAATTTATCACATGCATATATCTTACACTTATCTATTCTACTATATACCTAGGGTGTTATTTCCTTTATGCGATTTAAAAGAGATATCTTTCAACTATTAGTAATGAAGATTATTTAATATTTGAAAGAGATGAAAATTATGTAAAGATGATTCTTTAAAAAAAATATTTTTATTAAAAGAATTGTGAAAAGTGTATCACATTCATATGTGTGATTATATATTAGATAAGAAATCATAGACAAATATTAGTAAAAAAGTTCATTTTACATTCATTTATGATAACAATTCAAATATATAATGCAAGTAAAAATATAACTGTCAATCAAGGAAGAAAAACTTAATATAAATGAATAGAAGTACCATATATACAAAGTCCTAGTCATATAAATTGCCCGTATATCTTTTGCTCCTCTTCACTTTCAAGAAATTTAAAGAGTACAATAGTGCAACATCAGTTAAACAACTTCAAATGTCAGAAGATAATAGATTTTGTTCCATTAATCCATCAAAGCATTTACAAACTTACAGAAGTGCATTCTTTGCAAATGCTTTTGACAAATTTCTAGACCATTCACTAAATGCATGAGAAGGGTTTAAATACTAAACTAAATATGTTTAAAAATATATTATTACATAAAAATAGAGGAGGTTTCAAACAACCATCGTCATAAAGAGAAAACTTCAACTAAAATCTAGAAAAATAAAGTAACAATATAACTATGAATGTTGATCCTCCTTTTGAATTTGATCTCGAAGTTGAAAAATATCTCGCATAGGTTTAAGCTGAGTTGGCTAAAAAATTCTTGATCTGACGTGGACCTTGAATAATGCATTTGAAAGTGTTGGCTATGACCTTTTTGTTGAATCAATTAATGACTGCAGGGTTTGGTACCAATGATAAGGTTTGATCAAAAAATTCCAATAATTTTCCCGATCTAAATTATTTATTTTTTTAATCATTTCTTCCCACATTTCTGTCTTTTTTTCCCACTATTCTTCTAACGGCATGATTTCTGAGTTCACTTTGGATCTGGACTCTTTGATAAGCTTAGCTTTCAAAAGTTGTTCACAAACAGATTCAATGATTTACTTTGTTATCCTTGATACTTTTGTTGTTTCTTTGTCTTCTTGTCTTAGTTGTGCTTCCCAATATTTAAATAAAATTTCCTTGTGAAATTTGTCTACCTGGGGAAGATCAAATTCCTTTCTTGAGTCTCATTCTTGCCATTGAATGAATTCATTAATTTTCTTCTCGATTTTCTCACACCTCAGGTTTCTTGATAGCCACTTTCTGGATCAGGATTTCACTTGAATCATAATAAGAGATAGTGATTGAAGCTTGTTGGAAAAATACTTCTTGTTGTTGCTTTAGCTTAGCATTCACTTCCAATGCTTCTTTTTTGAATTTCTCTACCTGTGGTCGGATTTTTAATTTGTTTATTGCTGCTTCTAGTTTCATTTAATTTTCTGTAAGTTGCACCTGATGTTGTAATGTTAATATTTCGAAATCCTTTTGAAACTGAGAAATTTTCAATTCCATTTTCCTACTGGAGTTAATCTTGTATTTCTCTAACAGTCTTGATAAATCTTGTATTTATTCTTCTCTTTTCTTTAGTAAAAAATAAATTCCAGCAGCCCTATCAATAGTGGCAGTATAATACGCGCCTGCAAACTGTGATAGCTTAGTTAAATTTTTAGTAGGATTAGCTTTAGGATCCTTCCATAGAACGTCAACAGATTCATTTGTAAGATTTGAAATTGTATCATTCATTCTTCCCATTTTTCTTCTCTTGACTATAGCCTTATGACTAGCATTGCAAAAGACATATAGTAAAGGAATTTTTTCAATTTGTAAAACTATATGCTCTGTAGGGTAGGTTGGAATGATCTCTCAATCATGACTTTCAAGTACCTGATGTAGAGGAGTTGCAGTTTCTGCTAATTTATAAGAATATTATGGTGAAACTGGTATATTGATCATTATTAGGATTTGGTTGTGACATTTGCAGTGCCTTAGAAAAATTTTCCCATTCATTCTTCAAATCCTTTGGCTGAGATTTTTCTACCTAATCAGGTGTATTTTGGTTGTGCTAAATTTCTTGGGAAGATGATCTAATTCCATTAATTCATCCTTTATCTTGCATTTCAATCTCTTCAATTACTTTATCAATTACCTTTTATGGGGTTTCATTTTTGTTTTCAGATTCATTATCAGAATTATCTGAATTCTGAGAATTATTTTCTGATTGCCCTGACTCATCTTCGTACATGCCTTTAACTTCATTATCCAAGCTAATACTTGGATTCGGTCTGTTGACATCTTCAATAATCAATAAATCCAAAGGAATCCTTTCCAGTCTCTTGTTTCTGTATGCTTGGAAGGCTTCAAATCCATCTTGATTGAGTTGGCTAGATGCAATTTTTAGTACATCTGTAAAATTTTCAATGCCTTGAAAGAAATCGTCGAATCTATCTATCTCTTTCAAAAAATGATTCACTTTTAGCTTTGTGCTGAAATTATTAATCACATCATTGGGGTCATATGGAATCTTTATCATTAGAACCAAATTCAAAAAATTAATATTTGAAACTTCCTTGGAGGTATGACCAATATCAAAAAGTGAAAAAGCACCGCATTGCAAAGGGAAATTAGGCCAAATGGCCTTCTTGGCATCTTTGAGTTGCTTCGAAATACCACTTACTACAAGTTGGAAAGAAATTTTTCTAGCAATTAATTTGTTAGGAACATAAGAGGGAAAGACGTGGGGAGAAGCATAACTCCCGAAAACTCTAACACAGGTGAAAATTTGTTCGGAAAACCATCTAGCAACAGGAAAAATGTCTATACTAGCCTCTCTGGAAATCCTAGGGGCTTTCTCATTGAATGTAATCTGGTGCATAGGTAGCATAACTCGATGGAAAAGTTTGTAAAAATGTAAATGAAAATCTGACTCCCAAATGGCTTTATGGTAAATATGGATTGGAGTGGATCTTGGGTTGTCCACTTTCATCCCATGGTAGGAAAACTTGAACAAAAGAAAATTGCATCCATGACAGAGGCATGCATATAAAAGGGGGTATGGCCCTAGAGGAAACACTTATTTTACTTCTATACCCCATGATGCTCTTGGCCAAATTATCAGACACAATATTTGCCCAATTCAGAATTAAATAATTGATGATTGTGTCAATTGATGAGACCCAGTCTACAAAAAACCTAGTAGTATTAGGCTTTGTAAACAATCTACACAACATTCTAGCAGCATAGCAATAAGGGGATGAAATTTGTGCTATCAGGACATACCAAGTTTGTCTCATTTCAGCTTTCCTTGGTCATCCTTCCATTCCTTTATAACTCTCATTAGGTCTGGATGTTTCTCTGTAAAGCTTTGGAAAAAAGCTTTGTCATAGTTCTACTGCGGGACGGATAAGTGATACATTGTCCTCAAATATTTTGTCATAAATGAACCAATATTCTCATCCGTTGAATTCGTAAATGCCCTATCTACTATGTTCAGGTGGTCAATTACCCACTTAATCATATATGTATAGGGGAGAATATTCGGCCTTGTTGCTACTTTTTGAATGAATGATCATGCAACATTGAAATAGGATGGGTATGAAGTAATTGACATGCCTGCTATAGAAATTTTGGTTATTACCCTTGGTTGTTCATTCTTAAAGATTTGGTACATTGCCTCCAACGAGGAATTTCCGCAATCCTCGTCACAGGTGGTATTTGAGAATAAGGCAGACATTTCTAAGTTTTATTAGATGATGATTGGGTAATTTCGTTCCCTTTCTTGTTCATCCTCGTTACCCTTGCTCCGTTAAGTGGTTTATTGAATTCAAGTAACAGAGAAAAAATTATATGTGAGATGAATGAAGAGAAGGATAGAGTTAAAATGATATAATAAAAAATCTGGCATTCAATCATTCAAAACACGCTCGAAGTAGATAGCAATCTTTCAAACCTTACTCCCATTAATGTCGTTAAACACTCATAATTCTTCCTATCAAATCTCTTACACACCTTTACGTAAAATTTGTATTCGATCAATTTAAGACGTTAGATCTAGTATCTGGTTGATTATATATGAATCATTTCACGCACTTGAGAAATAACTATTAGTATCGCATATCGCAACTCAAAACTACTTCTATTAGTTTTGTTTTCCATTACCGATGAATTTCACGAAATGCGATCTGTGTAAATCACAGATCGCAATTTCCATATGGTAATAAAACTTGCATTTTGGTTATTTGTTGAGAAATGCGAAGTAGAAAAAGAATCATGGCGATGTATTTTATTACAAATTTGAATTTTTATGATTATTTCTTTATTAATTCACCGAGTCTGAATCATCGCAACTTTTCTCGAAATTTCATTAGTTGATCTTTTTTAAAAGGTGTGATGTGAATTTATTTTAAAGTGGTATTTAAAGTTTTTGTAATGGGAGTTTTATATGACTTTGAAAAAGGTTTAGTGCATATCCTAGCTTGCAAAACATAATATTTTTTAATTTCTTAGGCTTGTAAGTGATGCGATTTGCGATGAGCTCTAAGAAATCAAAGCGAAAAGGGAACGAACCTTATTTCCTAAAGTTTTTAGACTTAAGCTAATATAAAATCAAAAAATAAATTTCCTATTTATTTTAAAGGGTCCCCATTTAGTGAAAATAAATGGGGGGTGTTGCATAGTACAACACCACTTAGCCTAAGAAACATAGAGTATCATAATCAAGAGAGATTGATAGTTCACCTATAAAGGGCACCTTTTTACCAAAGATCCATGCAAACTATGAATATCATGTGGCTTGGATTAAAACTCATTCCACCTTTGTTGCTGGCACCAGGTGAAGGAAAATATCAACCTGAATAAGACAAAGAATGTAAGGAAGCAAAAAATAATGCAGGGTTCTACCCTCCTGAGCAGACTCCTTCCATGGCATCTTGGGATGTCAGAGATGCCACAAGGGCACTAAAATAACTTAATAAAGAGTACTAAGTTTCTTAGAGGATGAGAAACCATTTGGCATGGTGGTGATGATGAAAACCATCATTACATACATTCTAAGGTGTTAATTGTCACCATTTTAGCCTAATATTCTATCTTTCTCATATTTAATTGCACTTTGTCATGTTTTTCTTAGTGAGAATGGTGTATTAAGGGTTTTTAGGCTTTGATGCCTAATTTGGTTTAAATGTAGGAAAATTAGGGGAATATGGCATTTTTTAGGAAGATTGCACAATAAAGGCTTAAAGTAGACAACAAGGACTGATTGTAGGAACGTTTACCACCTCCTTAACTACTAAAGGCAACCAATATCTCCTCTAGATTCTCCGCCAACAGCTCAAAATCAGAGGCAACCAAGCAAGTGAAAGATCAAAGGGAGCCAACCTCCACTTATCTCGAGTTCCAAGGGAGCCAATACCTAATTTTTAGGGAGTTTTTGATAGCTACCCTTTAGGATAAGTAGGCCTGAGAAAGAGATCACTAGGATTCAATTTTCGGTTGTAGCTAGAGAACTCTTGACTCTTGTATTAGACATTTCTGACTTTCATATGTTATGTACAAGTCTGGTTATGAAATAAAACGATATTTTTGTTTCTTATCCACTGAGTTAGTTTCAGGGAGCTGAGCTCTTGGGTTAGGGACAAATCCATTGGCCTTGGTCTCTCTTATGTACCTATGTCTTATCTTACATTTCAGTAGTTAATCACTTTCATTTTATCTTGAGTATCATATAAAATCTCAAAACTATGTGCTAAGCCTCCCTCTCCCACCTCTTCCATTGGAGATTGAGGAGGAAGGTCTTCCAACAAAAACCAAATTGTATTTTAGTTTACGATTTCTTGGAAAAGCTATATAGTTTAGTTTTCTTCTCATGAACATGTTGTATATGCAGAGGTATATTTATATTTAGTTGGATAGGGAGGTTTACATAAATTCAAATCATCTTATCAACCATTTTTATGATAAGTTCATCAAAAATGAATGCATGAAAAGGTAGTTGATTGTAGGGTTGAATAGAGAAGCAGAGGAGGACCCCTTCAACACCATGAGCTTTAGTCTCCACCCTCCATCCCCACCTTCCATCCAAGTCACCTTCAACCCTATTTTTAGAAATCACCACCACATTACCTAGAGCCACCTTGAAGATGCAAGATAGGCTTTGTGAAAAGTTATTAGATTTTCCAAGGGGTTGGATACCCTTCAGCTACCTAGATCCACCTTCACCCCACCTCTACTAACCTTTTACTCACCATTTCTAGCCCCAAAATCTAAATGTCCTATTTCCTGTAGCTTTTTAGGATAGCTTGTAGAACTACAGGAAATCCTATAGTAGTGTCAAACACTCTCTCCTTCAGCCCAAAATCACTCTTGCACCTCGTCTAAGCCTAGCCAAGTCACCAATAGTCCCTCATATCTAAACCTCTGGTACATGGACCCTCCTAGACCACCTCAATGCCTCCTTCTTTTGTTTCAAAACAGGGTCATTTAAAAGTGTGATTAGCTCATCGCTAGATGCATCATTAAACATAATAGTTAAGCATGAGATAGATAGGTTCCAGTTAGTAATTTGATTCAATATGTGTTCTTTAGATTAGTTTCCTTCAATATGATTAGTTCTATTCATCAATCTATCTTCTAAATGCCATTTAATGTAATTTCCTTTCCCACATTACCATAAGTATGAATTTCTATTTCTTGCAATTAGATAGATGAATCAATGTGATCTAGAGTAGTTTATTTCTCAGTTGATAGAGAAATGGTCATGATTTATTTCCAGTCTTAGATGAAATTTAGAAGTGTGATAGAATTCCTTTCCTAGAATTAACCCTAGAAGTAGCACTGCCTTGTGGAGCTTAGATGAGGATGGAATGAGTACAACTCATCTGTTGTGTATATAGCACTGTCACCTCCAATTTTGTATGAATCTCGAGTTGATAAAGTAAATTTGAGTAGCCTCTGGGAGTTGAAACACTCTTGGTGCAATAACAAGGCTCCCCACATAGGTCAAAATATGTATTTCCTTGTATATAATTGAATATTCTCTTTACTTCTTGAATATGAGTTTCCTTAGGATTATCCTGAAATCTTACAATGATTCCAACTACATGCATAATATTTGGTCTTGTTCCTGTAAGGTAAAGCAATATTTCAATCATAGACTTGTATTCTAGCTGATTGAGTGAAGGGGAATTATTAATTTGGCTAATATTGCATCCTATTACCATAGGTATAAATACAATATTATAATCTTCCATTTCATACTTTTTCAAACAAAATTTAAGGCACTTTTTTTTAGAGAGAAAGATCCATACTTTGTTTTTTGAACTTGAAGACTAAGAAAGTATGTTAGTTCACCAAGTAGTGACATATCAAATTATTTATGCATAACTGTAGCAAATTCTTGACTCATAGAATCTACAATACTTCCAAATATAATATCATCTACATAAACAAAAACTATCAAAAGTTTGTCTGTATCAAATTTTATATTTAGGTTTTTGTCTGCAGACCCCTTTTGAAACCTTTCTATTTAATATACTCGTCAATATGAAAATACCATGCACAAGAAGCTTGTTTTCATTCATATAGATCGTTCTTATGTTTTCAAACAAGGTTCTTATAATTCCCTAGGATGAAAACTTTAGGTTTTTCAATATAAAGTTCTTATTCTAGGTCCCCATTTAGAAATGCATATTTGACATCCATTTGAAATACTTTAAAGTTATGAAAGATTGAAAGAGAAATAAAAATTGTTATCGATGCGTGTCTAGATATAGGTGAAAATGTTTCGTCAAAGTCTATTCCTTCCAGTTGAGCATAAGCTTTGCATACAATTATTTCATTGTTTATAATTACTTCTCCATTTTCATTTAGTTTGCTTTGGAACACCCATTTGGTTCCAATAACATTTTTGTCATGATTTCTTGGTACTAATTGCCATGTATGGTTCCTTTCTATTTGATCAAGTTCTTCATTCATTTCCTTAATCCAACATTCATATTTTCTTACTTTATTTATATGTTTAGGTTCAATTGTGGATAGTAAGACTAGGTAACTTGAAGTTCTAATAGGAGTTATTATAGCTTATACTGGAGCTTTCTTTTCACCTAGAATTTTAATTTCGGTTGTATTTTCTTGACATACCTTGAAGGGGTATTTTCTTATGCCTTTTTAATTTCAATTCCTTCTTGTGTTTCTTCACTAATTCCCTATATTCTAACCATTTGGTTTGTTGTAGGAACAAGTTGGTCATCTTTTGGTGTTTCCTTTTTTGTACCCATGGATGCTCCATAAATCACAACATCAATGCATTCAAAAATATTTTTAAGCCTTTTATTATAGAATTTATATCCTTTTATTCTAGAGGATTATTTAAGGAGAATTCCTTCATTAGATCTAGATTCAAACTTTCCAATATTATTATAATTATTCCTTATGTAACATTTTCTTCCAAAAACTCTAAAATGTTTGATAGTTGGGGGCTTACAAAACCATGTTTCTTAAGGAATTCTATTGTTGTTTACCCTACTATTATATTTTTTGAGGATATTCACTGTTGTGTGTGCTACATCCAACTTGAAGGTATGAGGTTCTCCAGACTCATCAAGCATGGCACATGTGATTTGTTGGATTATTATATTCATTCTTTCTGCCACTCCATTCTGTTGAGCTATTTTAGCTATACAAAACTGCCTCTTCATGCCATGTCGCTCACAAAACTTAAGAAAATAATCTTATATAATTTCTCCTCCTCTATTTGATATAAGAAATTTTATTTTCAAATCTAAATCATTCTCTACTAGAGCCTTGAAGACTTTAAATTTATCAAACACTTCCTCTTTATGTTTCAATAAGCCAAACCAACACATTCTAGTAAAACAATCAATTAATAATATGAAGTATTATTCTCCTCAAAGACACGTCTTTATCATAGGGCCACACAAATTAGTATGAATAAGTTCAAGTGGATCAATTGAAGTACCTTCTTTTGCATTAATCTGAACTATGGTTTTCTTACCTAATTTCCATTATTTGCATATGGTATTTTATGGTAGAGAGATGTTAGGAAACTCGCAAACTACTCCCATCCTGCTTGACTTGTGTAATTAAGTTAAACTTATATGTCCCAATATTTTCTGCCAAATCCAACTATCTTATGATTTTCTCAAACAAAAATTTGCCTCCTTCCAAGACAGATATTACCTAGAGTTAATTTTCTTTATATTACAATATTACCTATGTCGAGATTTCTTACCACACATTTATTTGATATGTAAAAAACCTCATGGCCTTGGTCACATATTTAACTAACACTCAACAAGTTATGTCTTAATCCATAAAATAACAAAACGTTCCATCTTTAACGTTACTCTTTAGCAAAATACCTCATTCGCTTTGATAGCAACATGTGAGTTATTTCCAAATGTTACATTCTTTTCTTTCTTTATTTCATTAAAGGAAATAACCTTATCTTTATCACTTAGAATATGCTTTGAGCGTCCACTCTAAATGTACCAAAAATTTTATGGATCTCCTGCATACAAAGCTAAACCACAATTATCAAATTATATGGTTTTCTTTTCCATTAGCTTGGATGTTGTTGCATATTTTTCATCCTGAAGAAATGCTATCATTCTACTTCTACATTAAGTTTCTCTATGCCCAAATTTATTTCAAAAGGAACATTTTATTTCATCTTGGAGAGGAGATAAATCATTGTAATAATATTTCTTTAAGCCAAAAAAATTATTTTGTTTTCTTGCTTCTCCAGTCATGATAGTTTTATAAGCGACACACTGAGCAACCTTATGACAGAAATTATGAAAAGTGAAGCATTGACCATTGAATTAGAAGTTCCTCAGAGTAGACTACCTTTTTGTGTAGTTTCCATATTTATCATGGTAAGAATGTTTTACGTGAGAGAAGTGTTATCCCTCATTCCTTTTCTAAGAGCTATAATTTGGATGGCTCATTCCATTTAGTACATTGAGATAGCTTCTTGTACCTATTTAAGAGGACTTTATAGTCTTTGATGATTCTCCATTGTATCCAAGCCCCGATTTTATTAGAGGAGAGTGTTTTACTTTGATGATTTATTCTAAGGTCCCATATCCTTTAGTAAATCTAAGATTTATACCTTTTTCTTTCTCAAGTTCCTTTCTTAAAATTACTATGTTTAGTTCTAACTTTTCATGATGCCTTTCCTTTTCTAAAATTTCTTTCTTCATTGCTTCTTCTACTAATTTATCTCCTTCCAAGTGAATTTTAAGTTGAGTTATTTCTTCAATGAGATTATCCTTTTATTATTGGGAATCCATAAAAACATCATCATAATCATCAATATATTTATATTCAAATGAAATAAGTAATTTATATTCTTGATCAGACTCACCTTCTTCACCATTTGAAATACCATCACTATCTGCATGTGCATAAAAAAATTTCTCATTTTCAAAAATTCCTTCGATATTTAATTTGTCAGAATTCTTTAATTTCTCACGATTTTCTTTATAAGGGAATTTTGCAACATAATGATCAACTCTTCCTTAACGTAAAACATTTGAAAGGAAGCTTACCTATAAACCTATAATTTCCTACTTGGAGTTTCTTTAAGAAGTTCCCTCTTCTTCATATGATCCATAGCCTGATTCCTTGAGCTCCTACTTTTCTTTTCCTTTATAAGTACCTTTAAATGTTTCCTCTCCGATATATAATGGGCCCCCCTTTTCTCATTTCATAGGATTTTAAGATCATGTGAAGCTTTTCAATAGTAAGGTTCTTAAAATCATGTATTTATTTATTGGAAAATACTTTTGAATCAAATTTTGGAGTTGGATATCTTAGGATTTTATCAACAAGAATTGAATATTTTATTTCATCACCAATATTTCTCATTGAGTTAACGATCCCATCTAACCTAAGAAAGAAACTTGTAATACTCTCATAATTATGAATTTTGAGAGTTTCATGTTGAATTTTAAATGTTTGAAGTTTTGCACTCCTTACTTTAGTGTCACCCTCATAACTCTAAATTATATTATTACATATAGCTTTTGTGGTATTCAACTACATGACCTTCACAAATTTTGATTATGCAAAGCTACCCAAAAAATCCTTGACAAATTTTTCATACGTCTCATATTTCTTCTGTACAGCTTCATTTGTGGTAATGGATGATGGATATTGATTGCCTCCTTCAATGATTTTTGAAACATCAGCTCCAAGTGACTGCATATATGCTCTCATTCTAACTTTCTAGAAAACCAAGTTCATTACATTGAACAATGGTGTTCACATAGATGATACTCCCTCTTGATTGCTCATATTGATGAAATAGCCTTGAAGCAATCACGCTTCTTCTGAAGGACCTGATGTGATTCCAATTGTTAGGAAAAATACTGAGAGGGGGAGTGAATTAGTATTTTCAAGTTTAATTTTTTATTATGATTTTTTCACATGACTATTATAAAACAAAATAGCATATGTATGTGAATGTTACTAAAGAAAACCACGTATATATAGATAAATTATTTGATCATTAATTCCATCACCTATTTAGTATTAATGAGTGCATAATTAAATAATTATTCATCAATTAATCAGTAAGTATGAGCAGTTAATAAGGACATATAAAATTAACACTCAAAAACATTATGAACATAGGACTTTTAGGTGAAAACCCAATATGGGAGAAAACTGTCGATGTTGTCATCTTTTTCTTCTTATTTTATTAAAAAGGAATATTATTATGATATTGTGTTAGCGTAGACTCTAACCAACATGTAAGATCGTACCCGCAGAAGGCTAGAATATTCTCTTCTTTTCTAGCTCCTATTGGAAGGGAGCTCAAACCCCCTTTCTAAAGGCTGCTATCCTTAGCTCTTGGTGGATCATTTTTCAGAATGTTTCAAACTGGATCCACTCTCAACTACTCTAAAATAAATTACTCAAATATTCAACCAATAAAATAATCTAATTTAGCCAATAAAACTAGATCAAATTTGATCAGAACAAACCATGCCAATGTATAGTCACTCCTCAATATACCAAGCCGAACACTGTTACCCATCACATAAACCAACTAAATACACTGGAGACACTAACCAAACATAAATCAAATTCCATATGCTACTATCCTTAGTCATACCTCCATATCTATGCATTCTTCCTGAAGAATACCTACGTATATATATATAAACATTCATACCTGAATCTAAATCACATTCGCACTAAATAAATCACTGAAACACATACTAAACCAATCACAGACTAGAGAACGAAATACATATTATCATACAACAACATCATCAATAGTTAACATTCCATTCAACAATCAGTTCAACCAAACCAGTACTATATAAAAAAATATTTATGAAAGAGACGTGAACAAACATAATAGAACTGATCAACCATAATAAACAGTTCATACTGCAACACCATAGCATTTGTATGAAACTTTTATAAAGAAAACTTATGTATGTACGTGATTTTAATACTTTAAAATTGTGTAAATATTCTAAAATATTTCATAATATATACGCAACCCCCCTGAAGTATATCCACATATGCACACAAGCTCTTTGAAGCAAAGCTACGTACAGATCTATAATCACTGAATCATTCCTTCGCTGAAACCATAAATAATAATTCACAACTCTTACTGTCACATGTTTATGTCAGAGTATCATTACCAACACAGATCTATCATTTTTAGTCATAATCATCAAATATATAGCAAGAATTTTTATTAGTCACTCCAATTATTTCATATATACCAAATTTGAACTTCATTCATGCTCCTTAGTGCACACTTAGAATAAGATCAAACCAGTCATTAATAACCCATAACTTGCACACCTAACACCTTGATCTCCATATCCTTATATAGCTTAGTCCTTAGCCAATAGATTAGGCCAATCCATTATTAATTTTGATGATATTTTTAATATTCCTAATTAGCTTTCAGCTAGTTGGAATTTTAATTTTTTCTTTTGTCATTTAGATAAATGAATAAGAGGGTAGAGAGACCCATAAATCTCTTTAGTAGGAATAAAACCACTTATAATGTGAATGTGGGTCATTGTATCAGCTGAATGAAAGACTCTTGGGTGTGAATATGGGCTAAAGCATGTGGAGGGGGTTAATTTTGACCAAATCAACAATGCTTTCATGGAGGTAGTGGAGAGTTATTGCAGGACAACGCAGTTATGATGGAGGATTGTATGCATGAGAGTATCATCTTTAATGGGTGGGAACAGGGGTGAGGAAGCTCACTAAGCATATAAAGAATGGGATGGAAGCCATAGAGGGCATTATTATTATTTTTTATATTTGGCCATTTATGACTTTCTGCACGCTTCGCTATTTAGTAGAGTCTGTTGTGTTGTTTAGTACAAGGGTGTTTCCGAGTGGAAATCCCACCCTCATCCTTGAGGGAATTCGAGTGCCCACTCAGGAGAGGTTACTTTGAGCATCATTCCAATATATGGCATCGGGAAAGCTTTCCCCTTCATTAGCTGTGCAGTTTTCTTTAAGAATTGTGTTATTTTGCAGGGTAGTTGCAGTGGAGGGTCAAGTACCCAAGTTGGTGATCCTATCCTCTAGTGAGGGGGGAAACCCTTCATCTAGGAGACCTATTGGGAGGTTCCTTGAGATTAATTTCCACCATTCGGCATCATTTCAAGCTTCATCCATATTTAGAAGTGCATTATCCTTCAGAAACTACGTTATTTTGCAGGGCAGTTGCAGTGGAGGGCTTAGTGCCCAAGTTTGTGAGTTGGTTTTCTAGTGAGGGGAGAAATCCTTGATCCGGAAGATATATGGAGGAGTATCAACCATTTTTATATCAGATCAACCAATTCCTATCATTTATCCAGTTGCATAGCATTATTCAGCCCTAGGGCTTCATTTTGGTATTTTTGCATTGTGTATTTCCGGAAACCCTTTCTGGGTTGTCTTGGAATTGTGCTAGAAGGCATAGATCTATGATCTCGACATTTTATAAACACTATATCAACATATACATGTAATTTCATTTACAGCATCAGTTATCCCCGCTAAAATTCCGTTGTCTTAACCTCCGGCATTCTTATATAGCAGTTTTTCTTCATATTTCATGTATTGGGTCCCTAGAGGCTTGTTTTTCCTAGCATGAATGTATTTTTCCTCAATCTCTTGTATACATTTTATACTATATTGGCTAATAAAATGGATCTATGATATGATCTTATTTTATGTGTTGATATTTCAGTGAAATTTCTAGTTATATGTTCTACATTCCTGATTTTCCTAATTTGGAATATTACAGTATCACCAGAGCATAATATTGGCTCAGCTTGTGGGGCACTACATCTATAAATCTAGAGCAATGGATAGAAGAGAGTTTCCGAAACTTCTTATCCAAGCTATGCAGGATATTTCCAGAGAAATCAAGGAGATGAGGATGGAAATATATAAAGAGACCCCAGGAAGGTCTCAACATGGAGAGAGTTCTGACACCTCATATTATTGTTGTGAGCAACCAACATTACATCCAGCTCTACAACGCTCCACCATGCCTACATTCCTAGCAATAGGAAATGAGGTGGGAGGAACAAAAAAGGAGGATACTCTTAGTGATTATCTTCTAGAATATGAATCTCAATCTCAAAGGTTCAAAGAGAATCTAAAATTCCCAGGTTTCTGTTAGATGAAGGATAATAGAAGACCAAGTAATCAGTAGAGGTAGAGGGTACATGCAGACCAATGGTCTGCAACATGTTTTGGCTAGATTATTTCTGCTTGCTTTTGATGGGTCCCCGAAGTGCACATCCAACGCTTGGGTAGGGAAATTAGACATCTATTTCCAGTTGAATCGAGTTTCAGAGATGGAGTCCATTAAGATAGCAGCACTAAACCTTGAATTTGAAGCAAATGAGTGGTGCTTTCATGGCTTATCTACATTGGGGCATGCCAATATAACTTCTTATGCATAATTTACCCAAAGGTTGGAGGGAAAATTAGACTGAAGAGAGCCAAAAGCTCATTTTGTTGAGCTAGCTAAGCTCAAGTAGTGCGGAGATCCAGAGACTTATATCTCTGAATTTCTGAAAATTTCAGTCATGGTGCCAGATCTATCCACAACTATAAGAGTACATATGTTTTTTAATGGACTAGCAGAGAATTTTCATAAGTTGGTAGAATCTACTAGAACAATTACACTCCAGGATGATATTGAGAGGGATAGAGACTTGCAAAATACTCTTCCAAGGGAAAGAGACCCCCTTCAGCAGGAGCTATCCTCTCAATTAAAAGGGGAACCTATGAAGGTTCCTCCCTCAAGAGAAAACCAGGACAAAGGCTCTCTTGGTGATGATGAGGTATTATCCTATAATGATGAGGAGGAATAAGAAGACTTGGAAGGAGATGCCAATGTTGTAGCACCAGGAGGAGATCCACCACCACCTAGAGGTGAAAATGGAGACATTTCTCCAACTGGAGGATCCCTTGCATCCTTGTAGGGAGTTCCAAAGAATATAACTTTGGGAGACCAAGGCACAGTTCAGGAGTATCATGTATCAGTAGAGAATGGGACTACCCACAATTTTAGTGATGCCCAACAAGTGCAAATGGGAGACATACCCATCTGTGATTCTGAAGGACTCTCAGTGGTGGTCATTGAGACTAAGAAGTGGGGGAAGTGTGTTTTAGCATTGACTATGACTTTTGGGACATACACCCTAATAGATCATTTCTTTATGGTCAAGACCCCCAACACCAATGTGATATTGAGTGTGTAGTGTCTGATTACACTAGGGAAGGTCACTACAGATTGGGAGGCCTTGCAGATGGCCTGGATAGATAAGAAGAGAGGTAATCATCAAAATATTAGGGGCATGCACATCTATCCACCTTAGGAAGCCTCCACAAATAAGATGGAGACTGATTTACATAGAGGAAGCCAAGACAACTCAGTCCATTTAGACATGCAATTTACTCTACACCATGATGTTTTCCTATCTCGAGGTATTCCACCAGGGAGGCCCCCGGATTGGAATTTGGTTAGAGATCTCTCAAAACAAGTGACACCACTCGCAGATCTGATTAAGAGGAGAGCCTTGTATGGGACTAGCACAATGCATCGGGTCTTTGATTGGCTAAAGGAGGAGACGAATATTTGTTTGGTATCGATATTTCCAACTTTCACCAAGAATTTTTCACTGAAAGGTGATGCTTTAGGAGTGGATGATGGGACAAGTATGGTGCAAGAGGGCTATTTCATAGTCTTTGAGATTCAGAATATGCTTCCACATCGGAAGGTGTCTTCCATATATGGAAGAGTGTTGCTAGTCTTCATACATGCATTGGGAAATATGAGTAGGTTTTGGATGGGCAATAGCTTCCAAGTGAAGATCTACCACCATAAACTTCAATATTTTCTTAAGTAGAAATAGCTGCAAGGGAGGCAGAAAAAACAGGATAGTAGAATCCTGGCATGTGGCTATGGCATTGAGCATGTCAAGGAGGGAAGAAAGGAGGTGACAGGTGCCTTATCACAGAGGAAATCAGTGTTGTCATTGATGAGGAGGGATCCAGACTGGGAGCCCCATCTATTGATGGAGTATTCCAAGGACCACTTCACATGTGAAGTGCTTGAGGGGCAGGTGACTAATGAGAGGTATAGAGTGATGGATGGAGTCATCTATTACCTGGATAAGATATTCTTGATTAGAGGTTATAAGCTTAAGGATAAGGTTATACATGCAACACATGATTCACTCCTTTCCAGTCACTAGGATTTCATCAGTACATACCAAGCCATTTGGGAGAGATTCTCATGGGAGGGTCTCAAGGAGGATGTGATCAAGCATATTAGGAGAAGTGTAGTCTGCTTGAAGAATGAGGAGGGAAACAACCACCCTGCAAGGTTGTTACAACCACTTACCTTTCCAAGAGAGAGATGGGAGAGCTCACCTATGGCCCTCATCACCAGCTTGCCAATAGTACATGAGGACAAGCCTCTCTTTGGACTTCATGGCCTTCTTGGGACCAGAGTCAGTGATGGGAATGGCCACTTCCTAGAGGGATTTGGACATGTGTTGTATTTTTTGGGGTGCACTCGGTTGACACCAAACATTAGTTACTAGCCCCATGTAGATGAACAGATAGAGGCATCAAGCAAGTGCCTAGGAAACTACTTCCCAGCATGTGTTCCAGAGCATCAAGGGGCTGAACTAAGTTGGTTCCACTTGGGGAAATATTGTCACCATCCGAAATTTTTTATCGCCATCAATGCATCTCTATTTTTTTGTTCCATATAGTGATTATGTTTTCATCACTATTGTTAGAGTGGTTGGGACAAACAAGGTTCCTAGAACCAAAGATTAGATCCAAGAGAGTCAGGATGTATTCTGATCCCTTAAGGAAAACATTGTTGCATCCCAAGATCAGCAGGAGCTCTACACAGATCATGGATGTGTAGGTTTTAACCCTGTACAGAAATTACCTGCAAACGAATCTTAAAAACAGAAGAAAAAAAAATAGCGAGAGCATAAAACATAAAAAAATATACACAGAGATTTTCCGTTGGATCCCAAATCAGGACGACCAACTTGGTTTTTCATTATATTCCTTTTAGTGTTACAATACATATATATATATATATATATATATATGTCTTGAAGTATACATAAACCCAAATCCATTAACCCTGGATTAGAACATAACCGTAGTTCCCTTGATCGGATCTACAAAATAACAGGGGCCAAAAACCATCATGCCCAAAAACCATCTGCAAACCCATGCAAAAAAACATGGGCGGGTCCACCCATCGAAAAATAGGGTCCACACTTAACTAGTCATGGAAACAATATAACACATACCCAACATTCTCCCACTTGTTGTTTTATTTCTGTAGGGGGCCACATGAGAGCTTAGTCATTAGCCCAACTTTGCAACATCCATTGTTTCTCTACACCAAGAGAACTTCTGAGTGCTCATAGACTTCGTCAATGCATCTGCAACATTCTTCAAAGTGTCCGCCTTTACCAGCAACACCCTTTTAGCCTCAACCATATCTCTCACAAAGTGATATTGAACATCAATTTTCTTTGTGTTTGAATGATAATAAGGGTTCTTAGCCAAGAAAATTTCACTTTGGCTATAACGGTCTATCCTTATAGCTTGCTGCACCAACCCCATAGTTGAACACAACCTCTGGAACTAAAATTCTTCCTTGCTTGCATGAGTGGCTGCCATGTATTCTGCCTTTGTAGTTGAAAGAGACACTACAGATTGTCTTCTACTCATCCAACTAACCGAACCTCCAAATAGGCTAAACACATACCCACTTGTAGACCTTCTTTGGTCCAAATATCTAGCCTAGTCTGCATCAACAAAACCATGAATGTCCAACACTCTTTCCAATACTGGTCTTCACTGGTAGCATAAGCCATAATCACTACGGCCATGAAAATATCTGAAAACCTACTTAAATGTTGTCCAATTCTCCTTCCCTAGGTTTTACATAAACCTGATCAATTCTCTCACTGCATGTGCAATGTCTGGTCTAGTACAGAACATTTCATACATCAGGCTACCCACTAAACTTGCATCTGGAACATGGGACATATACTCCTCTTCTTCTTGTGTCTTGGGACACTGTTCAGCAGACAACTTTGCACCTACAGGAATCATAACATTCACCGGTTTACTATCCTGCATATTGAAATTCTGCAATATAGTCTCGACATACTCCCTCTGGTTTAACCAGAGCTTCATCTTTTCCTGACCTCTCTTAATTTCTATGCCAAAAATATATTTTTAAGCACCAAGATCCTTCATGTCGAATTTGGAGAATAGTTGGATCTTCAAATCTTGGATAATTTCTTTGTCATTTCCAATCAACAACATATCATCCACATACAAGACCAAATAAATAACACGATCACCAATTAATTTAAAATAAACATAGTGATTATCGTTGCTTCTAGTGAAGCCAAGTCCCTGTATATAGGTATCAAATTTCTGATACAACATCCTTGGTGACTATTTTAACCGATATAGAGACTTCTTTAACCTATATACCAGTTCTTTCTTCCTCTTCACCATAAAGCCTTCAGGTTGTTTCATGTAGATCTCCTCTTCCAGATGCCTGTAAAGAAATGTTGTCTTCACATTCATCTGTTCTACCTCAAAATCAAATGCAACAACAACAGATAAAAGTAATCTAATAGAAGTAACTTTGGCAATAGGAGAAAAAATATCACCAAAATTAATTCCTGGCACCTGGGAATAACCTTTTGCTACCAACCGAGATTTGTATTTCTCCACCTTTCCTTCTACACTCATCTTCTTCTTAAACACCCATTTTATACTAATCAGCTTCCTTCCAGCCTGCAACTCCACCAGATCCCATCCCTCATTTTCTTGCAAGGATGCCATTTCATCAACCGTGGAATCCTTCCATAGTTTTCCATCCTCTGAATCTACTTCCTCCCTGACGGTTCTAGGATCATCAGCAGTTATAGTTAAAGAAAAATTTGAACAAAAAGTGGATGGACTATACATTTCTAGTTGTCTTATTTCCTAAATTGATCTTCTCATAGCTGGAGTTTGTGGCTCTTCCTCTTCCGAGTCTTCTTTTGTTGTAGAGTCTGATTCATCCTCTTTTAGATCAAACTCTATCTTCTTGAGTTCCTTTGGTAGGAATTCATGTTTAACAACATATTTCACCTCTCTAAACACCACATCTCCGTTGTTAACAACCTTCCTTGTTTCTAGGATCCAAAGCTTGTAACCCTTTAAACCATACTTATACCCAATAATATGCACCTTTTAGCTTTATTATTCAACCTGGTCCTTTTCTCCTTTGGAACATGTACATATGCATCACATCCAAATACCCTCAGATGTGAAAGAGATGGTTTCTTATCAGTCCATACCTCATGTGGAGTCTTATCCTCCAACGCTGATGAAGGTGATCTGTTAACTAGGTAACATGAAGTCTCCACTGCCTCTGACTAGAATTCTTGTCCTAACCCGGTACCACTGAGCATACTTCTTGCATTTTCTATCATCTTTCTGTTCATTCTTTCCACAACTCCGTTTTATTGAGGTGTGTATGGAGTAGTCTTCTATCGTGCTATGCCACACTTCTTACAGAGCTCTTCAAATTCTTTCTTGCAGAACTCCCCACCATTATCTTTCCTCAACACCTTTATCTTCTTCTCTGTCTGGTTTTCCACTAGAGCCTTAAATTCTTTAAATTTGTCAAATACTTCAGACTTATTCCTCAAGAAATATATCCATATATTCCTTGAGAATTAATCTATGAATGAAACATAGTACACAAACTTACCAAGTGATGGAAACAAAACAGGTCCAAACACATCACTGTGCAAAAGCTCTAATATCTTGTTCACCCTCTTAGCACCAAAAGGAAAACTCACCCGATTCTGCTTCCCATATACACAATTTTCATAGAAATCGAAATCTAGAGAGCTATTAGACATACCTTCTACCATACCATTTCCATGCAATATTCGAAGGCCCTTATCTCTAATATGTCAAAGCCTTTGATGCCATAGCATGGTCTTTTCTCCAGAGACCACTAGGCTTTCCACTCCACTTTCAAGAATCGCAGAACTGTTGCACCCATGAATAACAGTGCTGCCCTGAAGCTTGTATAGAGTTCCAATCCAAACTCCCTGAATTAATACAAGTGCTCCCCGAACCATCTTGCAGGTATCTTTCTCGAACACTATTTTTACACCTGCATCATCCATATTGCTTATAGAAATCAGATTTCTGGCCAATGAAGGAATGTGCAGAACACCAGGAAGTGTTCTAATCCTTTCAGCTTGCAGATTCATCTTGAATTTTCCATGTCTGATGATTTTGGCCTTCCTATCATCACCTAAGAAGACATCATCACCATCATATTTATCATACTCACATAACCACTCCCTATGGGAAGTGAAGTGAATGGATGCACCCGAGTCAATCAACCATGACTCATGATCTACATGTGTATTTGAAGAAGAAGCCAAATACACATCCCCACCTGCATCCGAGTTTGCTTTTGCCTCTGTATAAGGAGCATCATCAGATCCCTTTCCTTTCTCAGGAGCTTTAGATCTACAGTCCTTTTTGTAGTGCCCTTCCTTTCTGCATTTCGAGCACACCTTTACAAAATTTCCAAGAGATTTAGATCTCCCTCTAGATTTATATCTCCCACACGAAACCTTATTCTTTTTTCTATTATGGGACCTTCCTCATACAGATAAGGCATCTCCATTCTTACCCTCCATATTTCTCTGTCTCATTTCCTCTGACAGAAACACTAAGACAATGTCATCAAAATTCAAGGTAGTTTTATTGCTACCTATTGCAATAAATAGATTATCCCATGAGTCTGGTAGAGAACACAACAAACTGGTTCACTTATCTTCGTCTGAGATTTTAATATCAACATATGATAGCTGACTTACCATAGTATTGAAGGCGTTCAGATGCTCTGTCACTGAATCTCCATCCTTCATCCTTAGGTTATATAGCTTTTTCTGCAGGAAAAATTTATTCATGAGAGACTTACATTGGTACAAAGTCCCAAGTTTGTACCACAAATTGTTCGTTGTAGCTTCCCCAGATACATTCAACAATACCGAATTTGAGACACACAACCGTATTGTGCTCTTCGCCTTCTGATCCAAACTCTTCCGTTCTTCTTCTGACATTGTCATTGTTTTATTACTTAGACCTACCGTGATCCACTACTATTTATCCACTAGTAGATCCTTTGTATTTAGTTTCCACAAATAAAAACTCTGACCATTAAATTTCTCAATCTCTATCTTTCCACTGCTTTCCATCTTCTTTCACCATAAGAATCGATCCCGCACATCTCCCGCTAAACAGGGTCTACCATAGGCCCAAGAAAAAAACTCCTCAGTAGCAAAGGCGTCCCCTAGAAGCCGAAACATTTTTGGTACCAAATGTACATTTTAACACTGTATAGAAATTATCTGCAAACGAATCTTAAAAATAGAAAATAAAGAATAGTGACAGAATAAAACGTAAAACAAATATATACAAAGATTTTCCCTTGGATCCCAAATTTGGATGACTAGCTTTGTTGTTCATTATATTCCTTTTAGTGTTACAACGCATACATATACATGCCAAAGCATACATAAACCCCAATCCATTAACCCTGGATTAGAACATAACCGTAGTTCCCTTGACCAGATCTACAAAAAACTAGGGGCCGAAAAAATTCATGCCCCAAAACCATGTGCAAACCCATGCACAAAACCATGGGTGGGTCACCAAAAAATAGGGTTCAAATTTATTTTCCATGGGGAGCTGACCTAGACCCCGAAAAAGGGGGGATGCCACCCCCCTTGTGACCCCCCTGCGCTTGACTAGTCATGGAAAGAATATAACACATGCCCAACATTCTCCCACTTGTTTTTTTCTTTCCATAGGGGGCCATAGGAGAGCTTATTCATTAGCCCAGCTCTGCAACACCAATTGTTTGTCTACACCAAGAGAACTTCTGCGAGCTCACAGAATTCTTCAATGCATCTGCAGCATTCTTCAAAGTGTCCACCTTTACCAGCAACACCCTTTTAGCCTCAACCACATCTCTCACAAAGTGATATTAAACATCAATGTGCTTTGTCTTTGAATGATATGCAGGGTTCTTAGCCAATAAAATTGCACTTTAGCTAACACATTCTATCCTTATATATTTTTGCACCAACCCCATGCTTGGACACAATCTCTACAACCAAACTGATTCCTTGCTTGGACGAGTGGACGCCATGCATTCTGCCTCTGTAGTTGAAAGAGACACTATAGATTGTATTCGACTCATCCAAATAAATGCACCTCCAAATAGGCTAAACACATACCCACTTTTAGATCTTCTTTGGTCCAGATCTCCAGCCCAGTCTGCATCAACAAAACAATGAATGTCCAACACTCTTTCCAATCCTAGTCTTCCCTGGTAGCACAAGCCATAATCACTAGTGCCATGCAGATATCTAAAAACCCTCTTCACTATTGTCCAATGCTCCTTCCCTGGGTTTGACATAAAACTGCTCAATACTCCCACTGCATGTGCAATGTCTAGTCTAGTACAGACCATTTCATACTTCAGGCTGCCCACTACACTTGCATATGAACACATGAGACATATCCTCCTCTTCTTCTTGTGTCTTGGGACACTGTTCAGCAGACAGCTTTACACCTACAGGAATCAGAACACTCACCAGTTTACTATCCTACATATTGAACCTCTACAATATAGTCTCAACATATTTCCTCTGGTTTAACCAGAGCTTCCTCTTTGCCCAATCTCTCTTAATTTCCATGCCCAAAATATATTTTGCGACACCAAGATCCTTCATGTCAAATTTGGAGAACAATTGGGTCTTCAAATCTTTGATAATTTCTTTGTAATTTCCAATCAACAACATATCATCCACATACAAGATCAAATAAATAACATGATCACCAATTAATTTAAAATAAGCACATTTATCCTTCTTGGTTCTAGTGAAGCCAAGTCCCTGCATATAGGTATCAAATTTCTGATACCACATCCTTGGTGATTGTTTTAACCTATATAGAGACTTCTTTAACCTCCATACCAGTTCTTTCTTCCCCTTCACCATAAAGCCTTTAGGTTTTTTCATGTACATCTCCTCTTCCATATCCCCATGAAGAAATGTCATCTTCACATCCATCTATTCTACCTCAAAATCAAATGCAGAAGTAAATGATTAAAGTAATCTAATATAAGTAAATTTGGCAACAGGAGAAAAAATATCACCAAAATCAATTCCCGACACTTGGGAATAACCTTTTTCTACCAACCAACCTTTGTATTTCTCCACCTTGCCTTCTACATTCATCTTCTTCTTAAACACCCATTTTCTCCTGATGGGCTTCCTTCTAGCACGTGACTAATCACGAAAAGAATATAACACATACCCAATAGGATGGGGAAAGAGACATTGTGGGGTGGACGATTTGGTCTATATCCATTTTCATCCATACAGACCATTCATATTGTAGAAGAAGGAGACTGGGAAGTTTTTCTATGGGCCACACAGGGTGATCCATCTTGTTGGAGGAGTAGCATACGGGTTGGAGCTACTCATGGGGAGTAAGATATCCAACATTTTTCATGATCCATGCCTCAATGAGGGAATTAGACAGTATATAGTTGCCACCATGGATCTCCCACTTCTTTATGATGTCAGCCATTTGGTTTTATTACCAAAGGCTAACTTAAACACTTAGGAGGAGCAACTACGGGGCAGGTTGATTGAAGAAAATTTGATTCAGTGGAGGAATTTATCGGATGAGGATGCTACAAGGAAAGGAGAGGAGATTTTGCAACATCCATATTTTTAGTTGCTTGAGGACAAGAAACATTTGGGAGGTGAGGATTGTAATACTCCTAATTAGCTTTTAGCTGGTTGGAATATTAACATTTTCTTTTCTCATTTAGATAGATGAATAAGAGGGTAGAGAGACCCATTAATCTCTTTAGTAGGAATCAAACCACTTATAATGCGAATGTGGATCATTGTATCAGCTGAATGAAACACACTTGGGTGTGAATAGGGGCTAAAGCATGTGGATGGGGTCAAGTTTTACCAAATCAATAGTGCTGTCATGGAGGTAGTGGAGAGTTATTGGAGGACAACGCAGTTGTGATGGAGGAGTGTATGCATGAGAGTAGCATCTTTAATGAGTGGGACCAGGGGTGAGGAATCTCACCAATAATATAATGAAGGGGATTAAATGCATAGATGACATTCTAATTATTGTTTATGTTTTGTCTTTTTATGAATTTCTGCACGCTTTAGTTATTTAGCATAGTCTGTTGTGCTGTTGAGCACAAGGGTGTTTCTGACTGGAAATACCACCCTAATCCTTGGGGGACTTAGAGTGCCCACTCAAGAGAGGTTCCTGTGAGCTTCATTCCACTACCTGGCATCACGTCAAGCTTCCCCCTTCATTATAAGTGAAGTCTCCTTCAAGAATTGCATTATTTTGTAGGGTACTTGTAGGGGAGGGTCAAGTACCGAAGTTGGTGAGCCTATCCTCCAGTGAGGGAGCAACCCTTCATCTGGGATACCTATTTGAAGGTTCCTTGAGCTTCATTTCCACCATATGGCATCAGGCCAAGCTTCATCCATCCTCATCAACGTTGTCTCCTTGAGAAACTACTTTATTTTGAAGGGCAGTTGTAGTGGAGGGCTTAGTGCCCAAGTTTGTGAATTGGTTTTCTAGTGAGGGGAGAAACCCTTCATCTGGAAGATTTTTTGGGGGAGTATCAAAAAAATTTATATCATATCAACCACCTCGTATTATTTTTCTATTTTCAGAGTGATATTCATCCCTAGGGCTGCATTTTGGTACTTTTTCACTTTGTGTATTTCTGGAAACCCTTTCTGGGTTGTCTTGGAATTGTGCTAGAAGGCCTAGATCTCTGATCCCAACATTTTCTACACAGTGCATCAGAATACCCATGTACTTTCATTTACAATAGTAGTTATCTCCAACAAAAAATGCGTTGTCTTAACCTCCAAAAATGTTATATAGAAGTTTTTCTTCATATTTCATGTATTGGGTCCCTAAAGGCTTGTTTTGTCTAGCTTGAGTGTCTTTTTCCTCAAGATCTTCTATACATTTTCTACTATATTGGCTAGTAAAATGGCTCTATGATCTGCTCTTATTTGATGTGTTGATATTTCACTGGAATTTCTAGTTATATGTTCTACATTCATGTTTTTCCTAATTTGGAATATTACAGTATTCTTTGACAGGATCAAACATCTATTTCCGCACTCATTGATATGGGATAATGCAATGGTAATCCCCCCCATTATTGATAATACCATGGTGTGTAAGCTGTACATGACTTATATTCACCATTTCTGCATATGTACGTGACCTTTCTTCATAGGATCCACATATACTTTCCCAAACATCACCTTTACCATTCCTTTATTTCTGAACTAGTATTCCTATGTCCATTCTTTCTACCATATATGTACTAGCCTATATAATCATCCTGCTACAATTTTGTTGACATATTTATCAAGAAGGTTGCCATCAAGGACAACACATTATTCATAATTATAAAAGTTGGTGTGTAATTTGTTTATTGAATTATTTCTCTTGTATGCTTCATGATTTCATGATCGTTTAAATTTGTTTCTGTAACTAGTAGAGAAGATTCAAGTCTATTGTTTTATAAAATTACAATTAGTAGTTTGAATCTACAAGGAATTTCTACATGCCTAGCTAGTGGTCTCCTTGGAAGGTGAGACATGCATATGGATACTCATCTATGAAAACGATTTGTTGATGACATGAGCGAGATAACTCATTAATTAATGATGTATTTATAACTCACCATCCTCCCATATTACATATTATGTCATCCCATCTCACAATCCATATTTCTCTTCAATGAAAGATGAAACTAACAACCCTTTCTTAAAGAGCTATAATAATCTAAAAAAGGAAGGAGAAAAATATGCTCCCATTGCCAAAAAAACATTATTCAACCCTATTTAAATTCTATCAGATGATTTTTCATATTAATTAGAAGTGTATAACACAAATAATATATTTTTGGGTAAAGAAACTCTAGAGAAAGGAACATTTATTGTCTAGATGCCTAATGTAGGGAAGTTGAACATGTTACATATTCAATAGTAAATATGATGATAATTAGAGTAAGTCACTCAATGTTCCAAATTGGTGTCTGTGTGCCCAACCTCTGGGAGCCAAATCTGGAGTATATATCAATGTATTCCTCTATTGTGATAAGTCCACCAATCCTACTTTTCAAATTCACTACCTATCCCATCTTAGAGAAGCTAGTGATAAAGTAAGTATCCTCCACCAAAATATGGAGTGGCATCTCATCAAGAATGAAGCATTCATGGTTAGGAATTTAGTAATTGACCAATGTTTGCAATAATGAAATTTAGATGTGCATATTTGGCATCAAGAACTTTTCTAAACCATAATTTGTCAATGCATCCATGGAGTTTTGTTTCTCAAGAAAATCATTATTAACATCCTCTTTCTCTTTTTCACTCTAGTTGATGACCATCTTGAGAGAAAATAAAAATTTATAAATTAGATCTTATATTTGAAAATAGGGTGTGGGCATATCTTACTATGTTTTGGGACAATTTCATATATACATGGATTTCATTCAGACAACGTGCATATAGGGCCAACCATATCCAACTTGCAAGAATCATGCATGCATTTGCACATCTCCTCTTTGAGTTTCCTTTTAACTAATTATTTTATTGTCAATTTTTACCATTTTTACTGAATACACTAATACTTAATCCTATATTTTAGTGCTTTAGTAAAAAAATTTCTAGATTTCAATGGAAGTTCATCAATATGTGTTTTTTTTTATGATTTTTTGATCCACAATAGGTCTATTATGGAGGTATTACCATTTTAATTTGGAAAATGGGGATAAGAGTTAGAATTTTCATTATGCATCATGACCTTGTTTTCAACACCTTCCCATTATATCGATCCCACTACTTTGTGACACCCTCCTGCATTCATCATTTTAGTTAGTGTAATGTAGTAATAGAGCTAATGTTTACATGTTCTCATTAATTAGCAACTCACTAGCCATTTTTTTCCCATACATATATATATATATATACATATAATTTGTCTTGGGAGATCTCTTTAATACCATAAATTATATGAATTGGTTCTCTGTATACATATAACTCTTATACTGATCAATACCTAAGGGGATACCAAAATGTTGAGTTGTATTATTGCGTTGTATATAACCACTTTTTCTTTCAAGCCTAATGTCAGATTTAGTTCACTCCATTATCATGCTATTTCCTATGCATTATCTCAATTTTTAGCCCTGTATTTATTACCTTTATGACTTGACACCCATATAATTGTAGGGGACATTGTTTGAGTGTACATATATTTCATAGATTTCATGCATCGAGCATGTAATTCTAAATGCACTCGAACTAGTTTTCTTTCTTATCATAATCATTTCCTCCATTGTATTAGAATATTATTTTATTCCTCTTCAATATTTATATAATATGAAAAAAAATATTAAAAAATTAGCATACAGAAAAAGGGTTTCTTTGCAAATTTTTGGCAATAGTCATCAATGGTGTCACCCTAGAATAAAGTGCCAAGTTACGTGTTGTTTCCTCATCAGATTGGGTTTAGTATGGTCATAAGAATGCAAACCTTTTATTTGAGTTTTCATTTCTCTGATTGGTTAATATTCAAATCACATGGAGAGTTTGTTTATGGCTCTTGCATTGCATACTTATATCATAATACATTATTGCATGTTTGTTTCCTAAGTCAAATGCTTCATGCTTGTGTTCAAGGGAAGTTATCTTTGTTCTGAAAATTTTGTGGTGTATCTTGTCGACTACATCTATTTTCCAAGTCACTTTCAGTTTCAATAATACATTATTCATATAATAGTTTTAGTATGTATGTTACCCATTGAAATATTGTTAATGGATCTAATCTTATTGAATCTAAAAAATTACGTTTAGAGTAAAACTAGAGTAGCAAATTGACCTTATTTACATCATTGATAAGTTACCTTGTACTCAATAGTGATTTTCATCATGGATCATTAATTGGGAGGTTTCCATTTTATTCAGCATTAGTTTCCATTATCGGACATTGGTATTCATGAAATATTCTGGGTTCAATTTCCCGATGTGTGGAATTATTCACCTCTTTCAACAATGTTCATCATTAGATGCTATTTAATGGGTCCCCTCCATGCAATATTCCATATAGTATATGCAACACACATACTCCTCCATGGCCCATTCATTATTTTTTTTAAGTCCTTCAAAATCACCAATCTTCTGGTTATAATAATGATGAGGGATGCATTAATTCACTCCTTCCATCCATCTGATCATTTCCAATCAAATTGAAGTATTTTTATCCAGAAATAGGATCTATAGTCTCATTTAGTACACTGGAATTTGTAGTCATAAAATTTGGATTCCATCACTATTTAGAGTGGAAATACATCAATTTCCCATGATTGAAATATTATTTCAAGCATTCAAATTCAAGACATTTAGTCACACTTTTTATAGTTTACTAGGTACGTTAATGCATATACTACAAAATCTAGCAACTCTAGAGAAAATCCTCACTAGAAAAACCCATACCTACACGCAATAAGAGATCACCTACCAGTTTCACCTCAAAAAAATTCAACTATTTAGTGTTATTTGAACCATAAGGTCAGCTTTCCTATACAAATCACCTAAAGGATAAACAACAAGAAGAGTTCAAGGTGATTGATGAGGTCTAATTACTAGGATAGTGTATTGGTAGAGCCAAAAGGGATAAGATAATCAACATTAATCTATAATAGAATCATTCGTAGACCACATAATAAAATTAGAGAGAAGTTATAAGTTAGGCTTTGACATATAATGATAATGCATGCATTTTCATATAACATCAACAAGAAATATGATTACAATGATAACTAAAAAATGATAAAAATTATCAGTTAAAATGCAATATTTAGGGTTTTCTGCTGGTTTTTTATGGTTGAAATATGCATTAAACAAGAATAGTATAATTTTGATTTCATTCCTAGAAATAGTGTTTTATGATGTAATAAATGCTACATTTTTTATTTTGACAATCTTTTAATGCAATTTTTACTTTGAAGGAAATAATGCATCAAGAAAAATTTTGTTTTAGTAATATTTGAAATATTCCCTAAACCATAATATTATATATTTATAATTTTAGAGATAAGGGAAATAAATTAGTAAAATTAGAGTGATTAATCACAACCACATAAGTTAGTGTCTTGATCAAAATGGGAATTGAGTTAGGTAGGGAAAATTCAATGATTACAGCCTTCTCAGAGAGGGAGAGATGGCTATATCATCTTCTTAAAAACCATAGTGGTGTCTTTAATAAGGAAATTTAAAATTTAAAATATTCACAACTCAGATTTACCATAAAGGATTCAAGGAAAACAATTTCACATGGCATAGAGGATCAATATTTCTAGATAAATATAGCAATTTTAGCCATGGTAAAATATAGAAACCCTAATTCAAAAATATATCATATAATATATAGAGTATAATAAATAAATTACAAAATTTCCACAAGAATCTCTTCAATCAATCCCAAGGAACTAGATTTAGTAAAAAAATGCACCTCCAAGAGAAATTCACACCCATAGAACAACCATTTTTCCAAGTAAAAAATAAACAAAAGTCAATGTGCACATTCAAAAATGAGAGGAGTGTGATGATGAAATGATGATATAAAGTGAATAAGTCTTCCCTTTAGTTATCTGAGGGTGATCAAGCCTTATTTCTTTAACTTTATAGTCAAAGCCCTTAAAATTTTACTTGAGCATTCCAATTGTCAAAGGTCACAACATGACCTTGAAATATATCTCAATCATAAAAAAAAAATGAAAAATAACCTACATGTGTGTGGGAAGAGGATTCTTTACAATGATATCATCCTCAAAGCTATGCAACAAGACATCAACGAACTAAAACAAGGATCAAAGAATGCTCCTGACTCCAAGAATGTACAAAACCTTCAATCATGTGGGAGTGACATTCCACCTCTAAGGGAAATCACCAATATGAAAGAGGGATGTGATAGTGCTCCCAAGCCATATCAATGACATTAATTCTTGTCTAGGATCTAGAAAAAGTTATAATACATCAAATATGTGAAGGCTAGTTTGAGGACATCCTGGGTCCATCTAGTCACATCATCAATTATTCAGAAACCAAATATTTTAGGCTTAGTGTTTTGTTATTGATGACCTAATCAATAGGTTCAACAAAAAATAAATTTTCTCAAGCCATAATTCTTTTTTATTGAGGTCCAAGTTTAAGGCCACAAAGTAATTTTATCTCTTAGAAAGGGACAAAGAACCCACTGAAATGTTCTAAACAATATTCAAACCATATCTCAATGGATATTTTCTACATATGTGATACCATTTGAACCATAATTCTTAAACAGAACTGAGATAAAATTAATGAAGGACATAAACTATTAACTCATCATAGTAGACCATATATACTATTAGGGGAACTAGAACATTTCAAACGTAACTCATATTCAAATGTATAACAAGATCAGAATATATATGCAAGTTACCTCACTTGTGTGAGGAATGGTTAAGTAAACTATTGTTAGGTTCTTCCAACCCCTGAAGGGAGTGACATGTCCCAAGTTAGCACATTAATCGATATGTGTGTGTGATATGGTGGCCATGTAGTGGGAGAAAATTTAGAGAATGTGTCATATCCATGAAACATGTTAATGTTGGTATCACATATTAAGTGTAATTATTTAAGGAGTGAGAAATCATGGTGGGATGAGTTTCCCCTTTCCTTGACCTACTTTTATGTCCCTAGGTTCTACCTTTTACTTTAATTATTTTCCTTTATTTAGTGCATAGATTAGGAGCCCAAGATTCCTTTGTGCTTTCCCAATAACCCTATAAGATGCAATATTTTCTCTCTCATTAGGGTTTGAACATTCAGGACTTCATTTATCTAAGATAAATAATTGAATGCTCCTGGATAATGAAGAGGTTAGAGTTCATTCTGAACTTTTTTCCACATGCTAAAAATTTCCCAAACCATATTTTTAATTTTACATTTCTTTCATTGTGGTTTTTTAGTTTTTTAAATTATGTTCAATGGCATCAAACCTTTCGGCCATGTTTATGGTCCTTCAGACAAAGATATGGATATGGGGTGCTAATCCCAATGGAAAATAATTACCAGCCTAAGGAATGGGGATGAATAATCTGGGGAGATGGAAGGTGGTAGGTATGAATTACTTTAGATGTGATATATCGATAAGTTCCTCCTAGTAGTTCCCTTCCTATAAATTAAAGCCTTGGAATAGGGCCCGCTAGCATAGAGACAAATACTAATGAAGAGGTTAGATCTTATTCTACAATGTTGTCCACATGTTAAAAAAATTCCCTACCATATTTTGAATCTTACATTTCTTTCATTATTCATTTTTATGCTTTTATTTTTTTTTTAATTTCATCAACCCTTTGGGCCATGTTTTTGGACCTCGAAACAAATATGTGGATATAGGGTGCTAATCCCAATGACCAATATCTACCAACTTGAGAAATGTAAATGGATAATTGGGATAAATGGAAGGTGGTATATATGGATCACTTTGGATGTGTTATATCTATATGTGCCTCCTAATAGTGCCTTTCCTAAACCCTAAGTCCTTGGAATGGGTCCCAATAGAATAGAGAAAAATATTAACCCCCATGTGAAGTCTGGAAAGAATGATATAATTAATATTAGTCAATTATATATTTTAACCTGTGATCTGAATCAATATTCCCATAACATTAAATGAAAGAACATTATTTTTAGAATAGTTAGAGTATTTGTTCATAGATGGCCTACGTTCCTTAAAAAATAAAAATGTTATATGGAAGAGATATTTTACCATACTAACATTTTGAGGACTATTTCATCATTTTATGCATTCACGATAATGGGGGCTACCGATTGGTAGTGTTTCAACTGAAGAGAAAAAAATTCTCATATGGGTTATCCACTTTTGGTGTGTAACAATGCTCATTATATTTATCATTGGATTGTCTCATGTTTCCTAATGGTATTTATTAATGATCCATAATCAAATATTTTTTTACCATATTCAACCTCAACTCCTTTATTGACATGGTGGATATTTGTGCATTCACTGGTTGTTTTGAGGACCTCAAGTTATGTCGACATCCTTTCTTATTTAGAAACCTATTTAACCTATTCTAGTTATATCAATCCTCTTTTGTTGATTACTCTTATGTTCGCGTTGGTTTTAAGATACCATTCTTATTCACATGAATTTGGTTCTTCGAAGGGGGATTACTTTTTTCACATCATTTCATATAGATATCCTCCCATTTTATATACTAAGACATAGCTTAAAGATATACTATTTGAGGCTATGACCAATTTGCAATGGATCATCTATGTATTTCTTGTGACCATTATTTTCATTTCATATAAAAACATATTCATGGATTTGTAGTTTACTTGATGTGGAGGCCATCCTTTCTATGACCATGGGTATGTCCACCTTGGGATATGATTTTTATTACCATAGATTCTTGTATTTTTCACTCGCTCTTCTAGTGAACTTGCATTCAGTGCACTTCCTAGTATCCTCTTAATAATATATGATGTACAACTCATACATAAGGGGGTATCTATTATAGCATTTTTTTCCACACTTGTGTTCAGATGCATCTTTTGTCCATGACATCATGTCCCTTCCCTATAAGAGATAGTATTCCCCCAAAAAATTCTTCAAAACACATTCCTTGAGTTTCCATATTCACTTTATATTATTCCATAATGTGTATACATGTGATTCTCACAAAAGAAAAATATATATCTCCTTGATCTCGTTGAAATAAAATCGAGTATGACTTCAAAATTCACTAAAAAAAAATTAAATGTGGGCATAATGGTATGTTTTGAGGTAGGATTTAAGGGTTTTAGCCTACCTAGACCCTACCTCAAATTCCATGACCAACGATTGGGAGTGTAACTTGATATCTTGGATAAAGAATTCATACAAGCCTACTTGTGCAACATAATGCTAGTGATACTTATCCATAATATCAATCCATCTCATGAGGAAGGAAACATTAGTTTATTTATCTTCGCACTATCCTATTAACCATATTTTAAGCCCCTCGTACCTATCACATTTTTTCAAATTTAAAAATTGTGATACATTTTTCAACTTGTGTTGAGCCCCCCTTATCGCTCATATAGTTTCAAAGGTGAATATATTAAGAGCACTCCATTATTGTGCCTCTAAGGATGCATCCATATGATGTTTCTATACCTACACCAACTCAAGTGGTAGTTATTCATTTTATTACTATATATTTGAGGAATAAGAAACTTATATTTTCTATCTCCATTTTAGTGCCAGTATAATATAATTTATGTCTATGCATTGAAATTTGGATTTCTCTAACATCATATGTTCAGTTTTATTTTGACTTTAGTATTTAAAATTTATAATAGTTTTTAAGTATGAAGGTTTTCCGCACTACAATCTATAATATCTTTTTATTCTTCACATTTTCAATTTATAATCGCATGTGAAACTCTATGTTATTGTAGTATATTCTATTTACAAAAAATTTTCAATCCATGCATTTCATTTTTTATTTATGATGAGGAAACATTGAATAAACATCACCTATGTTAAAGTCCTTATTTTTCTTATAGATATATAATATTTCATAAACAATAACTATTGGTATCAAGTATCATTATTTAAGTATTATTAATTCATTTGGATGATGTTTATATCTTTTACCAAATACATGTGTTTCTACAACAACAACAACAACAACAACAACAACAAAAAAAAAACTTATTGGGCATTCCCTTTAACAATGTTATTTTAGTTTCTTGAAGGCATTTAGATGATGTCTATATCAGATATCATTTTTGGGATTCAACTACGTTAATTTAGTCATTCCCGGGAAGTCCTGGTTACTGGGTGCAAGCCTCAGAAGTGGTGATTGACGCTATGTGATTCATTTCACCAGTTTCAATACCACTTCTTCACCCCTATGAGCATAACCCGATGCAATGAGTGCTAAGTGGACAATTCAAAAATCATGAGAAATTAGTCAGTTACGACTACCTCTCATGGAAATGGTCATAGATGAACGACTAAATTATCGCAGTTTAATTCTAATATAATGCACTGTGGAAACCCCTCATACTTAAAATACTAAGAGTAAATGGATCCTTTCTTAAATGGTTCATGAGGCACAATAGTTGCTAAGGTTTTCAAATGGGGTAGTGAGCTAAGTGGACTTTATTGTGGGGAAAACTCCATAATTAAGCGCGCTTGAGCCAGAGGAGTTCTAGGATGGGTGACCTCCCAGGAAGTCTTGGTTACCTGGTGCAAGCGTCAGAAGTGATGATTGATGCTATGTGATTCATTTCACTAGTTTTAATCCCACTTATTCTCTCCTATGAGCATCACCCGATGCAATGTGAGTGCTAAGTGGACAATTCAAAAATCATGGGAAATTAGTTAGTTACGACTACCTCTCATGGAAATGGTCATAGATGAATGAGTAAATTAACGCAGTTGAATTCTAATATAATGCACTACAGAAACCCTTCATACTTAAAATACTAAGATTAAAGGGATCTCTCCATGAATGGTTCATGAGGCAAATAGTTGCTAAGGTTTTGCAAATGGGATAGCAAGCTAAATGGGCTTTATTGTGGGGAAAACTCCATAATTAAGCATGCTTGAGCCATAGGAGTTCTGGGATGGGTGACCTCCCGAGAAGTCCTGGTTACCGGGTGCAAGCCCCAGAAGTAATGATTGACGCTTTGTGATTCATTTCACTAGTTTCAATCCCACTTCTTCACCCCTGTGAGCATCACTCGATGCAATGAGTGCTAAGTGGACAATTCAAAAATAATGAGAAATTAGTCAGTTGTGACTACCTCTCATGGAAATGGTCGTAGATGAATGACTAAATTAATGCAGTTGAATTATAATATAATGCACTGCGGAAACCCTTCATACTTAAAATACTAAGAGTAAAGGGATCTCTTCTTGAATGGTTCATGAGGCACAATAGTTGCTAAGGTTTTGCAAATCGGGTTGCAAGCTAAGTGGGCTGGATTGTGGGGAAAACTCCATAATTAAGCACGCTTGAGCCAGAGGAGTTTTTGGATGGGTGACCTCCCGTGAAGTCCTGGTTACCAGGTGCAAGCCCTGGAAGTGATGATTGACACTATGTGATTCATTTCACTAGTTTCAATCCCACTTCTTTGCCTTTGTGAGCATCACCCAATGTAATAAGTGCTAAGTGGAAAATTCAAAAATCATGAGAAATTAGTCAGTTACAACTACCTCTCATGGAAATGGTCATAGATGAATGAATAAATTAACGCAGTTGAATTCGAATATAATGCACTGCGGAAACCCCTCATACTTAAAATACTAAGAGTAAAGGGATCTCTTCTTGAATGGTTCATGAGGCACAATAGTTTCTATGGTTTTGAAAATGGGGTAGCAAGCTAATTGGGCTTGATTATGGGGAAAACTCCATAATTAAGCGTGCTTGAGCCAGAGGAGTTCTGGGATGGGTGACCTCCTGGGATGTCCTGGTTACCGGATGAAAGCCCTAGAGGCGATGATTGACGCTATGTGATTCATTTCACTAGTTTCAATCCCACTTATTCACCCCTGCGAGCATCACCCGATGCAATGATTACTAAGTGGACAATTCAAAAATCATGAGAAATTAGTCAGTTATGACTACCTCTCATGGAAATGGTCATAGATGAATGACTAAATTAACATAGTTGAATTCTAATATAATGCACTGCGGAAACCCCTCATACTTAAAATACTTAGAGTAAAGGGATCTCTTCTTGAATGGTTCATGAGGCACAATAGTTGTTAAGGTTTTGCAAATGAGGTAGCAAGCTTAGTGGCTTTGATTGTGGGGAAAAATCCATAATTAAGCGCACTTGAGCTAGAGGATTTCTAGGATGGGTGACCTCCCGAGAAGTCTTGGTTATCGGGTGCAAGCCTCGGAAGTGATGATTGACGCTATGTGATTCATTTCACTAGTTTCAATCCCACTTCTTTACCCCTGTGAGCATCACCCGATACAATGAGTGCTAAGTGGACAATTCAAAAATCATGAGAAATTAGTCAGTTACAACTACCTCTAATGGAAATGGTCATAGATGAATGACTAAATTAACACAGTTGAATTCTAATATAATGCACAGCGGAAACCCCTCATACTTAAAATACTAAGAGTAAAGGGATCTCCTCTTGAATGGTTCATGAGGCACAATAGTTGCTAAGGTTTTGCAAATGGGGTAGCAAGCTAAGTGGGTTTGATTGTGGGGAAAAATCCATAATTAAGCGCGCTTGAGCGAGAGGAGTTCTGGGATGGGTGACCTGCCGAGAAGTCCTGGTTACCGGGTTCAAGCCCCGGAAATGATGATTGACACTATCTGATTCAATTCTCTAGTTTCAATTCCACTTCTTCACCCCTGTTAGCATCACCCGATGCAATGAGTGCTAAGTGGAAAATTCAAAAATCATGAGAAATTAGTCAGTTAAGACTACCTCTCATGGAAATGGTCATAGATGAATGACTAAATTAACGCAGTTCAATCCCAAAAATGATATCTGATGTCTATATCTCTTACCAAATATATGTTGTGTTTCTACAAAAAAAAGTTTCTTAATAGGCATTCCCTATAAAATATTTTGAGGTTTATTTGTAAAATTATATTCACCTTGACAATATAGGGGAAAGCTTATATGAGACTTACATTAGAATTGATGGATATGAGACTTACATTATAATCTCTTCTACCCATAAATCATCCTCAAAATTAACTAAAATTTTGAAATTCTAAAGTAAGAAATTTATGTCATTATGATGTATATTGGTATAGTTCACTAGCCAAAAACATGTCAAAGGTATAACTGATGTTGCCTTGTACAACAAAAAGAAACTATAATTCTTTTTTCATCAACATAGTTAAAGTATAAAATTTTGTATATACTCAAATCATAAAAGATACATTATGTGTTATTTCTTTATCTAAGAACAATAAAGGGAAACATACCATTGTTTCTTCATCAACAAAAATAACTTATATAGCTTGCATTGTGCAAAATATGGACATATTGTAGATGATTCATGACATGTTATTTCTTTATTTACATGTTATTTGAGTAATATATATTTTGTTCTCAAAGATAAAATTAATGAGAGTTTTGGAGGATGTTGGAAAAGACATGGTCCTTATTATATGGAACGAGAAAAAAACATATTAAATCCAACATCATTTTTGAGAAAATGGTGTAAAATGAAAGAGTGTGTATTGTGAATAAATAAAACAAAGGTTGAATTATGAAATTAATATCAAGCTCTTGGTAACAAAGAGTGTGTTATAAGTAGTGAAGAGTCGTGTTTTCTAGATAAATCCCTTCTGCAGACAAAAACAATTTCCTTAGGTTCAGTGGATTAACCTAGAAACAACCAAACAAACTACACTATCTTTCCTTACAGATATTTGAAGTATGAGAAATAGACCTACCTAGTGTTTAGTGCAAGCTTCCTTCTTCTCTTCAGCCCCTCCCTCTAACTCCAAAATTAACTCCAGAAATTAGAACTTACAAACTAGCGAAGACAAGAAAGGAGGTCGAGATATACAACATGATATACTCAAGTACCTCTGAATAAGAGATCATGGAACCTTATTCTACTCATGTACAATCAAAGACATGATGTATGGGAAAAATAATGCACTTTATATTAATGATAACACAAAAAGATTACAACCCTTGTTGAGACTATAATGTTGTGAATATCTCTCAACATTCTCGTCCTTTCTTTGCCACAATGATAAGATCTTCAATCCCACCAATGCATATGGATGGATTATTGACCTCCAAACTCAAAGTGACAACCTAAGTGCAGAATCGATGTCTCTAAAAGCCTACTAAGACTCTATTGTGGATATTGTTTTTTATAAGGAAAATGAACATGTTTTAGATCCACCATATATTAAGGATAGATCCACTTTGAAAGGAGGAAATTTTGTGAGACAAAGGATAAAGCCCCGTTAGTAGGAATTCGAGATCATATTCAACAGAAAATGGTTGAACTAGGAACTTCTAGAGGGGATCTTCAAAATTTTATTTTATTTTTCCCCATTTCGAGGTGTCGTTGTACATTTACTAAAAGCGACATGGAGATGAGCGCAAGTTGCATGCGTGCAACACGCATCATGGCACATTATGATGAACCTAAGTGCGATGGAGTCTCAAATTAGAGTTTTGAACAAATATAATCTAAAATTCTTATAAATTCTGGAATAGTTTTGCTTTTGGCGTTGGAAAAGAGAATCTCGGTTGAGGACTTTTGCTTAAGTGCTTTACTTGTAAAGCTCCATTAATGTTGGTGAGAGACCATATATGTGAATGAAATTTCATAGACAAAATATATATTCATTTCGAAAGGTCATTTATATATCTCTATTAAATCTATAAATATGACAGAAAGTAAACATAGGGCTGCGCTTCTGTTTTGTATTCATTAAGCTTTCCGCTATATTGTCTTTCTTCAATGCTGGGATCGAAAACCTCAGTGATTTGATAACGATTACACTATTGAGAGTACTCGATAATCAGTCCCAACCAAATCTGTAAGAGGATTTACCAATGTACTACTAATTTACAAACTTTGATGTAAAGGAAAGGTCTTCATTTGATGTAAAGGAAAGGTGTTCATATTAAATTCAATGGTAGCTTAAGCTGTGACAATATTCAATGCAGAGCAGGAAACCGAGATAGCAACAAGGCTTTCCCGATCTAAATCGAGCTAACACATTTAAGCAAGTTCATTCTAAACGATGATAATTCTCTCATCATCATAATTTACTTTATTTCGATGAAACCAAATCAGTTACCTAGTTTGACCTTTGTGTTTTGTGCTAATGAGTTTCTGCAGGTTCTGAAAATCAGAGACATCACAGGGAATATTGATGACCCCTTGGTGATCAAACCCATATTCGTCCTCCACCTCTTTCAGAAGTTCTGCAAATAAAGGATCGTTGAAATGCAGCACAGGAATCCAGAAGCGCTGGCTCTCTTCCCCACGTCCTACGCGGACTACCAGAAAGCCCTTGGGAACCTGGACGCGCTTGGAAGAATCAATTTCACGGCTCAAGAACTGCAATATCACCTTCCTACTACCTTGCGAGATATGAGACAGACGAAACTGAGTCACCAGGATGAACCTCTGCAGGAACCGTAGAATTTGCAGGTGAGGAAGATGAGAATTATCATCCGAAGTAGATTTTACAGAACCAACTGTGAAATTAACGGGTCTTGAATCACAGGAATTTTCTCGGGAGTTTACCGACCTCATGCATAATCTGTGACCGAGGCGCCCTCGATAGGGTTCTTTACTATTTTCTGACTGCAAATGGACGGAGGGTCTCGATTTCTTTGATACCCTAAACCAATTTGAGATTTTAACAACTACCCTGTACCCTAATCTCTGACCCATAATCGTTATATTACAATATCTAAGAACGAGGGTTTTAATATAAAAACCCTAGTTGGTGGAGTTGTGGGGAAACTTTAATAGTATGGCCAGGCTCAAGTCATTCACGCAGGCGTCACACACACACAATCTCGCTCTCGTATTCGACATTGTATACAATTCCAAGACCAGGGAAGTTCTAATCACACCAGCAGCCTGACAAACAGCAAAAACAGCAGGAATTATGTCGTCGGCGTTGTCAAACACGATGATAAATATAAATAAACCTTTTTTTCAGAAGAAAATAAATATAAATAAACCTATAAATGACATAATTCAAATTTATGCGCCTTTGCTTTTACCTGTGTACAGGGATGAACAAATCCCCATATGAGATGAATACTCATGCACATATATAGTACAGATTTTGCTTGAGAAATATGAAGTTCGTGGTAGATAACAGAAAAATGACTCGCAGTTTCTACTAGCATGAATAGAACCCCCGAATGGCGTGGATAATAATATATCTATATAAAGGGATGGAGAATTCCGAAGTCTGTGAGAAATAATCGAACGGAGGTAGAATAGGCGATACACATGCAACATGCAGATTTAGAACGGATTTCAAGGAGAACCATCGAACAAACCCTCTCAGGAAATTCCAGGATAATGGATGAAAAGTGTTGATTACAGATTTTCCGAATATTTGAGAATTTGATGGTTAGGCGAGATTTTATGAAAGCCCATAATAAATGCGGAACTTATGTAATCCTAAATTTTGGGAATATTTTGGTAAATGAAAATTTTATAAAAGTGAATTATAAAATTCTGGGAAAATTTTGGTCAATGAAAATTTTAAAAATGTGAATTACAAGTTCTGAAGTTATAAGATAATAGATTCTGAGAATATTTCAGAATGTTAGAGTAAGGAGAGAGGAGTTAAATAATTGAAATTAAAAATAAAAAGTGAATAGTTAAATAATTGAGGTCTCTTGCAAGTGACCTTGACCTTGAAAAGAATAACCATATTAATTGGTTTCTGTCCCGTTAATTTTCATTAGGTTTTTTTATTCAAAGTTCATGTAGAGGATGGATGTTATATATTTGAAGAATTAGAAATGAAATATATTTAGATGATTCTCACACAATTTTGATAATAATATTTTAAAATATATAAATTATAATACTTTAAAATTGATAAATTATAAGATATATATCAAGTGGTTGGAATAGAATTTAGTTTTTGCCCCATCTTCCATTTAACGTGTGAAAAGAAACTGAAAAGAAACCAAAAGAAACCAAAAGAAACAGCATTTAAGAAAATCAAAACTATTACAAAAACATTTAGACTTGCCAAGCCTCATAAAATATTTATCATAACCTATTCATTAATTAGTAAATCGTTCCTCTATTAGTACATTAAACAGCCGCCTAGCTTATTAAAAAGAACAAACCACTACGTTTACCGACCTTTCTCTTTTCACACCAAACAAGCACGGCCTTGCTTGAAGTTATGGCCACTTGTGCGTTTGCGGAGTGTGGCACTTAGTTTGTCATGAACCACGAGCGAATTGGAAAATCCCTACCCTCGGGCCTACGGTGCCATGTGTTCCTGGTCCACCGCATGATATCATGTTCTAGCCTCTGCGATATTTCAAGTATTATATATACATCACTACACGTCAATATACAATCTCATGCAGCACGCCACGTCGACGTACACATCTATATTCCAGCCTAACATTCAAACAGGTCGTTAGTATAATAAATTTAGTCCGATACACACAAAATTCAAGGGCTAGATGCGGCCATCCGATTAATCTAGGCCGTATGGCCGATTAATATAGGTCTTTTGCTTCTAAAATTATGGAAATTTTGATAAGTTTTTGATATTTGGTAGAGATTTTTGTAAATCTAAGTTATAGCTATCAAACTTCAATATTTTGGGTGCTTTAGAGGTTTTTGATGGTGCTGAATCTATTTCCACCATAAAAAATATGATTCAAACAATGTTGATACAAGATTTCTTAATTTTTTTTTTTATTGGATTTTGGCCAATTTTTGATGTCGAGAGACAACTCCTTAATCTAGTACAACAAATTTTGTAACCTATGAAATTAGAAAGTATCTATATGTAAACTGTGGACTTTCGTACAATCATTTAAGAATGAAGTTAGTGAGAACTCATCCAAGTTTATGGCCTATCTATTAGGTATTTTTTCTTTTACCTGAGTTTAAATTTTTGTTAACATTGTTAATTTTAGATATTTAAAATACAATTTTGATCATGCTAAATATTATTTGACGATGATGATGATGATTGTTAACGTCCATGAAACCAAACTTTGGTCTATCAGGCTTAAGGAAATGCATTATTTATTTTGTTTTAAAATTGTACAAGTTGGTTCTAATTTGGGTGTCAAAGTTTGTAAACTTTTCTCTCTCCATGTCGGAGTCTAAGTGTCGATGTCTGGACATGCACATGCACCCTAACCAAAGCAGGGAGAATGTAGACAGGTTTTACTTTATTCATTTCCAGAAGGCAACACCCGCTATTGTGGGTCCTTTTCATCGTTTCTTATACAAAACAAGTATTGAATTCTTTGTTACGGTACACAATCCCCTATAAAGTTTGTACATGTGTTCTTCAAGTACTTGCCGAGATTCTGATACAACACTGCCAATGGATACACACTTGGGTTCCAGTGCATATAAATATGGTTAAAATGGCTAAAAAAGAGGACAAGGGGGAGGGGAAACAGAAGCAAACTAAATCCACTGTTAGACCAGGGAAAAGAGGAAGAAAATAAAACAAGGAGGTCATGGAAACCCTCTTTGATGCATACTCTCTAGGTAATCCTCCGCGGGTCAAGAATCTGATTGCTGATTGGGAAAGAAACAACAACACTAAAGAGGAAAGAAAAATAAAGGAGGAGGAAATTAATTTCATTAAAGACCCTAGAAATACTAGAGGAAGGTTGTCCCTCTTCCACCAGTGCCTTCACACTTACTGGACAATAAAATGTGTTCTGGCCAAGGCGCTTATGAGTATTCAGGAAATAGGAGGCGACCCAAAGGTTGCTTCTACTCTGTAGGACATCAAAAGGGAGATTCAAGAAATCTAGGTATCCCAACAACATGGATCAATTCTCCTTGGATGTATAGATCGTCAGTTGCAAAACATGCAGTAGGTGGATATGCCTGGGTCAGTCGTTAAAGATCCGGCTCCAATGGAATCCTCAAATGATTGACACAATATTTCCTTTTTTCAGTATTTGTATTTTGCAGCTAGCATTTGCATTTTTCAAAGTCTCGGTATGTTAGAGAGAGAAATCTAGATATAGTTGCTAGTAGAAGACTAAATTTGTTTCAATACTAAATGAATTTTAACACCTTCAGGTGGCCAACAGACTTGGTTTCCTTTGGGTAGGTTAAGGCCATCAAGTTTTGATATGTAGAACCTGCTCTTTTTTTATAATAGAAAACATAAAGGCCCCGTTAAACTTACCAAAAAAAAATTTACTCCTATGCTTAAAGAGCCTGTAGAGAAGAGTCTCAAGCTCACTATAATTTTGACATGTTAACAGGCTATGAAGGTCGGTATTGCAATAGAGACTATGAAATTGAGATCTAATATGGGTGTACGCAGGGCACTCTAAGAAGAACTGATTTTCATCTTCAATGTTCATATTCTCACAGTGATGGCATATCCTTTCCACCCATGGTATTTTAGGAACTTCCCAACAACCCGTTTCACTATGGAGCTCATGAGAGTTCATTCTTATCTTGGCTATATTAATTTTTTTCTTTGAGCTAGTTAAAACCGAGAGATACTTTTGATCTTCTAGAGTATGGTTGATGACCTCCTTATAATATCTTAATTTTCTTTTAGCCTCTAAATATTTCTCACACCACGTTTTCTCTTTAAACTTAGAAGTAATAATATTTTTAATGTTATTAATATTTTCGAATACAACATTTTCGTCAATCTCCCAATGGTTTAAGCAGGCCCTGATATCTTTATACCAACCTCATTTGAGCCTTAAGTTTTTTTGGCTGGAATTTAAAACTATCTTAGCAAGTGTATGGTCTCCCATGTTATTGATTTTATACTTGTACAACAGGAGCCTAGTCATAGCTAGGCTCTTGATAGGGGAAAGACCCACTTCTATAAGGATAATATGATAGGGTGTATTGCTTTTAATTTTGAGGTTATATGTTGTAAAAATATTCTGTATTTTCTCAATATTTCTCCAGGATTCTCTAGAGATGTTGCAACCCCAAACCTCACATATATATAAGATAATAAGAGTTACTAAAGTTTCAAAGAGGAGCTTATTTTTGTCCCACATCATAGGGTTTTCTTCTTTACAATTATTTTCAAGACCAAAATAAGTTTTCCACCCTCCATTAATCCTTTTATCAATGCTATAGTTCCATTTGAGCTTGTGATGAATATCAATTCCTAGGTACTTGTAAGAAGACACTTACTCCAAGCTGTTATTATCATACACAAAATTAGCATAAGTGTCCTTCTTGTATTTGATAATCATAAATTTTGTTTTGTCAGTGTCAATAATCATACCCATGGTAGAGCATAAATCCTTAAGAATTCTTAGTTTCTTATCAAGATCAGATGGGCACCTTGTGAGAAGAATAATGTCATCAACATAGAGAAGAAGGATAATGACTATTGCAGCTAAGGTCGTGCTAGCACAACCTGCTTCCCCTAAACAACCTTCTAGCTTATCGATGTAAATGCCAAGTAGGGTAGGGGAGAGGGGGGAACATTGTTTAACTCTAATATTACACTTAATATCTTTCAACCACCCCTCATTGCTCTTATACATGGCCATTACATTCTCGTATAACCTTATAGCGGTAGCTCTAGACTCGATAGCAACCTTTAGCTCTTCTATTCTATTCCATAGGTTATTTCTAGGTACCGTATCGAAAGCCTTTCTAAAGTCCACAAAGAAACAAAAGATATTGGATTTATCATTACGACATTCCTCCACAATGACCCTAAGCGCAACGTGGTGGTCCGTTTTTGAGTGCTACCTTCTAAAACCTGTTTGTACTTTAGCCCACTTACCTTCACTTTCAAGCCATATTCTCATCTTATTTTCCAAACTAATGCCATATAACTTGGCTAAGAGCGGGCTAATCATAATTTTTCGATAATTAGAGGGGTTATTTGTATCCCCACTTTTAAAAATAGGAATAATAAGGCTCTGAGTCCATGCTTTAGGGAACTCTTGATTCATTTCTTTACTAAAAATATTGTGGATGTGCGGGATGAGGACAGGACCTCCAATTTTTAAGGTTTCTGCCTACTAACCTTCAAAGTCCTTAGCTTTTCCATTTTCTAGGCACTGAACCCCAAAAACTATGTCTTCTAATGAGAAAAATTATTCTGTTATGAGCAAGGTTTCAAAGTTATCTATGACATTTGGAGATTCATAAAGATTTTTAAGATAGGAATTCTAATTGTGTAAAGAAATTCTATTATTATCTTTACTTTGTCTAGTTAGAATCTGCCTCGATAATTTCTTAGGAGCTACCTTAGAGAGGTGTAAGAGATTTTCTTGTATTTTATGAATATACTCCATTTTTTTCCTTTTAGTTAGGGCTTTGTATATTTTTATCTTGCCAATTTTAAGAGACTCATCAACAGCTTCCTTAAATTCTCTCCTCACACTTTTACAATCTTTATCATACCAAGGGTTGGTTTTGTTATTTCTTTTAGTACTTGAAACTTGAATTGAGAACTTGTTAATAGAATATGAGAGGGTTGTAGTAAAAATATGATAGAGGTCTTCTATGTTGTCTATACTAGATAAAGGAAGAAAAATAATTTTTAATTCATTTAGAAAAAGATCATTTTTATTTCTATCAAATATTAATTTCTTATGGCTAGAAGGATTATCTTCTATGAGATCTCTATGCATGACAAAACTGAGAGTTATAATTAAAGGTGTATGATTTGAGTGAGGCTCGTGGTCATGTAAGATGTAAAAATTTATTATTTCAGTGTATAAAGGGATATCGGATATAACATAGTCTACCACGCTCCTACCAAGCCAATGAATACAGGTCATCTTGCTAAAATTGGGCCACTTCTTTAATTTTTTTATATAATAAAAATTCATACTCAATAAAAGAGAGAAATAATATTTTAGAAAATATTTAAAAATATATATATTTGAAAATATATTAAATTTTAATGATTTAAAATATTTTTTAAATGCATAAATATGTTTAAGTTCTTAATTTTATTTTAAAATTTAAACTCTATATATCATATAGGTTAAACTTAAATTCACAAAATTATTACCACTAAAAGGTAATGTAAAACACGAAGAAAAAACAAAAATGTGTAACTATTAGATATGGAAATCTTTGAAAGTTCGCATTGGAGAAGTCTGTGACGAAGTTTGTTCCTGAAAAATTGGAACAGTGTTTTTTTTTTTTTTTTTTGGTAAATAAAAAAGGTTCTATTAATCATTTTGGAAAAGGATTACATAGTTTGTCACTGGTGAGTGCAGAAGCCACCACATCTGGAACTGACAAAACAATGTAGTAGCTTCTCGTGGGAGGCAATTTTTGTTTGATTTTTCTGAGTGACATATCTTAAAAAAATGTGGAGCTACGCCCATGATCAAAAAATTTGATGTGGCTTCGCACAGAGCTAAGAAAATATACGGAACAGAGAACACGGAAATTACAGAGAAATTTTATCCTAACCAAGGAGACCTGGAAAGTGCAGAGGCAGAGCAGAACATTAGGCAGTGTCTTCGGTCAAATTTTCATCCAAGCTGATGGGGCACTCTCGGGTGTTTCCATCGTGGATGGCGTGTTAGTATTTCAAAGTAATAGAGGGGCATGCATCGCCTTTGCTTTCAGGAATCCCATGGTGGTAATTTTTTCTCCACTTGAGAATTGTGTAGTGAGGGGAGTTCTTGTACACGGACCAGTGATGGTGAACCTCACTTACGTAAATCAGAAATTTTTCAGTGAGGGCACCAATTTTCATCTCCATTTCATTGTTACTGTCTCTTTTCTCTTGTAGATCGAGAGCCAACATTGTCTTTGTTTTCTAATGGAGCTGAATGACTCTCCTAAAAATATATTCTCTTGCCCTGGTTAGCCCTAGGTCTGGGATCCAATTAAATTTAGGGTAAAATTTCTCTGTTGAAATCGGTTGACAAGGCCACTTTCCATTGTCTTCCATCTTGAGTATATGAGCCTTGGAGTCCTGCATGCTTAGGTTTTTATACCTTATTGCAGAGTTATGTGTGATAGTGGCCACTCTAGTTGTAGGAGGGTTGTTGGGAGAGGAACATCCTGACCCAAAACCACGACCTCTTTTACTAGAGGCATGGGAAACAAAGCTTTTGGGAGGCATGATAGAGGGGGGATGTGGGAACAAAGGTGGATAGGGAGGAGAACATAGGGGTTCGAGCAGATAGGAAGTGAAGGGTCGAATGCGGCCAGGTGGAGGGCCAAGATTGATCGAGCAGGGGAAGGGAAGGAAGTTGGGAGTGATTTCATAAATGAGAGTGATAGAAGGAATGGAGGCCAAGAATACAGAGGCAACTAACATCGTGAGATGATTTGAAAGTGAAGGAAGAGAAATTATGAGCCTGCCTGCTCTGGCCAGATGCTAGTTAAGATGGTAGAGGAGCAAGGTTTTGGATAATCTCCAAGGACAGTAGACAACTACGAACGAAAAGGTTGAGTTACTTCTCTTGATGTGAAGGGGGGTGCCAGGTAGTGGAATCATCGGTTATACATGTGAGGATGCACCGACGATCGATCATGTCCTAGCTACTTTGTCGTCATGATGATGGAACAATCATATTTTATCATTGATTTCTCATAATCATCCCAAGATTCAGAAAGGAGGCAAAGGTTTCCTTCTGCCCCAGCATTGGAAAGTTTGTCAACCAACTGATTTGCTTTACGATGGACTGCTTGGAATGAGACTCCTTTGGCATGTTTAATGCAGATTTCTATCCTATGAAGGATCTTGTTTAGTTGCCAACTATTTGATACGTGTTTGGGTCTACCACCTTTTTGAAGTTTTCGACAAACATATGTGGTGTAATACTCCCAAATTTTCACATGATATTTGGAATATTAGAGTTATTAATAAACTTAGTTAATTATGTAAATAAAATGGTGGAGGGACCAACAAGCCCCAAAGATAAATAAAATACACTTTCGATGTGTGTATTTGAATATTTCAGATTTAGATCTACATAATGGATTAGTGGAGTAGCTACTTAATTTGAAAGGAGTGGAGATCATGTATCATTAATGAGAAATATCATGGAGGTTGAAGAAGTCAACTAAGATCTTTGAAGGAATCAAATGTAATATCATATAGCATTTATGATGAGATGGTGGAGGAATTGGTGCATTAATGCACACATGATGGAGAGGGTGATAATTACATTCACACATGATGAAGATCATGAATAGACAATGCAGTCAACATGAAGACCTATGTCCACATGTGCAGCGCAGTTATGAGGTGGTCCAAGGCATGAGAAGGTTCACAAACTATATAATGAAGATGAAGGCAACATAGAAGGCATGTTTGAGATTATTATTGATGTATGATCTATTTAGATCTGGAATTTTCATTTGACATTCCATGCTTTCTTTGGTTGTTTAGCTAAGATTGCAAGTGTTGTTTAGCGCTGGGTGTTCCTGGTCGGGAGTCCCACTTCTTTCATTCATCGTCAGGAATTTGTGTCATATTGTCCCTACTTTCTGTAGACCATCCATATTCAGAAATTACACATTTCTAAAGATCAGTTTGAGAGGAGGAGGTTCTCCTTCAATATTTCAGTTGAGGAATCAGTGAAGGATTCATCCTATCACCTTGAGCTTCAAGATCAGACTTCCAGTGCTTCAGATATATATCAAGAATCAGGCCATCTATTATTCATCTCCCAAGAGCAGCATTTCCATCATGAATTCCATAGTCCATTCTTATATATCCAAGGGAGAAGGGAAGTTGCTAGAATTTCAAGTAGTAATCCAATGGAGGACCATTCCTTCACATTTTATGCATCATTTTCATTAGTCTTGAGCTTCATATCCATATTTTGTTATAGGCTAAAGAGCCTCCTTCCTTTACAACATAGTTTTAATGAGCAGTTGTGTAGCAGCAGCTGCAATCTTCTTTGGAGGATTGAGGAGCTAGATCTTTAGCTTCTAACTTGAGAATCTAGTTAACGGATCAACCCTTGAAGCTTAGATCTGATCTTGTGACATATTTCAACCATCTATTTGTTAGATCTAGCTTTAGATCTGCATACCCAAATGTTGTATAGTGAAAGCCCAAGAAGGTGATTTTATTAGATTGACATATCTGAGAAATCCTTTCTGGGTTATCTTGGGTTACCATCATAGAGCCGAGATCTAGAATCTTGGCATCATCAGAGCTCTATATTTCTGTAAATCTCCATTTCCCTTTTCAGCCCGCAGTCATATATTCATTATCTACTGAAGGGACAATGTAATATTTTTCTTCCAACAGCTCTCCAGTTACGTAGTGCCTACTTTGGCATCTTTTCAGGGTCATTCTAGGCCATCTCTTTGGTTAGGTTACCTCATATTTTTTACACAGTTGTAACTGAATATTCTTATATGAATAAAGTGGCTTGGCTATTCTGCCTATATCTATGTTGATCATAAAAATACATGTACCTTTTTTGTGTTACAAATATTATGTTTGTGTATCAATGCATTATTCCATTTTGGGATATTACAGTGGTATCAGAGCATGATCTTTGCTCAGCTTGTGGACACTTCATCTTTTGCATCAAAAGAAGAAGTAGATAGGTGAGATTTGTCATGAAGGAGGATTGTAGTTTTTCCACTCCTATCTTTAGAGCCATGAATTATCTCTCCAAAGAGGTCAATCAAATGAAGAGGGAAAGGAAAAAGGAGGATCCAAGAATAAAATTTGATGAGGAAGGTCCAAGCACTTCATATCAGCAGCAAAGAAAACCAGAGAATCATAGATCTCCTCATAGATCTACTATGCCCACTTTCTCTGAAGAGGGTGAATCATATATAAATGAAGAAATAAGAGAACCTGAGACACAAGAGACTCTTATTCGGTATCTTGCAGAGTACAAATCATAGTATAGAGCATTCAAAGAGAGTCTAACTCTCCAACAATTCTTCCAAATCAAAGAATAAAGAGGCACAATATATTTTATTTGCCTACATTTGATGGATCTTCCTCCAACACTGTTAAGGCTTGGAGGAAAGAGTTAGATACATCTTTCATGCTACATCCTGTGGCTGAAAAAGAGGCTATCCAGATTGCAACACTTCATATTTTAGGTGAAGCCAATGATTGGTGGTTGGTCACATGGAGAATTAAAAAGTGACTAAATATTCAGATTTCTTTCATAAGTTGAGGAATAAGTTTGATGTGAGAATCCTAGAGATGTGTCACAAAGAGACATTTCCTAAGAAAACAAAGGAGGATTTAAATATTGTCACTCTGGACAAGGAGTCACTACATCCACCACCAGCTATAGAAGTGCTTTCATCTAGAGAAGAGACACTTGCAACTTTGCAAGATAGTCTTGAGCTCTTGATACATAGAGTCCCATGCATGATTCAGGAGATGCATGAGGAAGAGGGGGAAGGTTCCATCACTGGTACATTGATAGAAGAGCAGTTATCACTCTTGCTAGTAGTTGGAGCCACCATTTTCCTGAATGGAGGAACTCTTATGTTCTTGCAAGAGGTTCCCACACATCAATTGATCCAAGCACAAATTACCCTTGATCTAATCAAGGAGGAGATGAAAATCTATCCCAATTTTTCATTGATGAGCTACATTCAACCCTTTGAGTTGAAGTGTAGAGTTTCACAAAATGGGATGAGCGTGATCCTATGTACAATGACTAGTTATGAGATTAACATTGTGCCTTGCTTTGAGACGTCATATGTATTACCATGTAGATCTACAGCATTGTCACTTAGTAGCATTGATAATGAAGGGGCCCCATTATTATTGGAGAATTCAGAATGTAGCTTCACTCATGAAGCAAGGGAGGTAAAGATGATAAATCGTAGACATCTTGAGATGCGGAATCTTTTCACCTTTCTTGATGACACTTTCTCAATGAGCATCTAAAAGCTCAAAGAGAAACTTTTACATGTAGCAGATCCAGAACCTCATTGGTTTTGGAGGGCCATTTGTGAGAAGAAGGTCTCATTAAGAGATCTCATTGGAGGTACACTTCAACATTTAATGGAGTGCAAATTTCTTCATCAGTCTGAGGAGGATGGTATTCTACAAAGGGATGATACCATGTTTATGCAGTACATCATTCATTATCCACATTGGGATGAGTGGGTGAGGATGATAAGCAAGGGGTTCCATGACCACTTGCAGATATATTACATGCGCCAAAAATAAGCTTGATTATGTTGGTTTCTCTTGGGTGAGTTTGGTTACTACCCAAAGGCTCCAATTTATTTGATCCATGCCTTGAAAAACACTCATGAAATGAAGAAGGAGGCATGGATGTGTTGGCTGCTCTTGGGTGAGTATGGTTACCACCCAATAGCTCATTTTTTTTTTATTCATGCCTTATGTATCAATACATGTTTATTTTGGTTTCCCTTGAGAGAGTTTGGTCACCACATGACATATCCTATTTCTATGTGCTTTGTATTGGGTAGAACTTGGCATGATGCTCTCATGATGTGTATTGATGGTGTTTGATTTTATTGGGCTGATGTGACATTCCACATGTCTATCAGTATGTTTTTACTCCATGATGCACATGAAGAGGAAAGAAAGAAGAAATATCTGTTGTTTCTTTGGTTGCTTTTAGGGGATTTTGGCTTGTCCATCTTACATGCAGGAGATGGAGGATGGCAACAAGATGACCTACTCCGGTGGATACTATTGGGAGAATATCGTTTGAAACTTTGGTCTACCCATATTTCTCTATTTCTTATTTTACATAATGTTGGAATGATTCTTGGAACCAACAATGACAACAAGGCTAAAGAAGAGGGCATGTCAATGCTCAATGTATTTCATGAAACATGGGATGTAGAAATGCTTTGTGAGATGGGACTTTTCCTTTGTGAGAAGAACCACTTTATTTTATGTATCTTAGGTATTGATGATGATGTTGGAAATCATATGGTTGTCACTTGGTACTTCATGGTGAAAGGAGGACATATAACCATGTAGTTGGAGGTCATTCTACGCATTTTTTAGAGGAAAATTTGGAACCAAACATGCATAAGACATTTTAGAAAATGGAGGAGGCCTTCCTTGTGTGGATGCCAGTTGGAGGGGAATAGATGGCTTTTTCATCTACTTTTGCAGTTTCTTGAGGGCAAGAAAAATTTTGTTAGGGAGGACCGTAATATTACAAAATTTTCACATGATATTTGAAATATTAGAGCTCTAAATAAAATTAATTAATTAAGTAAATAAAAGGGTGGAGGGCACGATTTCATAGATGAAAGTGATAGAAGGAATGGAGGCTAGGTATACATAGGTAGCCGACATGGTGAGGTGATTTGAAAGAAAAGGAGGAGAAATTATGAGTCTGCCTACTCTGGCTAGATGGTAGTTAAGATGGCAGAGGAGCAAGATGGTGGATAGGCTCCAAGGGTGGCAAACAACTATGAACAAGAAGGTTGAGTTACTTCTCTTGATGTGAAGGGGGGTGCTAGGTAGTGGAATCATTGGTTATGCACATGAGGATCCACCGACGATTTATCATGTCCTGGTCGCTTTGTCGCCATGATGATGGCACAATCATATTTTACTGTGGATTGCTCATAATCATCCCAAGCTTTGGAAAGGAGGCGAAGGTTTCCTTCTGCCCCAGCATTGGCAAGTCTGTCCACCAACAAGTTCGCTCTACAATGGACTGGTTGGAATGAGACTCCTTTGGCATGTTTGATGCATATTTCTATCCTATGAAGGATATTTTTTAGCCACCAACTATTTGATACTTGTTCTACTCTACGACCTTGTTGAAGTTTTCAACAAACATGTGTGGTGTAATATTCCCAAATTTGAACATGATATTTGGAATATTAGAGTTCTTAATAAACTTAATTAATTATGAAAATAAAAGGGTGAAGGGACCAACAAACCCCAAAGATAAGTAAAATCCACTTTTGATGTGTGTATGTGGATATTTCATATCTAGATCTACATAATGGAGTAGTGGAGAAGCTACTTAATGTGAAAGGAGTGGAGATCATGTCTCATTAATTGGAAATAGCATGGAGGTTCAAGCAGTCAACTAAAATATTTAAAGGAATCAAATGTAAGATCTTAGAGAATTTAATATGAGATGATGGAGGAAGTGGTGCATTAATGCACACATGATGGAGAGGGTGATAAGTACATTCAGACATGACGGAGATCATGAAGAGACAATACATTCAACATCGAGATCTATGTCCACATGTACAACGCAGTTATGAGGTGGGCCAAAGAATGAGAAGGTTCACAAACTATATAATGAATATGAAGGAAACATAGAAGGCATGTTTGAGATTATTATTGATGTATGATCTGTCTAGATCTAGAATTGTCATTTGAGATTCCCTTTGTTCTTTGGTTGTTTAGGTAAGATTGCAAGTGTTTTTTAGCACTTGGTGTTCCTGGTCGGAAATCCCAACGCTTTCATTGAGTAGCTCTTGAAAGAGTATTTTACTTCATTCATAATCAGAAATTGGTGCTATATTGTTCCTACTTTTTGAAGAACATTCATATTCAGAAATTACACATTTCTGAAGATCAGTTTGAGAGGAGGAGGTTGTCCTTCAAAATTTCAGTTGAGGAATCGGTGAAGGATTCATCCTATCACCTTGAGCTTCAAGATAAACCTTCCAGTGCTTTAGATCTATATCGGGCATCAGGCTATATACTATTCATCTCCCAGCAAAAACATTTCCATCAGGAATTGTGCAATCCATTCTTGTAGATCCAAGGGAGAAGGGAAGTTGTTAGCATTTCATCTAGTAATCTAATGGAGGAACATTCCTTCACATTGTATGCATCATTTCCATAAGTCTTGAGCTTCATAGCCATATTTTACAGTAGTCTAGAGAGCCTCCTTCCTTTATAGCGAAGTTTTAATGAACAATTGTGTAGCAACAGCTCCAATTTCCTTTGGAGGATTGAGGAGCTAGATATTGAGTTTCTAGCTTGAGGATCTAGTGAAGGGATCAACCCTTAAAACTTAGATTTGATATTGTTACATATTTCATCCATCTATTTGTCATATCTAGCTTCATATCTACATACCCAACATTTGTATAATGAAACCCCAAGAGCGTGATTTTCTTAGATTGATAGATCTAATAAATCCTTGCTGGGTTATCTTGGGTTACCATCATAGAGGCCAGATCTAGAATCTTGGCACCATCAGAGCTCTAGATTTCCATATATTTGCATTTCCCTTTTTAGCCCGCAGTCATATATTCATTATGTGTTGGGGGGAAAATGCAGTATTTTTCTTCCAGTAGCTCTCCAATTACGAAGTGCCTACTTTGGCATCTTTTTAGGATCATTCTAGGCCATCTCTTTGGCTAGATTACCTCATATTTTGTACATTGTTGTAATTGAATCTTCTCTTATGAATAAAATGGCTCATCTATTTTGTTTATATCTATGTTGATCATAAACTTACATGTAGCTTTTCTATGTTACAAATATTATGTTTTTGTATCAATGCATTATTCCTTGAAGTTTCGCAACATTGTTGGTTGAATGACCCAGGTTCCCTTCATAGAGCCATATTATTTTCCCAACATGATTTCTAAAAGCACCATTGAATCCTAAATTTCCATGGTTTCCATTTATAGAGCCATCATAATTTAATTTAATGAAGCATGCCTCCATAGGAATCCATGCGAGAGCAACAGTCTGGGGGGGAGTTATAGGATATCAAGGAAGTGGTAGGGAGAGAGATATCCAACATTTTCAGGATGGAGAGGTCCTCATGAGAGGGATTGGAAGGATTGGAAGATTTCAAGAGGTGGACCGAATCTTAGATGGTCCACTTGATGGAGGATATTATTTGGTTTTCGAGCCTCTGCATGTTTTTTAATGTTATAGAATTGATTTTTTTCCAAAGGGACCAACATATAATACCTGGTACAAGGATCCAGGCATGATTGATATGCAGGTGAGAATAATATGAGAAGCGCCAATGCTAAATGGTTAGAAAAATGGAGGAGGGGCCTTTGTCAATGGTTCTGAAGATCAGGGAGGCCCAGTTCCAAATATTAGAGGAAAAAGAGAAATCATTTAGTAAGTGATTGGTTGTATCCTCCTCAAGTTTGCAGAGTATGCATCTGCAGGGCCCAATGAAACCATTCTTTTTGGGATTATCCCATGTAAGGATTTTCTTATGGAGGATTAGCCAAGGAAACACGGAGATTTTTGGCTAATGATTTTGGTCCCATAGATCTTTCCATTTACGCTCCAGGGGGATAGGATTGGGGCAGGTCACATATCTGTAGGCTTACTTGATATTGAAGTGGCGTCCTAGATTACTCCCCAATCTTAGTTTTTCCTTATCATCTACAATTTGTATCTATATTTGACTGAGCTCTTTAGAGAGTCACTTCTAGGCGATCAGATAGATATGGTGGTCCCATTCTAAAGCTACAAGCCACTCCCTCCAACCCATGTTTTCATTGTCATGTTTCCAATAGTGTTTCACTAGGGTTTTATCTTTATTCTAAATTTGATTTTTAATATGTTCATACTCCTCTTGATTTAGTTTGGAGATTTTTTTCCATTCATCATCCCAAAATAAAGCGGTTTCACCATTACCAATTTCCAAAAAGTAGTGATTTTGTATGATGTCCCTATTTTCCATAGCTTGATTCCATGTTGTGGAGCCTTTGATGATGCCTTTTAAGTGGATGATGGCTTCAGGGATATGAGTGGGATAATATTTAGCTTTCTAGAGGTTAGCTGAGGAAGAGTGATGGCTGGTGCTCGATCACAATCATGTTTTTTCCCCAAGATTTTTTACCATCCTTTCTGGGTCTCTGAGACCCAGACCTCCTTCTAGCTTTGATTTGGGGACTTTGTCTCGCACCACAAGAGCCCATTTACTATTGTCCTTTTTTCCTTTCTAGAGGAAATTTATTTAGATATTACTAAGGTGGCAAGAGATAGATTTGGGGGCAGCCAAGACTGAGCATTGGTAGAGTAGAATGACTTGCAAGATAGATTTGGCAAGAACAAGGCAATCATCAAAGTTAAGTATTCTGAAGGTGCAATTGGCTATTGTTTTTTACAGCTTGGTTGTAAGGTTTTCCAAGTTGGATTTGACATGTGGTTTTTCCATGAGGGGGAGACCCAAGTATTTGGAGGGTAAGGAAATGAGTTTGAATTCTAGATAGCTATATTTTGCTATATGGGAGGGGAGGTATTGAGAAAGAACAACTTGAACTTGTCCACATTGATGGTAGTACTTGAGGCCTCAGAGAATTCAGTCAATATGGATTTAAAGGCCAAGGCTTCTTTGACTGTGGGAGTTCCCATGAGCAGGGTGTCATCAAAGACTTGTTGATGAGTTAATGGTGGAATGGAGAGGTAAAGATTGATGCCAGAGATAGAGTTTAGGGAGGAGGAAGTTGAGAGGAGCGGCTTAAGCCTTCGACTAGGATGATGAAGAGAAAGGGAGATAAGGGGTCACCTTGCCTAATACCTCATGTGGGGCTGATGATTTGGGAGGGAGAACAATTGATCAAAATCAAGAAAAAAGCACTAGAGACCATAGCCATGATCTATTTTATGCAGCCATCGTTGAATCCAAAATCCTCTAGGGCTTTCCTTGTATATTCTCAACTAATTTTTTCGAAATATTTAGACATGTCCAATTGTATTACCATACTGGGCTTCTTCTAATATTTGAGAGAATGGATCATATAGTGAGAGAGAAAGATATTGTCATGGATTTGTCTTCCTTCTGCATAACCTATTTGATGTTGAGAGATGAGGATGGGTGGGATGGTTTTCATACGATTGGATAAGACCTTGGATATGATTTTTTAGATGACATTGCAGAGAGAAATAGGAGTGAATTTGTCGAGGGAGTCCACATATTTGGATTTCGGAATCAAGGTGAGGAAGATGGCGTTCAGAGCCTTTAGGATGGATTTTGGAATGTGAGATTCCTCCACTAGTTCATAGATCTCCATTTTCAGCATTGGCTAGGAGACTTTGTAGAAGTCAGCAGTGAAGCCATCTAGGCCAGGTGATTTTTTGTTGGCCATGGACATAACCACCTCCTCAACCTCTTGCATTGTGACATTTTTAGCAACATTTGATTATTTTCCCGAGTGAGGATGGTTGGAATATGATCTATTTTTTTTTATGCTTTCATATCTGTTCTAATGGGTTTCAGCAAGGAGTGAGTCAAAGCATTGGTTGAGTTCCTCTTCCATCTCTTTATGAGTGTGTATTGTGACTCCCTGTCTAGACTTAAGGCTTAGTATTTTGTTATTTTTCTTGTGCTGGATCATGGATCGATGGAAAAAAAAATGTATTTTCTCCACACATTTTAACCAGCTGATGCAAGATTTATTTTGCCAAATTTTTTCCTCTTAATCAGCCCTTTGCTCCCATATGTTCTACAACATTATTTCCTCCACTTTTCTCTACTCAGTGAGACCATTGTTGATGATTTTTTGATGTAGGAATTCTTGTTTTAGTTCTAGTAGTTTCTTATCTATGATGATGTTTCCAAACATTTTTTAGTCCCAAGTCCTGATGAAATTCAATTTTTGTTGGAGCTTATACATTTGGTTTACATGATTGGTTTGAGGCATCTCCAACCATTCTTTCATTTTTTCCATGAATTCTAGATGATCAATCCAGAACACTTCAAATCTGAAGGGCTTGTTTTTCGGTCCAGCCGACATCTGGAAAGATAGGGTGATGGACCAATTATCATAGCCCACCCGAGGAATAATTATGGGCTTCGTTTCCCAATAGGTGAGATAGATGTCTTTTTTTAAAGGAGGAAGTGATCCATTTTTGATGCGATTTTCCTATCACTTCCCCTCCTATTTTTCTAGGAGAAGGATCCATTCTTGGTGGGAATATCTATGAGACTTAGGTCATTTATGGATGATGTGAAAGCCTATGATTCTTTTTCCAACTTCATGAGACCCCCTCACTTTTCCTTTAGATTGACAACCATATTAAATTCCTTTGCAATGATTTTGTAAGGGTGGTTGAGAGATTTTTTAATTCTGCTAATATTATTTAACAGTTTGAGTCTTTCAGTTACTGAATGGGGAGCATATACATTAGTCACACAGAAGCTATCTATATATCTTATGATTTTCAAGACCATTGTTAAGGTATATCTCGTAGCTGATGAGTTAGTGAGCTTGATTAGGGAGTTCTTCTAGAGAGTGGTGATACCACCCGTAGAGCCTCTGGCTGAGATTGTTGCATGGCTATAGTTTTTGAAGTAGGATATATTGATCATTTCCATTCTTTCTAGGTCGCTCTTTGTTTTTTGGAGCAACATAATGTCCAGTTTGTCAGTTGCTATTCTATTTTTTAGAATCCTTATTTTTTCAGGATTGTTGAGTCCCCTTATATTCCAAGTAATGCGAATCATTGCTAACTTTTGGGGGGTAGGGTTATGACTCTTACCTTTCCTTCAATGATGAGGCAAGCCCCAAGTTCTCTCAAGAGATGACTGGTTGGTTTTTGGTCGTGCTTCCCGTTAGGTCCCTTTGGGAAGTATTGTCATGCAATAAGGTTGGCTAGGATCCCTTGTCCTACTTTGGTTCCCATGGGGTTCTTTTCTTAGATTTTATTCGTTCTCTCTTGTAATAGGAACACCTCTTCAATTTTTTGGATCTGATCTCTTGGGATGGCATCTATTTCATTTTTTTTCCATTCTTTTGAAAATTTTTGCAGGTCGAATCCATCCAGAAACTCTTCTATTGCATGTTCCTCTGGGTTGGATGTTTCCCGTGCCTAGTCCATCTCTATATCTTCATGAATATTTAAATTTTCATTCATGTTGTATTCTTCGGTTTCAATGTGCTGATGTATTTTTTCGGTGGAGAGTTCTTGCTATGGTTGTTCTTCTCCCCTGTTGTTGTGATCTATTGGTTCCTCTTGTGTGGAGTTTATAACTTCAAATCTGTTGTGCTGGGATACATTGTTTTTATATTTATTTTTGTTTAATCTTTTTCTCTATTTTTTTTAATTTCCTATTAGGGTGTATCATTGCTCATCCTTCTTCATTCTAGTTTGTGCTTTAGATGTCATTGTCTTGTTTTGTGGATATTCTTGGAAGAGGTGTTCATTCTCATGGCACTTTCGACATTGAAAGGGTATGCGGTCATAGTCAATGTTTTGCGTCCAAATGTTGTCTTTGTAATTGAGCCTTATCGCTTCCGATGGTGCCCCTAAAACATTGATATAAACACAAATTCGAGCATAGGATATGTAATGCGTGTTTCTAGTTCCCTCAAGCATTTGTATGTATTATCCTAACTCCTCTCTGATGTCTTTGAGGATGGGGGACACCCACTAATCCATGGGTAGGGAATACATCAGAACTCAGACTGACACTTTGGTGAAGTCCTCTTTTTCAGGTGTGAAATTATCCTTCTAGAAGCTCGTGCAGAGGCCGACCGAGTTGAAGAAGTAAAGGCCTCCTTCAAATTTTCTATCTTGATCTTCCAAGAGGATGAAAAATACTATGAAAAATCCTTTGGAGCCTAGTGGAAAGTTGATTTCTACTTTTGGTTTCCATTTTTCTTGGATCCAACCATTGAGGGCTCTTTCCGTTGGCCAGATTCCCATAAATTTTCATATTATGGCATGCTCCTGCATATGTTATTGTTGATATTCAACAAGATTATTAGCTTAGTGAAAAGATTCGCCTTAACTAGGTGGGCCCGCAGGCTATTTTTGGCGCAAAGTCTATTTTTAGACATGTCGATCATATTCTATGAGTTGTAGGATGCCATTTGTGGATGGTTGGTCAAGTTGGAAAAATATATGGACTTCTATTTTTAGAAATTTTGGGAGAACTCTATCTTTAGACTGCCAGTCTAAAGATAGACATGTTGGATATTATTAGCTCTTAATAATATTTGGAGTCTAAACATTATCTTATTCTCTTGGAGTACTGACATTCAATTAAAAGATTGTTCAGGTCAACTAGCTGAAGGAATTACGCAATTCATAGAGCTACTAGTGGTTCATGCATGGAGGACTTCAGTTAGAACTCAAGTGACAGAGTTTAGTGGAGTTGGAGAAGTAGTTGGTGGAGTTGGTTTCTAGTTTAACTACACTTGTGGAGTTAAAATCAGTTGAACTGATTGTGTCTATTTATAACTGATTGATACTTTTAATGGAGTTGAGTGAATTAATTAGTTAAATTAGTTCACTAAATAATAATTCATTATTTAACTGGACAAAGACAATAGTTAACTATAGTGCAGACAAATCAATGGAGACTTAGTAGAGAGATTGGTGAAAGAGCAAGTGTGACTATCAGTTGTGACTATAGTGTTGAATTTTATGCACTGCACATTCATTGGAGATGCCAATGAGGATTGTATGAGAAAGGCTAGAGCAATTAGAACTCATCCAGAGCCATTATTCAACAGGGATTTCATAGTAGAGGCAGGCTATCAGGAGGGCAATAATCAATGCATATTTTTGCTGATTGTTCTTGATTACTATGTAGCGATTGTATTGTACTGAGAGCTTGATATGATCAGCATTGTATGAGGATTGTTACATGATATTTATGAAATATATTATATACATATATTTGGGGTTTTTAGCTTTAGGATTTCCCATTAAAAAACTGTGTTAATGTGTGTGAATTTTTATTGTTTCATGTGTGCATTGCAATCTTCATTTAATTTCCGCAAATGTTCAATGGTGGAATAGATTCTGTATTTTGTATGAAGTTAAAATAGTGTGAGATCAGGAGAATATTGTACATATAACACATAAGTTATATAATTTCTACATGGTATAGAAGCAGTGTTGATCATTGGAGGAGATTGCAATTATTGAAGCGGTTGAGTTTTGTGTTGGTGGAATTCGAATTTGCTGTAGTGTTTTCTTGGTGTCAAAGTTGAGCATTCATTGAAATGTCTTTCAATGGATTGTGATTGGAGTATGACCTTGAGGGCAGCTTGAATTACATAGCATGGAAGGACAAGATGGAGGCAGTACTGGATGATAATGGGTTGAAGGATTTCATAGATGTTGATATTTTGAAGACTGCTTCTAGCGATGCAGCCGCACTTGACGCATGGCAAAAGAAGGTAGAAAAGTGTCGAAGGATTCTGTTGGAAGGTGTGAAGGACCACATTGTGTCTAGCCTTCATGGGAAATCCACTCCATTCTTAATGTGGAAGGCTTCGATAAACTTGTTCCAAAGAAAAAGTGACCAGAGGAAGTTGGTGCTTAAAGACAAGCTCAGAAAAATAAAAATGGAGAAAGGCGACAGTATTCCAAAATATCTCACAAAGTTTGTCCACTACAAGGATGAGCTGGGAAGTGTGGGGGTTACTATTGATGAAGAATACTTGGTGAGATTGGCTCTCCTTGGGCTTCCGAAGAGTTATCATAGCTACGAAGACTCTATCAATGGACAGGAGAAACTGCCGGGATGGGAGCGACTTTGGTCTGATCTTGTGCAAAAGGAGATAAGGTGGGGTACCGGGGATGGATCTTCATTGAAGAATGAAGATGAAGAAAATTGTGCTTTGGCTGCCAAATCTCGGAAAGGAAAAGGGAAGAAATCTTCCAAATCCGAAGCTAAATGTAGCAAGCATGATTTGTCCAAGGTGAAGTGTTTTCACAGTCACCAGCATGGGCATTTTGCCACTAATTGTCCACAGAATAAGAAGAATAAGAGCATTGTTGCTTCTGTAGTAGGAGAGGCCTTAGCGTCGTAGTTTGAGCTCAAATTTTCTTTGATCGTATGCTTAGTTTCAAGTGTGATGGGATCAGTGTGGTTTCTTGACCGTGGTGCGTCTTTCCATATGACCGGAGACAAAAAATTGTTTAGTGATCTGGAGGGAAAGGACCTTGGAGTGCACATCGAGATGGGTGATGATGGAAGATATAGTGTGACTGGTATCGAGACCATTTTCTTTGAGATGGAGTCTATTAAACTTTTCATCTTGAAGGATGTCATGCATGTTCCAGGATTGAAGAAGAATGTGATCTTCGTGGCGATGTTGGAAGACAAGGGTTATGATGTTTTTTCAACGAGGGAAATCCTTCCTGCACCACAAAAAAATTGGTCAAACCAAGAGGATAGGGATTTGAGTTAAGAATATTTATCAATTGCAGGTAGATGGTTGCACTACAATGGCAGGAAAAGCAGAAGGAGTGGTGAGCCAAGATGAGGGTGAATTGTGGCACAGGAGACTGGGCCATCTTCACCATGGTGCTTTGAAAATTTTGCAGCAGATTTATGCTGAGCTTCCCAAAGGTACACTTGCGCAGTCAAATCAGTGCAAGGGATGTACTTTGGGAAAATTTGAGAAGACCACTTTTCATGAGAAGGATAGTCGTGCTTCGACGATCCTTGAGAGAATTCACACAGACATATGTGGACCTTTCTCGGTTGCCTCAATAGCACACTACAAGTATTATGTGATATTTTTTAATGAATTTTCTCATAAGGGTTGGATCTTCTTCATGCAGAAGAAGAGCGAGACATACTCAAAGTTCTGTGAGTTCAAGGCACTGGTTGAGAAAGATTTGGGGAAGCAAGTGAAATCTCTCCAGAGTGATAATGGTGGTGAACACATCTCTGGAGAATTCAAATAATTCTGTAACAAAGAAGGAATTGGAAGAGAACTCATAGCACCTCATAACCCACTGCAAAATGGGGTCACTGAGAGGAAGAACAGAACGATCGTGGGTGTTACACGGGCAAGGTTGCATGATCAGGGCCTTCCCATACACTTGTGGGTTGAGGCATGAAACACTGCGATTTATGTGAAAAACCATTTTTCTCATAGAGTACTTGGCATGAGTACACTCGAAGAGGTGTTTTCTGGTAAGAAGCCTGATATTTATCATTTGAAGATTTTGGGCTCACCTGTTTACATTCATGTGACAAAGGATGCCAAGAAGAAGTTGGAGCCAACTGCAGAGGTTAGGATATTCGTGGGGTACACAGAAACACCCCACAATTATCGTGTGTACTTGCGAGATAGTCGGATGACTGTCGTGTGATGGGATATAAAATATCATGAGAAGAAAGCCATGAAGTTGTCGCTTGAGAGGGAGCTACACTTGCATGCAGAGGAGGAGCTACTTGTTCCTAAATATGAACCTCAAGATGTGGATCAGCCACAAGAGGAGGTTCATGGAGTGGAAAAAACCACTCATGCAGCGCCAAACATCAGAGGGTGGAAGCGCACTACAGAAGCTGAGCGACTGAATCTTGATGTAGTCCAGAATGTAGGAGTTCCTACATCACAACACAGGCAGAGACAGTCACCTGACCAATTTACTAGATACATGGCTCTGATGAGCAAGTGTATCATGAAGAAGCCATCCTCTTTCAAGGAAGCTATGGAGGATCCCGCATGGGTAGATGCCATGGTGGAAGAGTATGATTCGATTGTTAGAAACAGTGCATCGGAGATTGTCCCAAGGCCGGAAGGGAAATCACTGGTAAGTTCAAGATGGATCTACAAAGTGAAGCAAGCTGCTGATGGGAGTGTTGAGAAGTACAAGGCAAGAATTTTTTCTCGGGGCTTCTCACAGATCGAGGGGATCGACTATGAAGAAACCTTTGCACCTGTCGTAAGGTATTCTTCCATACGGACCATCCTTGCTCTCTCAACGCAGATGCGTTGGCACATTCATCAGATGGATGTGAGACTGCGTTCCTCAATGGAATCATTGAGGAGGAGGCGTACATTAAGTAGCCTAAAGGATTTGAAATCTTCAGCAGCGAGTCACATGTGTGCAGGCTCAAAAGAGCATTGTATGGGCTGAAACAAGCACCTCGTGATTGATACACATGGATAGATAGTTATTTCACTGGACTTGGTTTCACCAAGAGTGAGGTGGATCCAAACCTATACCAGATTGTGGTGGAGGGTAAGGTTTTGATCATTGTGCTTTATGCAGATGATTTAATACTAACGAATGATGAACTATTGATACATTCATGCAAGGAAAATCTTGCAAAGGATTTCAAGATGAAGGACTTGAGCATCCTTCATTATTTCCTGGTATTGGAAATTTGGCAGCGGAAGGGTGAAATTTTTGTGTCTCAAGGAAATTATGCCCAGGAGATACTAGAGAAGTTTCACATGCAAGGTTGCAAGCCTATCGACACTCCTCTTCCTGGTGGTTGGAGGAAGGAGGATGCTACATCGACAAAGGTAGTGGATGCCACTATTTATCGACAGCTGGTTGGTTTGCTCATGTATTTAGTCAATACACGACCGGACATATGCTATGCTGTGAACGAGCTTTCACAAGCGATGGTTAAGTCTACCAAGCTCTTTTGGAATGTAGTCAAGCATGTCCTGAGGTATCTCAGGGGCACATCTGAGTATGGATTGTGGTACAGACAGTCGGATGAAGTGAAGCTGCATGGCTTCACGGATGTAGATTAGGTAGGAGGACCAATGGACATAAAGAGCACATCTAGAGGGATTTTCAGTATTGGATCTACAACAGTTTCTTTGTACATTAGGAAACAAAGATCCGTGGCACTCAGTTCAGCAGAGGCTGAGTACATGGCAACAAGTTTGGCTTCATGCGAGGCTATATGGATGAGGAAGATCCTGATTGGCTTTTCTGGTTCTCATTTAGATCCTACTGTGATATATTGTGATAATCAGAGTTGCATTAAACTCTCAGTTAATCTAGTATTTCATGATAGATCTAAACATATTGACATATGGTACCATCATATCAGAGATTGTGTGCAGCGGAGGATCATGTTGCTTACATTCCTACGGAAGATCAGGATGCAGATATTCTGATGAAGGTGCTCACCAGGAGCAAATTCGAATATCATAGAGACAGGATCGGGGTAGAAAATAATCCCTATAGTGTTGAGAGGGAGTGTTGAGATTCAACAAGATGATGAGGTTAGCGAAAAGAGTCACCTTCACTAAGTGGGCCCGCAGGTAATTTTTGGCATAAAGTCTATTTTTAGGCATGTCGATCATATTCTATGAGTTGCAGGATGCTATTTGTGGATGGTTGGTCAAGTTGGAAAAACAGATGGAATTATATTTTTAGACATTTTGGGTGAAGTCTATTTTTAGATTTCCAGTCTAAAAATAGACATGTCAGATATTATTAGCTCTTAATAATATTTGGACTCTAAACATTATCTTATTCTCTTGGAGCACTGACATTCAGTTAACAGATTGTTCAGATCATCTAGATGAAGGAATTATGTAATTCCTAGAGCTACTGGTGGTTCATGCATGGAGGACTTCAGTTAGAACTCAAGTGGCAGAGTTTGGTGGAGTTGGATTAGTTGGTGGAGTTGGTTTCTATTTTAACTACACTTGTGGAGTTAAAGTCAGTTGAACTGATTGTGTCTATTTCTAACTGATTGATACTTTCAGTGGAGTTGAGTGAATTAATTAGTTAAATTAATTCACTAAATAATAACTCATTATTTAACTGGACAGAGACAATAGTTAACTACAATGCAAAATAGATCAGTGGAGACTCAGTGGAGAGATTAGTGAAAGAGCAAGTGTGACTATCAGTTGTGACTATAGTGTTGCATTGTGTGCACCACACATTCATTGGAGATTCCAATGAGGATTGCGTGAGAAATGCTGGAGAAATTTGAACTCATCCAGAGCCATTCTTCAGCAGGGATTGCGCAGTAGAGGCAGGCTATTAGGAGGGAAAAAATCAGTGCAGATTTTTGCTGATTGTTCTTGATTAGTGTGTAGCGATTGTATTGTACTGAGAGCTTGATATGATCAGATTTGTATGAGGATTGTTACATGATCTATATGACATATATTATATATAGATATTTGGGGTTTTTAGCTTTAGGCTTTCCCATTAAACAACTGTATTAATGTGTGTGAATTTTTATTGTTTCATGTGTGCATTGCAATCTTGATTTAATTACCGCAAATGATCAATGGTGGAATAGATTCTATATTTTGCATGAAGTTAAAATAGTGTGAGATCAAGAGAATCTTGGAAATATAACACATAAGTTATATAATTTCTACAGTTATCTATATACTGCAATGTTCCAAATCTTGGATGATTACTTCCGGTGTCTTCTAGGCTTTTGGGTGGCATGCATCTGTTTGTTTAGGTGCCTATGGTGGACTAGTTTCCTTGTTGGCATGATCCTTTTATGCGTCTTTATTTCTTGGGTTGTAGTATTAGAAACATAGTTATTTGATGTGTCTGCATCCATTTTACCTTTGTTTTGATGATTATCATAGGTTGCAGTGTTGAGATTAGGGAAAGCAAAAATAGAGCTGTGTGTGAGGAAGGTGAAGAAGGAGGATCCATCAAGATTGGGTGAGATTTCGACAACCATATCCATAAATAAGGTGCTAGATGGACCTTCATCCAACAACGCCAAGGGGCCATAGGGAAAGCCCATGCAGGGTCAGAAAAGGTAGAGTCCATAGGGTGAAGTCGGTGCCTCAGAGAGTTGGTTTAGGTGAAGAGGTGACTAGACCTAGGTTATATCACGATGAATGTGAATTGAGCTTAAATTTTGTAAATAACATGCAAAAATCAAGACACATGTTTATAACTAGGACACAAGTAGTGAAATTTAGTGTCACTCACATTTTAAGTTCAAAATAGGAAATGTCAAAACCTATGAAAATTATAGGTCTGCTTAGTAATCGTAATGTTTGTTTTTTGTTGTTTTTTATGGTGCTTGTCAAAATCCAATTTTTAAAACCCTTCATTTTCAACATTACTAAAACACAAATTGTAAAACCCACAACCCTCCACATTAATAAAACCCAATTTATTCAAACTATTATATAAAGGAAATGTTGTATTCGGTTTCTCAAAGATGGTTTTTGCTTGTCAAGTTTAGGAGAGGACCAAAATTAATTGCAAAAAAAACCAGAGGTCAACTAAATAGTCAACAATTTTCGCAACTCGCTTGTTTACCCTGGTTAACCACTGTGGCAACTCACTGCTTGATTGTTCCAGAAACTTATTCTTTGAACATTGTGACAAATCATTGGTTGATCATTGAGGAAGATTGTTTTTTTACCACTGTGGCAACACACAAGTTTATAGTTAGGAGTCCTTACAGTTGTGGAAACTCGCTAGGTCACCATTGTGGAAACTTGTTGGGTCATTGTTGCAACACATTATGGGTTACTGTTGCAACAACTCAATGGATTAGAAAATGGTAAATCAAGTCAAATGGGAAACAATCATTTCCCTTCTGGTGCAAGACCCTAAAGAAAATATAATATTTTCTAGAACAAATTTATATTGGTCCGAAGTACATGGAAAACACATGGAGGTTGAGCAGATTGCAAAAATCCCTTCAAGTATAATTATATACTTTACTAGAGGAGAGGATATGAACCCAAATGCTCCATTTTTTTTTTACCCAATATAAAGTAAATGCCTAGGCTCAAGGCCTACTGCTTTCTTGCTATATGAACTATAATTTTTTTAAAGATGCATTTTTTATACGATCGTATTAATAGTGCTCGATCACTTTTCATGGATTCATATGTATTGAATTTTCAAACATTTTTATGTAGCTATGCTTGTTCATATGGCATGAAGGATAGAAGTGGATAGGATTAAATGAAGCGAAGATCCTCGTACGTGAAAAAGTGGGTTTGCCAATGTCATTTCATTCTAAAATTTATGGTTGAAATGCCCAAGATAGCGATAATAGCATAAAACATGTATGACCAAGTATATAGCCAAGGATGGCCTTTTCATGGCCAACTTGACACTTCAGGTCATGCTAGGTCCTGACATCAACAAAATTTATCAAGGCACATAGTTTGCTATGTATAGAGTTTTTTCTTCTTGGAAGCACGAGTTTACTCAGTTCACGAAATGCATGTTAAAAAATATGTTGACATGGATGCCACAAATTGAGATAGGGATTTATTTTTCTGTATGAAATATGGCATTAATGTATATAAACTTATAATGAAAGGAAAGTATCAGTATTATAATAAGGATGACATGAGTGTGAACCTTTGGTATAGAAAACACCAAGATGATTTTTTATTTTATCAAAATCCCAATGGTGGAGGGATCCTTTTATAGTTGTAATTCATACAAAGTGTATGTTGAATATCATGGTGAAGCTATTGAATAATAGCCTAATAGCCAATTATCAACATTCAACACAAATAAATATGGGGTGAGTGTATTAATAATGATCGATCTAGTACAATAATTGGATTAGTAATGGTTGATAATGATTAATGACATGAAGTTTAATTCATATATGTTTTGAATGTTATAGTATCAGTTTCAAACAACCGTTGTATTTTAAGAGAAGAAAATTCAGGTGTTAGTTTCATGGGCGGTGGCATTACATTATACATCATAGGAGATTTCATTATGGTTGGAGCACTTTATGCATAGGTGTCACCAAGTTTATCATATTTGGAAATTTAATGCCTTCATGGTTGATGATGCATTGGATGAAATCAATGCTTTAAGATAAATTCAATCTTCTTATTTTATGATAAAACTTGTATTTATTAAAAAATATCATTGGATGAAATCAATGCTTTAAGATAAATTCAATCTTCTTATTTTATGATAAAACTTGTATTTATTAAAAAATATCATGCTTGAAATTATTTGAATGTGGCAAGAGAATTGCAAGGTTTAATGTTATCTTGTGTGATTGGCATGTATGTCAAGGATGACTAAAAAATGTGAATCAATTGGCCAATAGTCCAAAAATAGGAAAATATATGTTTAGTGACTTGTGTTTAATTATTAACTATTGTTCTAGTGTTGAAGTGAGCAATGTAATTAATGATTTCTTCAACAAATTTTACAATGAGGAGAAGTTCCTAGACTATTTCCACAAGAATTGGGTTGTTGGTGACAATATTTGTAAGTTGAGAAACTCTTTCTTACATTTCTCTTTTTGGTTTTCATACAGATGAAATATCTTTATTAACCCAACTTTTATGCAATTAGGGATGTGGCTAAAAGGTTGTTAATATTTTCCACAGCAAATCAGGAGACAAACAAAGTTGTGGAGTCATATCATTGTTACCTAAAGATAAATTTATATCTGATATAAGAAATAAATGTTCTCGTATAATGGATTGGTTGATTTATGTTCTTCTAAAAACTGTTGAATCGTGTTATCGGTTTAAGGAAATTCTAAAAAAAGAAGTATTTTTGAATAATTACATGAATGATAACCAATTTGAATCATCAATGGAAAAAGAAGAAACAATTCTATATAGTGATGGAAACCCTTATGAGAGAATGTCTCATGACTTTTCGCAGAGGAGTCAATCTAAACATAATAAGAAATAGCTTGTCACTTTTCATTGCACAAACTTTTTAACTTGTGATTTCCCATGGTATATTTGTGGCAAAATTTGCAAGCATGCCTTAAAGGTGGGTTGGTTTTCTTGCTGCTAAATGGATTCAAACCAATTAATAAATCATCAAAGAAAAATTTATTCATACAATGACACTCCTGAGATAAATATCGAGGCAATATCAGATCTTAGTGAATATTTAAACACATTTTCCATGGATAGTTACAATGTAGATGTAAATGTTGAATGACATGAGTTGGCCAAAGTGGAGTTATTTTCCCATATATACTTGAATCGAAAACATCCTTCTGCTACATTGACTAAGACTTAATAGTTGATTGCTTTTGTTAAAAATTTGTTGGATGATGCCAACCATATTCATATTATGGATTACGAATTCACGTGTGGGTCGGGTGATTTTGAGTCATCTTTGAAGAGGAAGAAGAGTTTCCTGAGCCCCCAAAAGAGAAGAAAGATAAGAAAAAAAAATGCAAGATTGGAAATTTACTTGAATATCGATATAGATGAAGATGAACCATTTGAGTTTGAACAACTCAACACACAATGTTTCCCTCTGTCCAACAATGTATGGTTTTCCAGGTTTTGTTGTGATGCATTTTTTTTCAATTTGATTTTAATATTTATTAGTGTATTACATTTATTTTATGTATTATTATTATTTTTAATATATTCATGCATTTTTTATAGGTGGAGAGGAAATGTTTGCTGATTTTTCGACTTTTTTTGAATTTTCATTTAAGGTATTAAAATAACTTCATGCATTTACACTCAGTATTTTAATACATTGATTATGTTCTATGTTATGGAAGACAAATTTCATGGGGTTGTTCCATACTTGCATTAGTCTTGCATAAATTGGTTTCTATACATGAACCTAATATATAAATTCAAATAAAAACAATAGAAATGTAACAAAATTTGTAGATGAAATGAAACAAAATAGTAACTAAACATGTAAAACACAATTTTACCAATTTTTTATAACTTATCATGTTAATGGTGATATAGTATTGGAGAATAATATATATTACAACATCAAATATTATATGTTTGATGACTATGAATTGTCACACCAGTGGCAATGAGGGTCATCAACTGTGATAAAGTGTGTCAACAACAGTGACTGGGAGAATGTCAATAACAATGAGGGAGTGAATATCAACAACAGTGAGGGAGTGAATATCAATAAGAACATCAGGGTCAATATGATTCTGAGAATGAAGGGGGATTTTCACAAATATTATTGATATAATATTCATTGTGTACTACTTGAAGAGGACAAACATACCCTCCAATTTCCCTAATTTCATTTCAACATTAACTGTTCATTTTTATAGGGTATAGGACTTTTAATATATCCTTGTTGACATCGAGATCATTGGATAGTGAAATATAATAACGATCAAGATATTCCCACATTGTTTCATGGAAATAATATTCCAAAAACCCTTGTTAAGGCTATCTTTTAGTTTAAGTGCTTAAATGGAACTTTATTTTGGGTTTGATTTCCTAAGGAATCCCACCTTTCTTTACATCCTTCTTGTGTAATAGTCTACAATATTTGAATCTGGGATGAATAATATGCAATGCTATTCTACCTCTTCTAGTCACTACCCTTTGCTATAGATGATAAATTGGCCAATTGTTGTTGTTCTTCTATCACCTGCACAAGTATTCCATATTCTCCCCTAACCCACATAATTCTCTTAGAATTGTATTTAAAAGTTTTAATATTTTCCACCCAAATTTCCTGATTTCTCAAATACGATACACGAGATCTCAATTGGACATCCCCTACATCAAGGTTTGGATTCCATATTTTTCTAAGAGATATGAGAAAATTATGTTTGTACAATTAACATATCAAGTATTTCTCTAGATTCGTCCATGCCCTATATGCATGTATGAAACCATGTATGTATTCAACCTATAAACACTTATTGTTGATGATAACATTCTTTTTAAACATCAACAATATTTATGTCAGGTCAACATTGTAATTGGTTGAAGGATCCTTGCAACTAAGCACACCATCCATTATTTATCCAAGTTGTTTCTTATTATTCTCCATCTTGGTCACCTTCATTTGCAGCTCATACACTGTGTTTTTATGTTCTCCTTCAACTTTTTTTATATATTATTCCCATGTCTTTCAAAGGTCAAAAATTAAGTTTTCATGCAAAAGGAAAGGTATTGGTTTTTCCTTATAATTTGGTATAAGCAGGGTTAATTTATCATTTGGTTCCTCATCCTTTGTTTGCGCAACAATGTATTTGGTCAGATTGATCTCTGGTTCCTGATTCTCTGTTTGAAAAATAATTTTTATGGTTAATTTCTTCCTTGGTTCATGATCCTCTGTTTGTACAATTGTTTCGTTTTCTAGTTTCATCTCTGGTTCATGTTCCTCTGTTTTTAGAACCATTTCTTTTGTTAATTTCATCTCTAATTAATGTTCCTTTGTTTGCACAATTGTGCCTTTGGTCAATTTCATCTCTAGTTTTTGGTCCTTTGTTTGCACAACAATGTCATCAGTCAATTTTTTCGAAGGGTTATATTATATTGGACCCATAGAGAAGGTATATCTATGACACCAATGGGTACGGACTCTACAAAATAGGCCAAAAAATTTATTCTATCAAAATTTTAATTTTTTCTGTGCTCATCTGTTAGGTTTTTAACTTTGATTTGTAGTTTTCTATTTTTCATTTGGAGAATCCTATTCTTCCTTAACAATGAAATATACAAAGGAATATTTATAGGGGTACTTACTCTTTCAACTTCCTTCTTTGTAAATTCTAATGGTTCATTTGGTTTGTCCTCCTCATCATCCCCATACAAATTTGAAATTGAGGAAAGGCCCTATGTTTCATACCATTCGGATACTCTTCCTATGTACTGATAGTATGAATCAGAAGAGGGAACCTTCTCAACTTGTTCTTCTGTGTTATTAAGATGGCCTAACCCTTGTTCCATGAATCCTTGTTGCATGCATCCTTTTTCCATGTTCTTACATCAATACATATTATGGATGCTCTTTATTTTTCTCTTGCTCTTTTGTTGCTTCTTATGTAACAATGGGGAGGGTTTAAGGAACTAGAGAAAGATGACCTCACTTTCTCTTGTTATACTTCGATTTGGCACAAATATCAGGCTTTTCCTGTATCCTCTTAATGTTAGTCCCCAATATTTATAGTTCATCATCACCATCATCTTTTATTTTATCCTTTATGTCCATATTTAGTATACATATCCTTACAAACCCTCGTAGTCTAAACACTGGGTGGCTCAATTTCCATATGGAAAGGTTTCATGGGAGTTTCTATAGTTTGGAGGTTATGGGACGAAGTTGAATCTAGGGAGTAATGGGGTAGAGTTTTAGTTGGGAGTTCATGGGAAGGAGTTTAAGTTGACAGGCCATCCCGTGGAAGGGTAGCAGCTTCAATATTCAATGGCCTTCCAACTAGTTCATTCCAAGTTCTCCCTTCCCTTTGCACTGTAGTATCCACCAAAATTTTAATGAGGCAATGGTGGTACATTATTCTGAATGGCATTTTTTATTTATGCATAGATCGAGCCATATTATCTAGGTTTTTTGCAAGAATAAAAGGAATGTTAGCCAACCTTCCATGACACAAGTGGTCTAACAACCAAAGGTGCTGGTAATAAATAATGACATACCCTCATTTGCACGTGAAAATTTTCTCAAAAAGGAATGTTGCATGTTTCAAGGGTTGTGTTAATTCCCTCTTATCAAATCTTGTGCTTATCTGCTACAGTTGTTCACCTACCTCAAGGAATTTCCACACAATATCACATTAGGGTTCTCGTGGCGCAAACCATTGTTCTCCCATCTCGGGTAAGTTTGTCGCTTCCGTAATTAATTATTTTTTCGCGTGCACCACTGTCATTGCTACCTCATAAATATGTTGATCAACGGTTGTCATTGATGTCAACCCAAGCAGCACTAGGGACTAACCCAATATTGCATGGGAATTTTTACCTACCAAATTAATATATTCTGGGTCAATAATGCTTTTTATGGTTTCTACTTGTGGAGATGTTTCCATTGATATATGGCACGCCATGTAATTCTTCACGGTTTGAGAGATATTCATGTTTTAATTTTGTACCCCAGTTACTGGGGATTTTTATGGTTTCTACTTGTCGAGATGTTTCCATTGATATATGGCACGCCATGTAATTCTTCACGGTTTGAGAGATATTCATGTTTGAAGTTTGTACCCCAGTTACTAGGCTAAAATCCCATGGGGTTGGGGCATGGGTCATTGAAAAGTCATAATTAATATTTTTTACACTCCTAAAATCCCTCCCACATTCACTTGTTGAAGCCCCTCTCAACTTAATCATTCATATATATTGTGATCTTCATTTCCTCCTTAGGCAACGGTTTCAGCCATCTGAAACAGGTCATCGTGGAATCTTGGCTCTAAATTGTTTTCTACGAAGGCTTAGAAGCTGAAATTTTTATGAGGCAAAGCGGAAATCTTGAGGAAGCTACAGTAAAAATTTCAGATCAATTTGCGCAATATGTTTGGAGATATGATCTGTGGAAGTGAGGGTTTTTGTAGGCTCCTGAAATTCATCTCAAAGAAGTGACCTTGGTAAAATCGTCATAACTCTCTCTCTGAGTATCGGATTGGAATGCTGTAAAAGGTGAAGGATATTGCACTGCCTGTAATTTTCGCTCTAGAAATTTCATAAACAAATGAAGAAACAGTGACACGTGGCACGCCGTACAAGTGCGCTCTGCTGAAACAGTCCATAATTAGGGCATTGTGAGAGATTGGGTATAAATCTCTATTCAAGAATCCAAATTGCGTCAGACCTGTGGCATTGGAAATATGACTCAAAGGAATATTACAGGACCGAAAATCAGATATTTAGGATCTGAAATGATAGATATAGGTGAGATTCAATATCGAGCTCCTAGAAGGAAAGAAAAAGCTAGATCATGTGTTGTTAAGGGTTGCAAAGGACCAGACTTTCTACGGCAGAAAAGCAAAGAAAGGTGTAGCAGAGGGTAGCATGACAAGAGCAGCAACCAAGGTGCATAACAACAGCAAGAAGTTCATCATATGAAGTCTTCAAGTGGGTGGCACTGCATACAATCATTGTAAAGGTATCATTGTACTTAGTCATTGTAAATGCATTATTGTACAAATTGTACTAGTGTATATCTGCCAAGGGTTGAAGAGGCAGTGTTGGGAGGTCTAGGATCATCATTAGGTGGTTATGTCAAATTTGGGGTTATGGTCTATTATATCTTCTTCTTCTACATCATTCTATATCATTATAAAGTGGACCATTTTCCCTTGTACGAGAGTCCATTCTTCTTTTATTATTCTATAGGGTAGTAGGGTGGTGCTAGGGTGAGTTGTAGCTTATTGGGTGTTGGGGCATCTGTTCAGTGACTACTGAAGAATCTTGGGCATTGGAGCGTCCATCCAGTGGGAGCTAGAGAAGAAAGCTTTTCTAGATTCTAGGAAGTTGGAGCTTTATTTTCAATTGGAGTTGAAAAGAATTATTAGAAAAGCATTAGGTGGTTTTTGTCCCGAAGTGGGTTTCCGCCTTAAAAACTGTGTGCATTTGTGTTCCTCTTGTTTACTGCTATCATTGTACAAACACTGATAATAATTGAAGATTAACTAATGCTCTAATTGAAAGGAATACGGATTCACCCGCCCCCCCCCCCCTCTCGGTGTTCCAACAATTGGTATGAAGACTTGGTTCCTTCAATAGCAGTTTAACAACTGGAAGGAGGTCATGGAGCATACCAAGAATGGTGTACCTCTATTCAATGAAAATAATTATGCACTCTGGAAATCAAGAATGGAGGTCTATCTCTTAGCGCAAGGTTACGAAGTATGGGACACTGTTCAAAATGGATTTACATCAAATACATATGAAAAAGGTAAGAAGAATTTGGTAAATGATGTAAAAGCAAAGAATATTATTATCAGTGGAATTATTGAATCTGACTATCATAAGGTGTTGGGTTGTAAAACTACCAAAAATGTATGGGACAATCTTGAGAATATATATGCAGGTGACTCAAATGTCAAAGAAGCAAAGCTTCAAATCTATAGAGCAAAATTTGAGCAACTTAGAATGAAAGAAGATTGCAACATTGCTGCATACTTCCAATACGTTGATGAAATAACCAATACTACGGAAGGATTGGGAGAGCGAAGGATTGGGAGAACGAGTTGATGAAAGACTATTATATGGAAGATTCTTACAACGTTTAGAACGTTATCGGGGAGATTCAACCCAAAGGGTATCGATGGAATCTGATGCAAATCTGGACAAACTCGGCAAGGAAGAATTACATGGAGTTCTCATAGCATATGAAATGAGACTTGATGAAGAAATGGTACTTCAAATCTAGAAACTGTGTTCGTTGCATCTAAGCAAACCAATAAGGACAAACAACCTTCAATTGAAATGACATGCACCTGCAAGTGTGAAGAAAAGGGAGATGATGGAGAAGGTCTTTCAGATGAAGAATATGCTTACTTTACAAGAAAACTAAAACCTGGTAAGGGAAAATTCAAAGGTAAACTTCCATTGATATGTTACGGTTGTGGTGAGGTTGGGAATTTTAGCAAAATTTCCAAACAAAAGTGATGGCAACTCAAAAGGAAAGAAATGCTTTAAGAAATTCAACAAGCAAGGCAAAAATAAAGGATCCAAAAGGAACTTTCTCTCTAAAGAAGATAGCTCCTCATCTAATGAAGAAAGTGACAGCAAAGAAGAAGCCAATGACAAAGTATTGTTTATGGCCAAGCACAATAAACAATAAGTATCAAACAATGAAGAAGAAGGGTTGACCATAGAAGAATTTTATGAGGAGGCAATCAAGCTTATAAAAGAGCTCAATGCTGAGATGATCCGTTCCAACACTCTTAAAGAACAAGTTCAAGGTCTCAAAATTGAGGTTGAAGAACACAAATGTATTGAAGAGTCACTTCAAAAGAAGTTGGAAGAAAGCAACCAAGAAATGGAAGCATTAGAAGCCGAAGTAGTCTTGTTGCGTAAGAAAGTGAAGAAAGGAAAAACTGTCCAAAAATATGCCAATAGCTCAAGGGCATTGGAAGAACTCATCAACAATCAATGATCCTACAATGACAGAACTGGCCTCGGTTAAAAAGAAGAAGAAGCAGGACCTTATACAACAAAATACAATGAACCTATGAGATCTGACATACATGAAGACTTCATTGAACAAGATTTGCAAGAACATCCTTGGAAGATGATTCCTCGACAAAGATTTTCATCCAGGTACCAACATATTTTTCATGGGTATTGTTATTCATGTGGAAAATTTGGTCATAAAGCTGTAGAATGTCGCACGTACCCTATGAACCAATACAATTCCAAGAGATTCTTCAAATATGAACCTCCCAGGGCTCAACGAAACATCAATAGATTTAAAAATTTAAGAAATAATATGGAATTTTACAAATGTTAGAACTTTGGACACATATCCAGAGACTGCAGACTTGAAAATCCTCCAGAAGAATCTTCGAAGCCACAAAATGAACGAACATGGAAGAAGAAGAAGAAGACTGATAATTGTGCTCTCACTCTCAAGGCTCAAAAAAAGAAATATGTGTGGTATGTTGACAGTGGTTGCTCAACGCATATGACTATAGATAGAAGGAAATTTGTATCTCTAAAAGAGAAGAAGGATGGAACCATATCCTTTGGAAATGATGGATCTTCAAATGTTATAGGATCAGGTACCCTCACTCTCGGAAGTAAAGATGTTATAGCCAAGAATGTTCTATTGGTCGAAAACATGAATCACAATCTGCTCAGTGTTGGACAAATGTGTGATCAAGGACACAAAATGCTATTCAACTCCACAAAATGTGAAATCAGGAAAGGCAGGTATGGTAAAATTGTGGCTATAGCAAGTCGAGCTCCAAACGACATATATGTTCTGGATGAAGCAACTAAAGCATGTCTACTAGCTAAAGAATATGAAAGTTTGTTATGGCACAAACGAATGGGTCACATAAACTTTGACAATCTTGTCAGGATAAGCAAAAAGGAAGCAGTACGAGAAATGCCGAAAATCCGAAAACCTTCCAACACACTTTATGAGGCATGTCGGCATGGCAAGAAGAAAAAAGTCCAATTTAAAACAAAAGAACACTTTTCATCACATCCATTGGAATTGATACATACTGATCTATGTGGTCCTGTGAGAACAAAAGGCTTAGACAGAGAATTATATTTCATGTTAATGCTAGATGTCTGTACCAGGATGACAGCCTTCAGTTTCCTAAAGAAAAAAATTTGAATCATTTGAGTGCTTTAAGATCTACAAGGAGTTGGTTGAAAATGAAACTGATTTGAAAATAAAGTGATTAAGATCAGCTAATGGTGGAGAATTCACTTCCAAATTATTTCAGCAATACTGTGACGAAAATGTAATAAAAAGGAAATTTTCAACAACACAAACACCTGGGCAAAATGGAGTTGTTGAAAGAAAGAATAGAACTGTACAGGAAATGGGTAGAACAATGTTGAAGGACTCAAAATTTGATGAAAAATTCTGGGTTCAAGAAATTGATACAGCAATCTTCATTATCAACCAAATTCTTCTCAGAAATAATTGCAACAAGACTCCATATGAATTATGGAAAGGAAAACCAGCTAATGTAAAATATTTCAGAATCTTCAAAAGCAAATGTTATATCAAAAGAGAAGATCAAAATTTGGGTAAGTTTGAATCATGTGTTGATGAAGGTATCTTTGTTGGTTACTCACGCAAAAGAAAGGCCTATAAATGCTATAATCTAAGATGAAAACATATAGTTGAGAGCATAAATGTTACATTTGACGAAGATGGTGTTCTAGCGAGTAATGATGAGGATCTAGAATCTTTGAAACTTGAGATAGAGGCTGAAAAAGACACAGATAAAATTGTAGAACAAGAAGCAACTATCAACGAGGAAGAAGTAAACAATGATCACCAAGATATACCAGAACAACAACAAGAAGCTCCTCCAAGGAGAAAAAAAGAGTGGATTCAAAAGAACCATCCATCAAATCAAATCATTGGTGACATAAATGAAGGTCGAAAGCTTCGTTCATCACAACAAGCTCACGTTTCTTTTCTAGCAACCTTTGAGCCTAGTAGTTTTGAGGAAGCCAGCCAAAATGAACATTGGGTAGCAGCTATGAATGAAGAATTGGATCAAATTGAGAAGAATAACACCTGGGAATTAGTTCGACGACCAAAAGATAATAATGTCATTGGGACTAAATGGGTGTTCAGGAAAAAATTGAATGAAGACGGGCAAGTTACCAGAAACAAAGAAAGATTGGTTTTCAAAGGCTATGCACAAGTGGAAGTAATTGATTTCGACGAAACATTTGCACCAGTTGCCAGAATGGAAGCCATCTGAATGTTTCTCGCCTATGCATGTTAAAGAAAAATCAAAGTCTACCAAATGGATGTTAAGTCAGCATTTCTAAATGGAGAATTAGAAGAATAAGTTTACATCGAACAACCTAAAGGTTTTCTACTATCACAAAAAGAAGACTATGTCTGCAGGTTAAAGAAGGCTCTATATGGTCTCAAGTAGGCTCCCAGAGCATGGTATGCTCATCTTGATGGATATCTACGCCAACAAGGGTTCAAGAAAGGTACTGTTGATAGCAATCTTTATGTACAAATAGATAAAGATAATTTAACAATTGTTGAGGTATATGTGGATGATATAATATTTGGTAGCAATGATGATCGATTAAGTAAGAACTTTTCTACAAAGATGCAAAGTGAGTTTGAGATGTATTTACTTCGTGAGCTAACATACTTCTTAGGGCTTCAAATATCTTAGCAAGAGAAAGGAATATTTATATGTCAAGCCAAGTGCATCAAGGAAATGCTCAAGAAATTCAAAATGGAAGATTGCAAACCCGTCCTTACTCCAATGGTAACAGGTTTCAAATTGAGCATAGACGACTCATCTAAGGATGTGGAATAGAATTTGTACAGATCTATGATTGGTAGTCTTCTATATGTAATAACCTCTTGGCCAGATGTTATGCAAGCAGTTGGACAAGTAGCAAGATTCCAAGCAGCACGAAAAGAATCACATATTATTTCCGTCAAAATAATTCTTCGATATCTAAAGGGCACAGAAGAATATGTCTTGTGGTATCCCAAGGGTAACAAACTCATTATTCAAGCCTTTACAGATGCGGATTGGGCAGGAAGCATTGATGATCGTAAGAGTACTACTGGAGCAACATTCTATCTAGGTGGTTGTCTCGTATCATGGTTGAGCAAAAAGAAAACTTCAATCTCTTTATCTACAGTGGAAGCAGAATAAATTGCAGCAACATCATGTTGTACTCAAGTCCTTTGGATGAAACAAACTTTGCAAGATCTTCAAGTACAATTCAGTGAGCCTATTCCCATATTCTGTGACAACACTAGTGCCATCAGCATCTCAAGGAATCCTGTCATGCATTCAAAAACAAAACACATTCCAATCAAATATCATTTTGTTAGAGAACAAGTCGCTGAAAAGAATATCAAACTTGAGTATGTTTGTACAAAAGAACAAATTGCTGATATCTTCACTAAACCTTTACCTTGTGAAGCATTTGAATATCTTCGTCAAAAGCTTGGGATTCTCCCAAGTTCTCATTAGATTTTACTTTTTCAATAATATAAAGATGGAGTGGAAGTGTGTACAGGTCTGCAGGACGATTGTGTGTCAGCGGGAGTGGAAGTGTGTATAGGTCCGCAGGATGGTTATATTTTAGGGGGAGTTACCCTTTTCCATTTGATGTCAAAGGGGGAGATAATGTTGAAGGAAGAGGTGTCATGATCACAGGGGGAGTACTTGTGTTGCCATCAGTGCCAAAGGGGGAGATTGTTGATCAGCGGTTGTCATTGATGTCAACCCAAGCAGTGCCAGGGACTAACCCAATATTGCATGAGAATTTTTACCTAAAAAATTAATATATTCTAGGTCAATAATGCTTTTTACGGTTTCTACTTGTCAAGATGTTTCCGTTGATATATGGCATGCCATGTAATTCTTCACGGTTTGAGAGATATTCATGTTTGAAGTTTGTACCCCAGTTAGTGGGCTCAAACCCCATGGGGTTGGGGCATGGGTCATTGAAAATTCATAATTAATATTTTTTATGATCCTAAAATCCCTCCCACATTCACTTGTTGAAGCCCCTCTCAACTTAAGCATTCATATATATTGTGATCTTCATTTCCTCCTTAGGCAAGGGTTTCAGCCATCTGAAACAGGTCGTCGTGGAATTTTCGCTCTAACTTTTTTTCTACGAAGGATCAAAAGCTAAATTTTTTATTACGAAAATCTGAAATCCTGAGGAAGATACAGTAAAATTTTCAGATCAATTTGCGCAATATTTGTGGAGATATGATCTGTGGAAGTAAGGGTTTTTGCAGGCTCCTGAAATTCATCTCAAAGAAGTGACCTTGGTAAAATCGTCATAAATCTCTCTCTGAGTATCAGATTGGAATGCCATAAAAATTGACAGATATTGCACAGCCTGTAATTTTTTCTCTATCAATTTCAGAAACAAATGAAGAAAAAGTGACACATGGCACGCCGTACAAGTGCGCTCTGCTGAAACAGTCCATAATTAGGGCATTGTGAGAGATTGGGTATAAATATCTATTCAAGAATCCAAATTACATCAGACCTGTGGCATTGGAAATATGACTCAAAGGAATATTACAGGACTAAAAATCAGATATTTAGGTTCTGAAATGATAGATATAGATGAGATTCAATATCGAGCTCCTAGAAGGCAAGAAAAAGCTAGATCATGTGTTGTCAAGGGTTGCAAAGGACCAGACTTTCTACGGCAGAAAAGAAAAGAAAGGTGTAGCAGAGGGTAGCATGACAAGAGCAGCAACCAAGGTGCATAACAGTAGCAAAAATTTCATCATATGAAGTCTTCAAGTGGGCGGCACTGCATACAATCATTGTAAAGGTATCATTGTAAAGGTATCATTGTACTTAGTCATTGTAAATGCATTATTGTACAAATTGTACTAGTGTATATCTGCCAAGGGTTGAAGAGGCAGTGTTGGGAGGTCTAGGATCATCATTAGGTGGTTGTGTCAAATTTGGGGTTATGGTCAATTATATCTTCTTCTTCTACATCATTCTATATCATTGTAAAGTGGACCATTTTCCCTCGTACAAGAGTCCATTCTTCTTTTAATATTCTATAGGGTGGTAGGGTGGTGCTAGGGTGAGTTGTAGCTCATTGGGTGTTGGGGCATCCATTCAGTGACTACTGAATAAACTTAGGCATTGGAGCGCCCATCCAATGGGAGCTGGAGAAGAATATTTTTCTAGATTCTAGGAAGTTGGAGCTTTATTTTCAATTGGAGTTGAAAATAATTATTAGAAAAGCATTAGGTGGATTTTATCCCGAAGTGGGTTTCCACCTTAAAAACTGTGTGCATTTTTGTTCCTCTTGTTTACTACTATCACTGTACAAACACTAATAATAATTGAAGATTAACTAATGGTCTAATTGAAAGGAATATTGATTCACCCCCCCCCCCCCCCCTCTCAGTATTTCCAACAAAATACTCTCTGTGAAATGCATGGAAAATTATAGAGCCATGCCATCATCATGCCCCTAAAAGTTGTGGATATACTCTATCCAACCAACCTTTTCAACAAATGGTTTAAGACATGGAAATTCATCTACGAATTCTTCGGTACCTTCTCTGTGAAATCTTCGGCCTCTGACATTTAGTTAGAGTTTATAGTGGCTATTGATGTGTTTGGAAAGTGATTGAATGTGGGAGAAAGTTTAAATGGAATAGTTGACGTAATGGGCTCAACAATCTCACATGACATCGTCTATTGGGGCGACAATACGTAGTCATGTGTTGTCGTCCATTTAGTACCAACCATTCGTTGTTGCGGTGGTCAAGGGAGATATCCATTTATATTGTATGTAGATAGGTGTTACTGTAATGGTTGTTGGTCATTTGGCACCAACCATTCATTATTATAATGGTATGATGAGATTTATGTTTTAGTTGCACGCAGTCAAGTGTTTCCACAAGAATTACTGTCCATTTGGCACAAATTGTTCATTGTTTTCTTGGTCAAGAGAGATTTTCGTTTTCATTCTACGAAGTTACAGATTCCCCTTGTACCCATTCAAGAGTTGTCGCAATGGTGACCATGGAATGGAAGGGTGAGTTGCCATGGGAGGGTCCTGGTTTTCCATCATAATAATTTAAAATTTGATTACATGAAACTATGTGCTCCCATCCAGTATTACACTCAATCCTTAAATTAATTTCCTTAAAAAGTATTGGGTACAATTTATTAGTTATCCTCGAATGCATATTATAATTTTGGATGATTATCAATTTAAATTAATCGATTTACCCATTGTTCATATTATTTTCACTATTTAGAGGCTTATTTATTGGTGTTTCCATGCATGTTGTAATATTCCCAATTAGATTTAAGCTATTTGGAATATTAAATGTTTTTTTTGCTTCTTAGTTAGAAGAATAAGAGGTTATGGAGACCCATAAATCTCCTTAGTAGGAATAAAATCACTCCTAATTTGAATGAATATCATCTTAGTAGCTTTATTAAGTACCCTTGTGTGTGAAAAGGGACTGGAGCATGTAGATGGGGCCAAATTTGACCAAATCAACAACGTTGGTATGGAAGGAGTAGCATTCATTAAGGGACAATGTAGTTTTGGAGGGAGATTGCATGCATAGAAGTAGTGGCTTTAATTAGTGGGGCCCAAGGTGAGGAAGTTCACCATGCATATAAGGAAGGGGATGGAAGCCACAAAAGGCATGATTTGATTATTATTTTGTCGATGCTCTATATGACTTGCTGCTCTCTTCAGCTGTTTAATGAAGACTACAATGTTGTTTAGCACAAGGGTGTTGCTGAGCGGGAATCCCAACTTCATCCTTGTTAACACTGGAAAATCATACAGTAGAAGGTGACATCAATTAATGTCGAGCCCAAGGATTTACAGGATAGGAACAAATTATGGAATCAAGAAGTATTTAAAATCTTTAACTTTTTGAGAAAATTAGATTTGAACTAGTCATAAATGCTAAAATGCACGCTTTATCCTTCGAGAAGAGCGCCTTTTGCATGCCCTTTTTCCCGATAAGTGCACATTCTTGGAAATGGAAAAAAATCATTTTTCGGTACCACACCAAGCAAAGGACAGTTACTCCTTATGTGAAAGCTTCCTAAGGACAGCCACCAGCGCCTCCTTAGACACTATGTGAGCACACAAAAGAACAATGGAATCACACCTCTCCCTTGGGTCACCATCCATCATGTACCAAGGGAGGGAAGGAGGATTTGAAACTCACCTATATAAACCCACCAAGAGATGAAGAAATGGTGATCACAATGTTATGCTGGCCAAATTTTCCCAAGAAGCACAAGCATTGTGTGTGACCCAGAGCTGGAGCTAAAGATGACTCGATAGTTGGCCACCCAACATCTTAGTCCACCACAACAAAGAGAAAGAGAGGGAGACTGCATCAGAAGCAGAGCTTGGAAGGCAACATCCTTGCATCGAGACATAGACCCATTTCCTAGGGGCCGTTTGGCAAGTGGGTAAAATTTATTTTGCATTATTATCATTTTGGACTCTCTATATAGCTTTTGTATATTTGTGTTTTTAGTTTTAGTTTAACTAGAGCATACTTCAACATACTATTTCCATTAAGTGTTATGCTTTGAGCTCCCCCAATTTCTACCTATTACCAATAGTTTAGAGAGTAGACCACACTCTCTAAGCTGGTGCAATTTCATACTCCTGTGCTACAAATCCACAACAATAGGATTGGCGACTCCACTCGGGTGTTCCAAGTTTATGAGGTTGTGCCATCTTTTGCAGGAGACCCTTTTTCTATGCTAGTGTGGAGCTCACAATCCTCTGACCCATCTTGCAGTCCCTAGACTCACTAAATTGATAGACTGAATAAGTCAGCTCCTAATATTTTACTTGCAGGATTTGTGCCCACAGTTTTTCCTCACAGAGACACATTGCGTGCGTTCAGGACTGACTTGCGTGCAAGAAGGCGCACCTTTCAAGGATTTTTGTGCGCAAATTGTAGACTGAGATTTTTTCTCCCTATTTTCTGCATTTTTTCTGCTTGTGAGTGTGTTGGGAAGCCCCTAATGTATCTGCCAACACCTATGTTGATACCTGAAAGCTTTTGAGAACTAACCTTTTGCTGCTTTCTGTAGGCATTTAGTTAGTTTTTCATTTAAGTTTGTTTTTGCAAAAAGTGTTCACATAGTTTAAGTAGGGGTGAATTAACCATTTATTTCTGAACAATTTATGTTTTTGCATATTCTAGTATGCACACTTATTTTAACTAGTCCAAGTAAGTGGCTCAAGACCACACATGCATAAGCTAGTGTAAAAATTCTTTAGTTGAAATTCAATTTTTGCAACTAGGAAATTGCGGGACTAGGATTGAATCACCAATTACAGCAAGTAATCTCTATTGTCTTCACACCATTTGGTGACCCTAGACAATCATATGAACGCTCCACATTTGTGATTCACCATCTCACTTTAGTTACTCACATAGACTAACTAGGAGGATTTGGAAGTGACCCATTATTCGCAAATGCTTTCCATTTGAGCAACGAACAACGTCACATAGTTTAACTAGGGGACTTTTTTAAAGGATCACCGATATACATATGTTTAAATTATGAGATTTTTCACCATACGATTAGACATGCTCACCCACTAAGCAAAGAAATCCACCTAAAAATAACTTAAACCAACTCACTAAATTCTCCCCACAGGGGCCAGAAGAGAATTTCTAGATTAAGTTAGGATCAAGGGGGTAGGCATCTAATAAGCCACCTTGATCACACTTCACATTGAAACATAGAAGTTATGTATTTAGGGATATTTAGAATCCACCTATCAGCCCATGGAAAAGAAAACCCGAGTGCGGAAGAGACTCGATTCAGAGGGGGTTAGGCTTAGGCGCAGTGCGTGCGGTATCAGTTGAGGCTACCTAACCCGGCTGATACTCGGTACTATTAGCTGACTAACAAGAATCCCAAGACTCAAACGATCAAGTGGGAAAATGGTTCTTAGTGGCCAAAACTAGGGCATCCTTTACCCTATAAGTGACAATGCAGGCAAGCGCCAGACCCTCTACCCTTACCTTGGTGGATTCTCTTCGGCCGACTGGGGGCATCGCCAACTCTTACGGAACATTATGATATAACTCACAATAAATATTCTCAAGAACCAGTTACTTTTGAGTGTGTGAGGATGTAATAGGTCTTATAGGCTTTTGAGTATCACGTGCAAACAAACAAAACCTTTTTTTTTCTTGATTGATCACATAGATTAATTTAAAGGGAAAATTCATTTCATTTGCGCTTTGTTTTATGTATGTGGCCATAAATTTGTCGTGATCATAGACTCGATCCCCTCAAAATGTTTCCCAAAACCTACCCTCATCGACACCCAAACGGTTCCAACAGAACCTCATCATTCCAGGCGTCTTTTGGACCTCCCCTCATTAATGGGAGGGGTTTCAGGTATTTTGTCGTTTAGGCGTCAAAGACGGAACATTGCCACAATTTTTGGTTCATCCTTTCTTGGAGAAACCTTAGTTGGGAACCCTAATCGGTCTCCCAACACCACACTGCACACCACTCCCCCCTCGTCCCCTGGGGGGCAGAGGAGCGCATCCCATACAGGAAGCCACTTGAATTCACAATAAGGTACATCACATACTAACCCTCGTTCTAACCATAAATTTGTGTCTTCACACATTGCCATGGCATCAACCTCCCAGTCACCCTTTTTAGTAGTGTTGAATCTACCAGATTTGACCAAGCTCACCAATGACCCCATCGCACATGACCCCAATTGGCCTCCCATGCCTATGAAGCTCCCTTTAGACATACCAAAGTTTCAAGGCAAGCAAGCGGAAGACCCAAGTAATCATATAATGACCTCTCACCTATGGTGCTCATCGAATAGCATCATTGATGATACTATTCAGTTGAGGCTATTTCAATGCACTCTTACGAGAGTGGCCGCAAAATGGTACACGAAGCAACCTCCTGCTTCACATGGAACCTTTAGCATCCTTGCTACCACGTTCCTCACATACTTTCAGTTTCCCGTTCACCACGATTCAGGAATGGATTTACTGACTCATTTCAGACAATCCCCCTCCATCCATATTTCAGAGCATCTCAATGAATGGAGGCGACATCGTAGTTTATGCAAAGCTAAGCTAGACGACTGAGTCCTTTTATATTTATTCTTGAAAAATGTGACGGCATAGATTTAAAATTATGTGGCACAATGCAACCCCACATCCAAAGAGGATGCAATCAGTAAAGCCCAAAATCTTGAACTGATCTATATACAGTCAGGATACATCTACAACATCCTACCTAATGCCTCGCACCTACAACATTATCAAGAATTGCCAGGCATGTCTAAATCTGTAGATGAACTTATTAGGTCAATGACCCAAAGGTACCTAGGCAACAGAAGTCAGAATCCCATTTACACACATGTTTCTACCCATAACATGTCTCAACCCATATCTCAAATTCATCATATGCAATAGCAAAATTTGACTAGTAGGGCGCAAGCGTATCACCAAGGAGGACCTTATCCTCCAGCTGAGGGGACCCAGTACGCAGGAAGAAAGATTGATGGAAGAGCTCCCCCCCAACCTCTAGGTGCAAACATGGGACAACATTATGCTCAGTCCCAAGCACACAACCCACCTACACAAAACAATGCACAGGTGAACTTTGTGCAGTCGTCCCAAAATAAACCACACCAGTATGATCATGAGAACTACCCTCCTAACGTGGTTAATAAAAATACAAAAAAAAATCCCAAAGGGAACCCTAGACAGGGGGGTAGCAACCAATAGCACTCACCGCGATCCCAGGCTAGAGTTAACTCCAACCAAAATCAGAACTAGGAGCCAAGCAATGCCCAAAGGCAAGTAAAAAGGCCACCTCTACGAAAAAACCATTCTTGTTCAATATGTGGTGAGTACGAGCACTATATTCACCACTATCCTAAACTCCCTGAGCTTAAAAAGCTACAGAGTAATCGAGGACAATGAGGATCTTCCCAGCAAACTGTAGTGATGCAAGAACCCTTCCCCCATCAAGGAATGGTTAGCGCTTAGCAGCAAAACCTAGATGATTCTGGGAAAATAAACCATGAAATTTACATGGCTGGGGAAGAAATGTTTTTCCAAACTCGGAACCATAGCTACGACACACCACCAGACACCAATACGTGAGGGGATAGTACGAGCGTTTTGAATGCACCTCTAACCATTCCAAATATTCCTACAGAACCATTGACAAAAATGGCAAAAGGGCCTAATAGGCGAGCAAGTAACTACTCCAAAGCGGCCCACAATTATAGCATCGTAGATGATTTAGCCCAATCACCTGCTGCTATGTTTGCATTGGAAGTACTGCAGTCATGCCCAAAACAACAGAAAGGCCTACTTTCCACATTAGGCATTGTCGATCCTGCCGATATGCACATCATGGCTTTTGACTTAGACAAAGCCACCCCTAGGCTTCCCTCCATGGTCGCCTTCTAGATACCAGTATTGGTATAGAATATCACTATTCACTGATGTGTCATTGACGTGGGTGCATCCACATGCATCATGTCAAAGAATGTATGGAAGAATTTAGGATCCCCCGAACTCAAACCTTCCTTCATCACGCTTAGAGCATACAACGGTTGTCCCTCGAATCTCGTCAACGTCTACCAAAATGTAGCAGTCTGCTTAGACAGAAAGATGTTCCACATAGACATCGAAGTCTTGGATGCTCACTTGGATTACAATATACTCCTTGGGTAGAGTTACATGTATGCGATGTCTACCATAGCATCCTCTGTCTTCTGCATCATGATTTTCCCCCACAAGGATCAAATCATTACGGTAGAGCAACTGACGCATAGTGAAAAGCATCCCTTGACCAACAGGAATGTAATTCTACCCTACATAGATACAGTTGCAGATGGTATTTCATGGTATCAAGAATATGTCCTTGGCTAATTCAAACTATCATCCGTCGTAGGGTCATTCCTAGGAGATCCTCCCATTATCGCTGAGGTATCGCCCGATGCCATAGGGTCCCCGGTGTGCATCATGTCCACATCAAGGAATGAGGTTAGTCAGGACACAGACTCAAGTAGTAATGACACTGAGGCATCGGCCATGGCATCCTCCCTATTCTACGCTACCTCCCAAACCCCTTTCCTTTACCCACCTCCTGGCTTCGTCTCCCAGAAAGCTTTGGCAACACTAGTGTTAGCCAACATATCGTTGGCATTCCTAGTTTGGTACTTCGTTCCCCCTTCAGGAACAAGAGCTACCAACATTACTGCAGTTGGGTTAAATCCTCTCAATCCCGAGGAGTCCCAGCCTACCCAAACAATGGTCGAAACCACCCCTACAAGGGAAATTCCCATCATGAAACTGGTTACTGTGGCCAAGAAAATCACCAACAGGGGAAAGAAAGAGGTGACCCCCACCATGCAAAGGGAGTCATCATCCTACGCTATATGTGATGTCATAGGACACCCTACCCACATATGTATAGATTTGGACGAGTGAAAACCACTCCTTCGCTCCGAAGCAGACACCTCGATGTCGCGTTCCCATAAAAAGGAACCTACCACCAAAAATAAAGGTAAATTGCTGCGTACTGGAAATACCACGATGTAGGAATGCCTTACACGCGATCGAGCAATCCTATCAAGAGGATCCCTCCATCCAATTTGTCAACGATGAGCCACGTACCATCCTATACTTACAAGAGGAGCATAGATATGTAGAGCGACCCCCAGTAATGCTTGTTATACGTTGTATGCTATGCGATGAACGTGGCCACTACGTTGAAGAGTGTGCCACGTTGGAACTCATTCACAGATGGTATCCAATCGAAAGGGTTTACTATGTGGGGCTACAGGTGTCGAGTCACGAAATGGGTATGTATTTACTGTTGAATTCACCATTGTTTTCCATAATTCTTATCTCTTTCATACCCTAATATCCTAATATGCTAGAACTATTAAGGATAATGAAGGAATCATGTGTTGTTACTGTTTAACTAACTCCTATCATTCTTTATACAGGGAAATGGTAAGGAACGATTGTTGTTCCCTTGTACTGGAACAAATGAACCCGACAAAACAGAATTAGAATAGCAAAATCCGACCAATGGAGAAGGAAGCACATCGGTTACAGCCAAAATTAATAATACATGAAGAAGATCAGAGCGGGATGTGTTCTAAGTTAGGAATTGGTTACGAATCCCTCAAGATCGGAGATCCTAAGGGATCGTATTTACTTTTTAATTTTTATCTCCGCCTGACTATAAAATAAAGTGATGATAGGAAGGACGGGGAGGATCTCTATTATTTTTCTAATTTGTAAAACATAATTACAGACTGTGTTTTGGAGAGCACAACTTATTGTATTGTTCCTTTAGTTCAATGATTAATACATAATTATGTTTTTGTTCTCTCGCCGCATTTGAAGTAACGTAGTAGTACCTGTCAATAGCTAATGGCCTGACCTCTGGTGGAGTTTTACTGCTTCCTTGTATCATGTTTCCTAGTGCTTAATTGGTTTGATAATTTATTGCCTGTGTGGATCTATTTTATTTAAGTTGTTCCTTATTTCTTGATTTACATTCTAATCATGTTTTGCATTACTATTGGATTGTTTACATTTTCGCTTGTGATTCATATTGTTATGCTTTGTGATATTCTTTAAATAAGCATATTATATTTTGCAAGAGTTTGATTAGTTCTTTCAGACTCTTGGAATGATATTACCCTTGTCTTGATTGCATTCAAAATAGATTTAATAGAATTTAGATTTAATCAGCTAAAGTAGAGGTGAGTTACTGCTACTGTGCTCTTAGCTAATAATCTTGTTATCTGGATTGATGTAAGCTTTGATTTCAATAGAAGACCGTATTTTGATGTTTCTTTAATAATTGCCATCAGAGTTTGTTAGATATTATCATTCACATTTGTGTTAATATCTATGCTACAAACCATTACTCTTTAAAAAATAACAGCCACATACTGTGTACACTCTCGAAAGTAGAGGACTCACCTAGATTGATGATTAATGTGAGATGATTAGGAGCTTTAAGAAACACCTTTTATCACCCAAAATTTTGGCACCGTTGTTGGGGAGAGTGTAGCCATTTAGAAAGAGTGATGCATATTTGATTTTTTTCTGCTAAAAAAGAACTGGGTATTAAAAACAGAAGGTACGAACCTGCGTAACGAACGAGGAACATGCTCATTCATCTACCTGCTTTATAGCAGAACTGCGTAGAAGTCTAAAGTAGGAATGTATGCTTGCATTTCTATTGAATGACTAAGAAATCTAAACAAAAAAAAATTCCTCCTCCTAGACCTGAAAAACCTAAGGAACTAGTGACCCTTGGGCGAACAACCTTTATCAACGAAATCATAAGAAAATCTAAGTCTCACCCATCTATAGGACCTCGAATTATTGCTGTCAGACATCCTATTGACTTCCTTCAAGCCACGGGATCACCATCTGTAGCTAATGCTGAGATTCACGATGAAACTGAAGGGATAGAACAAATTTTTCAGGATATTGAAAATTTACAAACAATCCCTTCACAAGACGGAAATTCAAACAACCTCCATGAAGAAGAGGGAGAAACAGGTGATTTTGAAATTCATCTATCAGAACTAAGACTTGCTAAAGAATTAACTGGGCATAGTTTCCTAGACATTGATAATTTACAATCCAATCCTTTACAAGAAGGAAATTCTAGTTCTCTCCGTGAAGGAGAAGGAGAAACAAGTAATCTCGAAATTAAACCATCAGAACCTGGATCTCCCGAAATAATATTTTAACAGAGGACACCCAGTATTCCATATAAAGGTAGTACTATTAGGATTATTCTAGCCTCTCCTAGACATCCTAGGAAGAGCCTGCTAACTCCGGAGATCCCTGAAGGGTATTGGCATATTTTTGATCAAATGGCTCATAACTAGCCAGCTCAAACTTCTACATTACAATATCCTATTTTTGACACAGCTGTCAACGCTCCCATGAAAGCTATTCCATTGCAAAATATCCCTACTTTCCATGGGCTAACTTCAGAAGATCTCGATGCATTTCTTTTTTATTTTGATGTCTTATGTAGAGGATATGATTACACTACCGACCTCAAAAAGTTGAAGCTATTCACATCTACTTTGAAGGGAACAGCTCTACGTTCGTTTATGGGACGTGGTGGAGGTACCATTAATGATTGGGACCAAATGAAAGCATCTTTTCTTAAGAAATATCAAGATTATTTCCGAACAAGAGAATTAAAAGATGAAATTTTTCAGATGGTAGCCAAACCCAACAAGACCTTGGAAGAATATGTAGAATGTCTTCAATATAATTTTCAAATATCCCCTTATGCAAATCTACCTGATAATGTTTTGAAAACTATGTTAATTATAGGTATGAAGGATCAATGGGTGGAAACACTAAATATAATGGGCAAAGGTGATATTTATCAAGAAAATTATAATGATATTGTGGATTTGTGCATTAAATGTCCCAGGGGCAGTTAAAGACTCAAACCAGTTGGACGAGAGGTGAAATTTAGAGATAGCAAGGCTTTAGGAGAAATCATTACATGAATTGAAATCAGAAATTTGTTGGAGGAATTCAAAACTGATATCCTGGGAACTCTGACAACACAATTAGATGTTATGCAAGCCAAGCTAAAGTAGGCCATAACAGAGCAGAATTTGGCTATCTTCTGCCCACGTTGCAGACAAAAGCACAGTCATAAGGAATTCCCCCTAGATGAAAAAAAAACATGTGCCATATGCACCCGAGAATACACCACAGAAAGCTTCCCATCACTTCCAGGACTAAAAGCAGTCTTTAAGGAGGTAGAAGAAGAAGCGAAACCAATGTATGAGTTAAACCAACGTCGATAATGGCAAGCACGCCAGACAGGTATGCCCACTGATCCATCTTCATTTTTTCCCCTTTCGCAATATAATTCTCAACAATATTCAGTGGGGGCATGGAAGAATCAGCCACCTTCCTTGCCACCTCAAGCATTTTTTATGCCACCTTGGCCAAATCAATCAAATTTAAACAATAATAGTTGGCCAAATCAATCAAATTCAAACAATAATAGTTGGCCAAATTTTCCTTACCCACTACAATTCTAGCAGAATAACCCTTATTCATCCCAATGATCCCCCTCCACTTCAAAAAATTCAAATTGGCAATCAAACTGGCAAAGAGCCACAAACCAGCCTATGGGAACAGGCCCGCTACCTCAACCAACCTTAATGTTGCAACAAAATCCTCAAGAAAACATACAACCACAAATCCCATCTCAACCCAATCCAAACCCAAATAATAGACCAATTCAGTCAATACAAATCATAGAAAGTCTAGAACCTAAAATGGAGTTGAGAGAATGTAATGAGCTTAAGTTAAGATGTAGACATATGATTACTCTAGAGCAGGATAAATACTTGCAACCTGAAGAAATTCTCACAAATAAGTCTCTGACTATAGACAACCAACAAATAAAACAAGGGGAAGATACAGTCAGACACAAAAATCCTGAACAAATTATACCCACTTCCCCCCCATTCCCAGAAATATTTTTGATACTGCGTCCAATTGAAACCCCTGACTTTGATCTTCTCGGAGAATTGAAAAATATTTGTATAAAAATCCCCCTCCTCCAGGCTATCCAAGACATTCCAATATATGCTAAAACTATCAAAGAGTTGTGTATAAAGAATCCTATGAGGAAATCAAGAATAAACTCCACTGTCCATGTTGTTGGAACTCTGTCTGATTTATTATTAGGCAGAGAAATGCCAGTGAAATATAAAGATCTTGGAAACCCCATCGTTACATTCCAGATAAATGGTTGTTCTTTTTCCAATGCATTAGTCGATTTAGGAGTAGCCATTAATATTCTCACAACAACAACCTGTCAAAAGCTTGGCATCACAACCTTAGATCCAACCATGACTCTACTGGAATTGGCTGACCGCTTGGTTGTCAAACCAGAGGGGGCATTACAGGATGTAATGGTGTTTGTAGATTCTTGGGAATACCCAGCAAATTTCTTGATCATTAATCCCAAAATTCATCTTGATGGGCATCCTTTAATATTAGGAAGACATTGGCTAGCAACTGTTGATGCTTATATCAGCTTCTAGACAGGAAATATGACAATAACTAGGGGAACCGATGTAAAAATTTTAGCTTTATATCCCCCTACTCAGACAAGTCTGACTATTATACAAACCAGGAAACAACCCACAACATATTTCATAGAAAACATTCAATCACCATTAATTATGGTAGATGCCCTTGAATTTAAAAATGAAATAGAATATGATGTTATTAATACCTTTATCAATCATCCTACCTCCACATCGAGCTTCAAATGTAACATGATTGACATAGTTCTTGATAAAAAAATTGAAGAGGACCCCCTCAAAGAAATCAATGACCACATGATACCAACAACCACTTTTATCACAGCAAACCTTTAGAAATCAAGCCAGGGAAAACCCTAAACATTAATAGTGATCTGAGTCATGACCAATAGCAAAAACTTACTCAAGTTCTTTTAAAACATAAAAAATCTCTTCCTTGGGACTACTCAGACATGAATGGGATTGATCCCCAGCTATGCATGCACCATATCTACATTGAAAAAGATGAAAAAACCATTTGAAAACCTCAACAAAGATTGAATCCTCATTTAAAAGATATTGTTAAAGAACAACTTCAAAAACTGTTACATGTTAGTTTTATTTATCCTATATCTGACAGTAAATGGGTCTCTCCATTAGTTGTAGTTCCTAAAAAGAATGGGAAATGGCGAATATGTGTTGACTATAGAGAACTCAACAAGGCCACGCAAAAAGACCACTTTCCCCTTCCATTTATTGATCAGGTTCTGGATACACTGGCAAGAAAGAAATTTTTCTCTTTTCTGGATGGCTTCAATGGCTACAATAAAATCCATATTGCTTCAGAGGACCAGGACAAGACTACCTTTACCTATCCTTGGGGAACATTTTCCTACAGGGTATTACCTTTGGGATTGTGCAATGCACCCACCACATTTCAATGAGCCATACTCAGTATTTTCACAGACCTGATAAATGAAGGATTAAAGGTATACATGGATGATTTTAAACCCTATGGAGATGACTTTGACCAAGCATTATAGACATTGGAATTTTTTTTGGAATGGTGTATTGCTACTAGCCTATGTTTAAGTCACGAAAAGTTCCATATGATGATGACAGAAGGCCTAATCTTGGGACATTACATTTCAGCAGCTAGAATTCAAGTAGATCCAGCAAAGATACAGGTAATTATTTTATTAGCTACTCCCTGCACCCAAACAAAGGTACGTAGTTTTTTAGGATTTGCTGGATATTATCGTAGATTTATCAATAATTTTTCACAGATTGTTGCACCACTATATGCCTTAACAGTAAACACTTATTTCATATGGACTGACAAATGTGATACTGCTTTTTCATATTTGAAACAGCTCGTATCTACAACACCACTACTACGAGGACCAAACTGGGATATAACCTTACAAATCTCATCAAATGCAGCCATTGGAGTAGTTCTTGGCCAACAGGAGGAAAAAAAACCATATGCTATATATTACTTTAGCAAGAACTTAACTTTTGCTGAGTTAAATTACATAGTAACAGAGAAGGATGTTTTATCAGTCATTTATGCTATTAACAAATTCAGACACCATATAACTGGATACCCTGTAATTCTATATATGGACCACTCTACCATTAAATATTTAGCTAATAAACCAGTTACGAATGGAAGAGTGACACGTTGGTTTCTTCTTTTGCAGGAATATGATATAACTATAAGGGATCGACCAGGGAAGGAAAACCTTGTAACTGATTTCCTTTCTCCAGTACCAAGAACAGATGATGCAATAACAGTGGAAGATCAGTTTCTAGATGAACACTTTTCTATTGTTACCATAAAAACACCATGTTATGTAGATGTGGAAAACTTTTTAGTAGTAGGAAAAATACCTAAACATCTGACATCCAGAGAAAGGAAATCCACAGTACAGTGCAGCACTCGGTTCTCCTGAATTGGAGGATATATTTTTCACACAGGGGCTGATATGCACATCCGCAGGTGTATCAAGGAAGATGAAATATATGACATCTTAAAAGCTTTCCATGATGGACCATGTGGTGGACATTTTTCAAACCGCAGAAATGGACATAAAATCTTACAAATGGGCTATTATTAGCCCACGATCTTTAAGGATGCTAAGAAATTTGTCCAAGCCTGTGATATCTGCCAATAGATGGGCCGCCCTGGTCAATTTGATGAGATGCCCCTGCATCCACAGTTAATTATAGAACCTTTTGAGGGTTGGGCACTAGATTTTTTTGGGCCGATTAACCCATCATCTAATCATAAATCATACATATTGGTTGCAATAGAATATGTCACCAAGTTGGTGGAAGCGGTTGCATTACCTAAGGCCACAGAAGAAACCGTAATACATTTTCTTTTTGAAATTTTTGTACGATATGGGTTACCCAGAGAAGTAATCACTGATGGAGGACCGTAATTTGTGGGCCACAAGATTTCTGCTACACTAAAAAATCACCATGTTATTCATAGGATTACGTCTCCATATCACCTGCAAGCCAATGAGTGGGTAGAAAGCACCAACAAGGTAATTGAATCTATCCTCAGAAACATGGTCTTGTCACACAGACAAGATTGCACTACTCGACTGCCAGAAGCCTTGTGGGCATATCGTACAACATGGAGGAACACTACTGGATACTCCCCATATCAACTGGTATTTGGTAAGGAACCTATCTTTCCTATTGAATTTGAGATACAAATTCTAAGGACAGCCCAAGAAGTAGGACTGGATTTAACTGAAGCCCGGATTAATTGATTACAACAGATAAATGAATTAGATGAAATCCGGCTATCAGCTCTTTAGCATACTACACTAATCCAAAAACAAAGAGCAAAATGGCATGATGCCCTCATCAAGAAAAAAACCTTCCATGAAGGTGATTGGGCACTTTTGTATGATTCTAGGTTCCATGATTTTCCAGGCAAACTTCAGACCAGATGGTTAGGCCCCTATGAGATAAAAGAAGTGCATGACAATGGTACCCTTACATTAACAACCATTGATGGGTCTGGCCACTCTTTTAAAGAAAACGGACATCGAGTACGCCTCTATCACAAATCACTTACAAGTGAATCCTTTTGCTAGCAAATACGGGAAGATTCCACAATACAAATTCTTTTTGAGGAGGGTAACCCTTCCATAGCACTAGCCCAGTGAGATGTACTATTTTTTTTCAATTCTGTACATAAGTTTGTTTTTTTCGATTGATTGGACTTGTTTGAAAAATAGTTAGCTTTGTTTTTCTTTTGTTGTTCCCTACAAGGAACAACAAATTTCCTTTACATACACTGACCGTTTCTTGAAAAGAACATTACTTTTTGTATATTTCGTTTTGTTCTTCCCTACAGGGAACAACTGTTGTTCCCTCTAAGGAACAACAATTTTTTTTTTGTATGTATTTTTGTTGTTCCCTACAGGGAACAAATGTTGTCCCTTAGAGGGAACAACAATTTTTTTCGTGTGTGTTTTTTGTTGTTCCCTACAGGGAAAAACTGTTGTTCCTTATAGGGAACAACAATTTTTACGCATGTATTTTTTGATGTTCCCTACAGGGAACAACAATTTTTTTTCGCATGTATTTTTGTTGTTCCCTACAGGGAACAGCTTATGTTCCTTACACGGAACATCAAATTTTTTCGCATGTGCTTTTGTTGTTCCCTACAGGGAATAACTGTTGTTCCTTAACAGGGAACATAAATTTTTTTCGTATGTATTTTTGTTGTTCCCTACAGGGAACAACTGTTGTTCCTTACAAGGAACAACAAATTTTTTTTGTGTGTATTTTTTTTTTGTTGTTCCCTACAGGGAACAACTTTTGTTCCCTTTAAGGAATAACACGCTTTGTGTGGATTTTTCTTTTGTAAAACAATATCTGGTGAATATTTTTAGAACATAATGGCATGCAAGATATAATATGTTTGGAAGATCAATAGACCAGGAAAAATACCATGTATATTATCATCTTTAATAAGACTATTTCATGATAATCTAAACAAAAGAGAAAAGGTCATAGTTTCTATTTCATTTTACTGTCCTAAATTCCACTCTGAAACACATTGATTGATTATCTTTATCATGCTAGTTTCCCCTTGCTTATATAAATTTCTCTATATATTATCAATAATATGATGGGTATATTTATTTATATATAGATATCTCAAAACTTCTTCCTCCATCCCTACTCTTAAGCAGTGGTGAATTACCCTTTATGTATAAATGGGGGAGTAAATTTAAAGATAATAAATATAAAAGAAGAGTCTATTTCACTGATGAGTTTATGATTCTTTTTCCACAGATGGAGGATAGGGGGTCTCATCATGAGCCATCCTACCATGATCATAAGGAAGGAGCGAAGTGGCATTCCCATTATGGCTACCACACCAGGGTTATGATCCAATATATGTAATAATCATCCTTGGAAACAGGAGGTCACATCACGAGCCAACCTGACCACTTTCACTACTTCCCAGTGAATGAAAATGTGTTCACCTAGTCACCAAACCAGCACATTGGTCTCTATTATGGATACCATTAGACACTTCCCCAAGTATACATAGAGGACCATGGTTCCCAAAGGTTAAAAGCAACTCTGTCGAGGCTATGGATGCCTATAGGCAACAAAAGCTTTGCTGGTGGCTTTGAAGCTTTACTCTACATCAATAATCTCTCATACCCTCTTCTTATAAAAAAAAAATTCGATGGAGAAATTGTAATCCCAACATACCTTTAACCTTTATGCATGAATATATGTTTAATCAATCACATTGTTTCAATGGAATAACGGAACTAAAAGTTTTTATTTCTTGTGTTTTTGCGCATGTTGCTCCTTTTCCTTTCATACATCATATCACGACAACTTATCAATTATTTATAAATCACTGTACAAGCCTTGATATTATTCCTTCAATACAGGTTATAATATTGTCATGACTACGTGTACCTCATCACTTCATTACCATTGGACTTTGCCACCCGCACCTTACCTCTTCATTTATTTCGGTCAAGGACGACCTATCATTTTGAAGAGGGGTAGGGACCTCCAGTGTACTTTTAATTGCACTGTCACTTTTTCATTTTATTTTGCAAGAATGATATGATTTTCCATGATTATAGAAACATGTGGTATGATAACGATCTTAATAATGGTATTTACATTTATAAAATATCACATAACCATTTTCTATTCCATTATTTCGCTTTGTGTGTCCCTACATTCGTCCTACTACTTTTATCAATTGCAGAGTTTCAGCACCATGGGAGGAAGATCTGTACGCAGGGAACCGCTAGTACTGGTTGTTTTTGATGCAGCCAGGGCAATTTTAGCTCAAGCTGGGTGGATAGTCTATTTCACATGATTTCATGCACCCAATAAAGACATTGCCATTAAGCTTCTGTGGAACTTGTGAAATGAAAAAACTATGGTAAACGGCAGGCAAATCTTTGTATTGGATGCATTGATAGCAGAAGTATCTGGTTTACCAATAGAAGGACCTGTGTGGACTGGTAAGTGATTGAGGTTGCAAGATGTCATTGAAATCTTCAAAGATGAAGGACAGGAGCTAGTCAAGAAAGACAAAGGTGTTCGACCATATTCTCTTGGAGATCCATGGAGAGAATTAGCGAGAATTGTACAGAATTACATCACCCGCGATGGGCGAAAAGATGTTGTAAGGTTGCACCAACTTAAACTTCTAGAAGTTTTAAAACAAAAATGCTCTGTTAATTTACCAACATTGTTGAAATATTTATTGCATGACACTACTGAGAGATTGAGAAGGTCCCAACATATAGAAACAGTGGTAAGCCACCACTGCCTGATTAGATTGATAGTTAGCCATAATCTCGCTCAGCATCAACTAAGCTGGGATGATTTAGTATCATCTTAGGAAGAAGGCTTAGCCTTGCCTGCCCTTATCCCAGTTTAGAAAAGGAAAAGAACCCCCCTTTTAAGAAATATACCTCTCAAACACACACGGTCTGCAAGGATAAGGTCAAGGCTAGGGGCAGCCAAAAACCCTCAAGGTAGTACTAGCCAACCCATAGAGATATCAAGCCCAATTAGAGAACAACCCTTGCAGCTAGAAGGTGAAGGTCAGGATAACCCCAGTGAAGAAACATGACATTCCGGGGAAGAACAAAGGAATGAATTAGGACTCATCCTGACACCAAGTATGAGCCCCCAAGGTGATTTATTGCATGAATTTGAATTTCCCAGGTTCTGGCTAATATGAGTGATTATATGCAGCAGGAAAACCCACTTAACCTGAACGAAGAAAAAATTCAATCTCCCAAGAATGCCGACAATACTGAACATATATCTCCTTTAAAGGAAGAAAACCTCGAAGCTAAAATAAATGCAGAAGCTAGTCAGGAAATAGTGCACCAATCTGGTGACATGATTATGGTGGAAAATATCCAGATAGGCCTAACTACAGAAAGTATAGGCCACGAAGAAGAAGTAGAAACAAAAGTAATTCAGGAAGCCGAAACTTAGTCCGGAGACACGGTCCTATTAGGACGAAGCCAGAATGACCAACCAGGATCATTGGAAGTAGAATCTATTCATGAGATAGACAGCAGGGTAGTGGCTTCGCTAAGAAACTATAGAGCTAAGTTGAAAAAGCTTAGGAAGGAACGACAGAAGTTGCATAAAACAGTGAAAAGACTTAGAAGAAAGATTAAGGAGATCACCATGGAAAAGGCACCAGATAGAACTTCAGAGATATCCAATGCGGCAGTCCAAATAGAAATATATGAAGAGAAGACTATCGGGACTCAAACTGAGAACATGTCTCCTCAACCTGCCATTATTCAAGAGGAACGACATGTAATCTTCATAGAGACAGCAACTCAGAGAGAGGCTTGGACCTCTAATAATAAGGAAACTGAGACAGAGCACATTTTTTCCCATAATGTGGGCACCCATACCAGTTTATTAGCTAAAGACATCATACTGTATAATGACCCCACTATTACGAATCTTCAAAAAGAATTAGCTCAGGCACAGCTGGCGTTAGAACAGATGGAACAAGAAACTGTTCTACGGAAAAAAATTCAAGCATTGCAGAAACAACTCCAGGAAATTAATAAAACAGAGAGTGAGACCTTCTACAGATGCAGTCAGGCAGAAGAGAAAGTAGAAAAGATCAAGCTTATATTGGATAATACCATAGCTCAGATAGATTCTATCTGCTCATTGTATACAGATGTTTTGACATGTAGGGCTCCTACTAATAATTATGCTTTGTTTCTGTTAGAGCGATATCTGTTGTTGAAAATCAAGGCCATAAGGGCTGGGAAATCAATTGAATTGAACACTGCTGAATATTTTATCGTCTGTTGTAAACATATTTTCCTAAAGGTCCAAAGATTTCTCTGTGAATTCTACTTGCACAACCTTATATTAGCAGATGAGGTAGAGAAGAATCCCAACTCTTTCATGGGAGAAATCCAGTTCTAGACATTTATCTTATTTGCAGTCAATCAAATCAAGTGGCTCAAAGCTCATAGTGCCTTCCAAAGGCAAGAGCATGGGTTGGACCTTTGGGTAAGAAGTGAACCCAAGCACCCTTTGCAAATGCTTGCTAATCAAAGGAGTCTGATGAAAAGAGTAGGGGTAATTCAACTCTTGGGGCCTATTCACAAATAAATTATACAGAACGGATTGTCATACTTCTATTCCATTCAAGAAAGTGTGATGACTACATCCAAACTAAGGTGGGTGGTCTCTACTTGTAGTGTGCAGGACAGGGAGCCATTTAATTATGGAAACATTAAAGCAGCTGCAGCCCGTTTTATGACCTATAGCAATCTCATTTTGAGAGAAGGACCCTTTGGTTAGGCTGTCAGTTTCGTAGCCCCATCATTTGGTACCCTCCTGAACGCTACCAGGCCACCTATGAATTACTTGAGGGAGAGGAAAGAACTGCTTTTGCACTCTTAGCCTAGCACCATGGTTTCAGACCGATCTATGATATTCCTTATCCAAATTACTCTTTAACTGAAATTCATCAAAATTATTTGTTTTCATGAGGACATGAAAAAGAGTAAGTAGGGGAGTATGTTGAGTCACAAATTGGGTATGTATTTACTGTTGAATTCACCATTATTTTCCATAATTATTATCTATTTCATATCCTAATATCCTAATATGCTAGAAATATTAAGGATAATGAAAGAATCATGTGTTGTTATGATTTAACTAGCTCCTATCCTTCTTTATACAGGGAAATGGTAAGGAACGATTGATGCTCCCTAGCGTTGGAACAAAGGAACTGGACAAAACACAGTTAGAATAGCAGAATCCGACCAATGGAGAAGGAAGCGCATTGGTTATAGACAGAATTAAGAATACATGAAGAAGATCAGAGCAGGATGTGTTCTAAGTTAGGAATTGGTTACAAATCCCTTAGGATCAGAGATCCTCAGGGATCTTATTTACTATTTAATTTTTATCTCTCCCTGATTATAAAAGCAAGTGATTATAGGAAGGATGAGGAGGATCTCTGTTATTTTTCTAATTTGTAAAACATAATTACAGACTCTGTTTTGGAGAGCATGACTTATTGTATTGTTCCTTCAATTCAATGATTAATACATAATTGCATTTATGTTCTCTCGCCGTATTTGAAGTAACGTAGTTGTACCTGCTGGTGGCTAAGGGCCCGACCTCTGGTGGAGTTTTTCTGCTTCCTTGTATCATGTTTCCTAGCGCCTAATCGGTTTGATAATTTCTTGCCTATGTGAATCTATTTTATTTAAGTTGTTCCTTATTTCTTGATTTACATTATGTTCATGTTTTGCATTACTATTGGATTGATTACATTTCCACCTGTGATTCATATTGTTATTCTTTGTGAGATTCTTTAAATAAGTGCAATATATTCTGCAAGAGTTTGATTACTGCTTTCGGACTCTCAGAATGATATTACCCTTGTCTTGATTGAATTCACAATATATTTAATAGAATTTAGATTTAATCAGCTAAAGTAAAGGTGAGTTACTGTTACTGTGCTCTCAGCTGATGATCTTGTTATTTGGATTGATGTAAGCTTTGATTTCAATAGAAGACCGCATTTTGATGTTTATTTAATAATTTACATTAGATTCTATTAGATATTCTCATTTACATTTGTGTTAAGATCTATGCTACAAACCATTACTCTTTAAACAATAGCAGCCACATATAGTGTACAGTTTCGAAAGTAGAGGAATTACCTGGATTAATGATTAATGTGAGATAATTAGTAGTTTTAAGAAGCACCTTTTATCACCCAACAATGGGCAGCACAATTCACATGCCTGTTATGCACTGAAAATCACCTATTGGAGGATTTTCACTACATACCTCGCTTCCGGCTAGACCTTGCTAGCCTCCGCTCAGCCATAGTTCATCTTTCCTAAGAAGACGATATGGATGTCGAGTCCACCAGTAGCTCCATGACCCAAGCATAAGAGATGAGCGGGTCCATAATGTTCTTATTAGCTGAAGAATGACCTACTATGGAACCCATAGTTACCCCTAATGACACTTCACAAAACACACTTGAATGCACGTTATGAAAAAAAATAGACCATATAGTCATCCACTTCCCTGACTTAGCAGCATTGCGACGTTGGTTCCTCGTCTAGCCTCAGACCAAGCATGATGGGACCCCCAGATGACTGATATTTTTCCTGATATGTTAGGGTAATCATTATGACTAACATTGTACTTATTCCTTGAAAATCCGTCCCACTATCGACATGATTAATGTTGTAGAAAAGAGAACGGGCAATCTCTAGGAATGGCATAAAAGATACATTTCCGACTCAACGTCCCCACCACCGCAATGGTTTGTCAATCTTGATAAGGTCGTGCACCAACCACATGTACCCTAGGAAAAGCCTAGGCTAACATGTGGCCTATGTGATCTGAATGAACACCGAGTCAAACAATGTAGAGAACTGAAGCCCCTTGCAACCACTCTCCGTGTAGCCTCATCTTTCCCTCAAAAACTTCTCTCTAATCAAGAGAGGATCACACACACTTATTGCCGAATTTTCTCACACTTTCATCATACATTTAAGTGTGAAAATATCCCCAAGCTAAGAGCAGATAGAGTGGCATTAAGTCAACCATCCACCAAAGAGGGAGGCAAGTCTCAACCCACGATGCAAAAATGGAAGCAGAAGATGACCTCGTCCATGACTGACCCTTTCCAAGTGTCCACATCAGGGACAACGAGTAGTGTAGAGTCTCACACTATCTACTCTGTCAGCGTTGTGATACCATGCACCATTTGCACTAGTAATGATCACGCGCCAGAGGTATGCCCACTAATGAAAGCATTCAGGCACCTCTGTGATAAGAACAATTTCCACCTACTAGAAATTGACTATCCTAACGAGAAACCTGACCTTATTCTCACACATGACTCCATTAGCGATATCCTTCCCCCGCTGCATGCCAATGACACAATTCACCACACATGAGTTGTATCATCGCACGCCCAAGATAAGATTCCAACAGCCCCCTCATCCCAGGATTTCCACTTTATTCCTATCGCAAAAGACCATTGTGCCTTGCAATTTTGCATTGATTTCCACAAAATCAAAAACTTGCATGCCACCACCAAACTCCTTTATGACACCTAGCCTCTAGAACAATGCCTAGTACAACTAGAGCTAGTTGATGAAATTCGGCGATAATCGCTGCAACACAATGAGGCCCATAAGAAAAGGGTGAAAGCATCATTCGATTGCCACATCACCCCTTGCTTATTTACTGAGGGAGAGTTATTCCTTTGCTACAATTTCGCAAAAGAGGCCTTAGGGCCAGGAAAGTTCGAAACCTTGTGGAAAGGACCCTATATCATCAAACATCTTGATTTAACTAGATGGGACCCACCTCACTAACCCCGTTAATGGCCTTTACATTAAGAATTTCTACACATAAGGGCCCGAGCAGCCCTTATCCCCTAGGTTTAGAGTACACAAAAATCCCAACACCAAAATATTTTTGACCCAAACATGCTCAAAGTGCCACCATGGATCACCAACTTAAACCCTATTTCAGATTTGCTGATGGAGCATCACGATGGTCTCAAAACTTAGCTGTAGCCACCTGGGTCATCTACCACCTTGATCGATCACCATTGTGTTCAAACGATGTGTGCATCAGATCAACAACCAACAATCAGGTATAATATGACGTTGTTATCAGACTTATGTGCGAGGCCCTCCATCAGGGCATCCACCATATCAATGTCTACCTCGATTCCTAGCTAATAGTGTCGCAGTTAAACCAAACATTTGAAACCAGAGAAGCAAACCTGTTTATAAAATATTTGCATGCCAAGAGATTAAGTAAACAATTTGATTACATTAAATTTTCACAGGTATCAAGGAATAAAAAACAAGCAGTTGATCGCATAGCTAACAATATCCTAGACTATAATGCATCGCGAATAAACCATCATACATAAAAAAACTAGAATCATAGATATCCATCAGCATAACACAAAATACATAAACCGAATAGATAGCACACCATGTCAAGCCGTAAAAATATCTCTTATATATATATATATATATATATATATATATATAGAAATATGTGTATCTGAGTACAAAAATAGCATTGCTGGCCCATTGGCCATCCCAAATATACAAAGGTCATAAAAAATAAGGGAAGCATCCTCATAGCAGGTGCTTTCCCTATGTACAAAACTACTCTAGTGGAGTGCCCCATCAAAAGGAGCACCTGGGCCCACCACTGCTCCTAGTGCCACCATCAGAGCTGTTGTCTCCACTGCGATAGCTAACCATCATAGAGTGGGCTGATAATCCCTCTCACGGGCCATCACCATCTCTAACCAAACATCCTTGAGGTCATCCATAAAACCTCGAGCATGCATCCCCTGGGTCAAGTGGTCCACCCAACCCCGAAAGTCCTCTAGAACGACCACCTGAGTTGTAAGTGCTGCAATGTGCACCTCAGCCGCATCTACACGAGCTTGCTCGGCCACAACCTCAGCTGTAGCCGAGCTGCTGCCCTCACCAGAAGGGCCAGAACCATCCCCGCCAGGTCCATCGGCACTACCACCCGGTCCACTTGCGCCACCTCCCCCCTGAACACCCGGATGTTATGGCAGAGGATTGTGCCCTGCCAGTCGAGCCACTGGCCATCCCACCTTGTCAACATCTACACGAGTAACCAAAAGAATGTCAGTGTCAATAACAAAAAATATAAGTACATCAAAACTTGAACAAATGCAGAATAATATAGCACATACCTTCAGGACCCCAAACATAACCGAAAGGGAGACCAATATATGGATCACCCTGAAATTCCATCCTCGCATAAGGGTATGGAAAAACCATCTGTGGCTTGGCCTCAAACCAGGCCTCCATCGTGTCATTCCAATAAATACCCACCCTTCCACCACTGCCACATGGAATCACTGGAGCCCACCTCCTCATGCGTGGCTCCCTCGGCCCCCCAATAGGCACTACCACAATGGGCCTCACCAGCACCACCCTCTCGCACATAATGCTACACAAGATGCTAGCATACGCAAATTATTTGGATCCACATTGGACCCTGATAAGTTGCGATACCATACCATCAAAACAAAAGCTGGCGAAAATGGAAAAATGCCCCTTCCCCAAATGGCATAAGACTCCCACCTATGGGCCCGATGCGCAATGCAGAGCAAAAAACCCCGCCAGTCGCACAATAATGGCCAAAGCACACTACTCGACCACATCTATCACTGATGCAATATTGATGCACCCCTCAGTAAGAGGTGTACCACTGCAATGCCTCATATAGAACCTGTCTATGTTCACTCTCCCAGCAGGGAGTGGATACCTCAGTGCCTCACCCTGAGGCAGTAACTCGGTCACGAAATATATATCCGTCTCCGAATGGATTTTCAATTTCATCCCCCTCAGTACGAACATATTGACTCTTGCACCAATGTTTTATAATATAATGTAACAATTAGTCCTATGACCGAAGGAACTCATTCTCAGCAAATTTTAGAAGGCCCCATGAGGCCAACTGATGGCGTGCCCCATCATCAGCAGCCAGAGCGGTCTGGATCTCAGGCCAATCCCACTTTCCCCACACTAACCTACCAAGCAAAAAGCACCCATAAGTACAGATAAAAACACCAAAAGGGACAAAAACCCATGTTTTTACAACACCATGTCCTTTGCGCACCTATCCCTCAGATAGACGCACCCTTGCGTGCCTGTTTCTTACACAGGCATTCCCTTGTGTGCAAAAAGGAGGGAATAGCATGCCCACGCACATCTATCCCTTAGAAATAAGTGCAAGAAGGGCACCTCTTTGCCTATATTTCCTGCGCAATCTAGGGAAAAAAGTCCCTTTGAGGTTGTTCAAACCCAATTTGTACAGCCCTTGGCACCATCAAATTGAAAAAATTGAAATACAGTACGTCATGAAAGTTACCTCGACATAATATCGCTAATCCCCAGTACACAGGCTCACTACAACTGCAATAAAGGCTCTACAATCACCTCTGATATCCCAATACTTAGCAAGTACAAATGAATAGGATTAGGGCCATAATCCTATATTTATCTCCCTTTCCTAGAACTTCAAAGGTCAATAATAGGAGATTAGAAGATCCATTCTGTAAACCGTAAGTTGCACCATCATTAGTATGCTATGACGAGTGAAAGCGAAGCACCACATTCACTTTCCAGAAAAATAATTTTTTCAGCGCTAGAAAGTATGCACCCTCCCATCTTCCTTTCCAAAGTTCATTTATTTCAATAATATTGGATGAGAAGAAGATGCTTTCACTTGAGGTAGTTATTTTTGCAAGAAGAACCTGCAAACCGTTCACAACACCATTCACTGAAAGTCCCAGAGTAGGTATCATTCTACCCTCAGCATGATAGAGTCCCTGAGTACTTTTCATTTCCTAACAACATTCTCCATCAGAAATAAACCATAGGGTCCTCATACCTGACCATGTTTATCGTCACCCCAACCTGCATATGATAAACGTCTCTGTTGGTCGGTAGAGCCACCCCTGCATGGCGATCGTCATCTAAAGTAGGCCATACATCACCCCACAAGTGACACCATGGCCATACCATCTTAGTCTGGGAAGCACCTCATGCCTAGCCATTTATCATGCATAAGGTCAAGTTTACCATTAAAACTCAACCCCCCTTCCTGGATGATTAGGTTGTACAAGCACAATGAAAGCACACCTCCACACACCACATTTGGCCCACCATAACTCCATCAGCATAATCCCATCTGAGATATCTTCCACTTCATCAACCCCGCACATGAGACCAACCAATGGGACCCCCACCCCAGCAAAACACCATCCTTGCACCTCCAGTGAGTGACCCCTTTTCATATTTTGGGGTACCCATCTCTATGTTTTGTACAAACCAAACCTCATTATTTTATTCTTTTGGTAAGTGTATAAAGACCGCAAACGATGCCCTTCGCCACTTTTCCCTCATATTTCACCTCTTCTCCCATGGCAGCAGTCCCTCATTCCTGTTGGTCGAAGTATTTCACTCCCCCAATGCACGCACTATCTCGACATTCATAACCGGTTCATACCCACCCTGGAGGTCCTATCGACTCCAGGGACTTTTCCCTTCAGAAATAACTATAACTGTTGCCAAGCTGCTCAAGTATACTTCGACCTATGGCCACTGAATCCCCATCATCCATTTTCAGTCACGTCTCACAACCATCCCTATGTTAAACCCATCACATCTCAGTCCCCGACCCCTCAGGTCGACAACCCATGGTTAGGTTAAGGCTTCCTTTTTGTTGACCTCAACACCTTTTTTCCAAAAAGGAAGCGGTACCTTGGATGACCCCTCCCCATGCAAAGGGGTATCGTCGGGTGGCACTATGGGAGACATCATTGTCCAAAAATTTCATCAATCCACCTGACATTCAACCACAGAAAAATATTTCATTTCACGATGGTATCGTACCTTACAACCATTGCACTTTGATCAAGATCCATTGAAGACCCATGCCTCCATAACCGTCTCTGACAATAATGCTTACACGGGAAGGTCCCAGCCAATACATATGCGTACATGGTGTAGTAATATGCCACACTAGGTTTACACATATGGGTACCAAATTCCACCTATCTTCAAAGAAAAAACACCCCTGAGGGCGTCAACAGTCACCGTCAAAAACCACCAACATCACTACCACAATAGTGGCACAGACAGCACATGTAACTGTCAATTTTGTTTAACTAGCCATAGCATCACGAGCATGGGACATGCTCGCCTCATTGAAATTTTGTAAATATGTTGTATATTTTATCTACTTGCAGGGGGTCCTTTAGGCCATGGTTATCTCGGAAATGGTGCAAGGTGTTGTCAATTCAAAAGTACACGCAAACCTCTCTCTCTCTCTCTCTCTCTCTGTGTAAGATACAGAAAAGGAACTATAATGTATTTCCGCTATACAATCCTTCCTAGACCTCACACATTAGGGGGAAACTGTTAACACTAGAAAATCATACAATAGAATATGACATCAATTAATGTCGAGCCCAAGGATTTACAGGACAAGAGCACATTATGGAATCAATAAGTATTTAAAATCTCTAAGGTTTTGAGAAAATCATATTTGAACTAGTCATAAATGCTCAAATGCAAACTTTATCCTTCAAGAAGAGCACCTTCTGTGCGCATTTTTTCCTGATAAGCATGCATTCCTGGAAATGGAAAAAAGTTGCTTTATGGGACCACACCAAGCAAAGGATAGTTACTCCTTATGTGAAAGCCGCCTAAGGACAACCACCAGTGCCTCCTTAGACACTATGTGAGCACACAAAAGAACATTTGAGAACACAATGGAATCACACCTCTCCCTTGGGTCACCATCCATCATGTACCAAGGGAGGGAAGGAGGATTTGAAGCTCACCTATATAAACCCACCAAGAGATGAAGAAATTGTGATCACAGTGTTATGCTGGCCAAAGTTTCCCAAGAAACACCAACATTGTGTGTGACCTAGAGCTGGAGCTAAAGAGGACTCGATAATTGGCCACCCAACATCTTAGTCCAGCACAGTAGAGAGAGAGAGGGAGACTACATCATAGGCAGAGCTTTGAAGGAAACATCCTTGCATCGGTACCTAGAGCCATTGCCTAGGCGCCCTTTGGCAAGTGGGTAAAATTTCTTCTCCATTTCAAATGTTTAATAAGAATAGGCCATCGAGCCATTGTTTGCATTATTATCATTTTGGACTCTTTATATAGTTTCTGTATATTTTTGTTTTTAGTTTTAGTTTAACCAGAGCATACTTCAGCATACTATTTCCATTAAGTGTTATGGTTTCGAGCTCCCCCACTTTCTGCCTGTTACCAATAGTTTAGAGAGTAGACCACACTCTCTAAGATGGTTCTATTTCATACTCCTGTGCGAAAAATCCACAACAACAATCCTTGGGGGACTTCGTGTGCCCACTCAGGATAAGTACCTCGGTTAAATTTCCACATTCTAACATCAGGCCAATCTCCATCTTTCTTCTACACATAACTTTTGCAGAGAGTTGTGTTGTGTTGCGGGGTGCAACAACAGAAAGTTGATTTGGGTGATTTCTGAGCTATTTTTCAGTGGAGGAAGGTTTCATTCCATTGGGAGGCCATAAAATAAGGCCTTTCAGCTTTATTGAAGAATTTGGCATTAGGAGAAGGTGTATTTATCCCCTAGAGGGAAGTTTCAGTCTCGATGTGAGTTCTTTTAGGGAAGAGTTGAAGGGGTGGTTGGAGTGCATGATTTGGGGAGTGATTTCTTCAGTGGAGGGGTCAGCCTTTCATCTGGAGGGTCTATTGGAGAATAGATACTTATTTCTACATCAGATTTAGCCATATCTTGTCATTCATTTTGTTGCAGCAAACCTTCAGCCCTAGGGCTGCAACTCACATTTGTATATTCTGTGTATTTTCCGGAAACCCTCTTGGGTTGTCTTGGAAAGTTGATATAGTGCCTAGATATTTTTGTATAGTATTATTTCAGGCATATCTCAATATTTTTATATAATTTTATGATCTACTGTTTTATTTATGTCAATTATCACTACGCTGTAGCAGCTCTCTGGCATTTTGTGTAGTAGCAACATCTCACTTTTGTGAGTGATTGTTTATGGGAGGCTTGTTGCTCTTATCATATGATTGGTGCCTCACTATTTTTTATGTATTTTCTATTGATATTCATAATTTGATGGCTCCATTTTGTTCTCATATGTTTATGCATTGATTTACACTGCTACTTTCCATTTTTATGTCGTACATTACTGCCTTCCTTATTTGGGAATATTACAGTGGTATCAGAGCGTAATCTTGGCTCAGCCTGTGCATCTAAACCAATATGTCACCAGAAGAAGGAGATCCTCTCACAGATAGAGAGGAGAGGTATCTCAGAAGAAATCAGAGATATTATTATACAAATGATAGAGAAGACAAGGGTAAAACCCCTTTATCAGGAGGAGATGAGGATAAGGGCTATCCCAAACTTCTTCTTCAAACCATGCAAGACATTGCAAGAGAAATCAAGGAGATTAGGATGGATAGACACGAAGGATCCCCTAAATGGTTTCTACATGTAGAAGGCTCTGGAATTTCTCATCACTAGAGTGATCAACCAATGAAGCAGCAGGTTTCCCAAAGCTCTATAATGCCTACATTTTTAGCAGTGGGAAATGGAGGGTTTCAAGAACAAGAAACTCTTGAATACTACTTTATTGAGTATGAGTCTCAATATTAGAGAATAAAGGACCATTTTATCTTTAAAGAGTTCTGTAAAATCAAGGACAATAGGAGACCCCGACATCACAATAGAGGTGAAGGATTCACACAGAATCATGATCTTCACCAGACTATGGGCAATTTTTTCTTACCCACTTTTGATGGGTCCTCAAAATTCACTTTTAGATCATGGGTAGAGAAGCTATACATACACTTACAATTGAACTAAGTATTGGAGATGGAGGCCATAAAAATAGCAGCGTTACACCATGAGGGTGAAGCACATGATTGGTGGTTTCATGGTCTTTCTACATTGGGTCATGCCAACGTGACTGCATATTCAGAGTTCACAAGGAGGTTGGTGGATAGGTCTGATCGAAGAGATCCAGAGGCACCTTTCATTGGGCTAGATAAGCTAAAATGATCAAGTAATCAAAAAACATATAGTTCTGAATTTCCAAAACTTTCTGTTACGGTTTCTGATTTATCTGCAACAAGGAGGGTCTATATGTTTATCGATGGGCTAGAAAAACCTCTACATGGGTTGGTTAAATCTACCAAACCATCTACTTTTCAAGATGCCATTGAAAGGGCTAGATATCTACGAGATGCCTTGCTAAGAGTAAAGGAAAAATTTTAGCAAAATCCCACTTTCCCATCAAAGGGAAAATATGAGAAGGCTCATCCTTCAAAGGAAGGCCAAAACAAAGTACCTCTTAGTGATGATGTCCAAAGAGACTTGAGGAGAAGGAAGCTTTGCTTCACATGCCAAGAATCATGGGCACCCGGAAATATATGTGCAGCAGGGAAGGCACACTATATAGAGGTATTTTCTGATGATGAGGAGGAAGAAGAAGAGGAACCAGAATGAGGTCATAGTGTTGGGATAGAAGGAGAGGATCCACCACCACTAGGAGGTGGGAATGGAACATTTGCTCCAATTGGAGGGGACCCTGCATCATTTATAGGAGTACCCAAGTACTTGACCTCGAGGATTCGAGGTCCCATTTAGGATCAGAGGGTTTCAGTTTTGATTGGTAGTGCGGCTACCCAAAACTTTATTGACACCCAACTAGTGCAAAGGAGGGCGAAACCCATTGATTATTTTGAGGGATTTTCAGTTTTGGTCCTAGGAGCTAGAACTATGCAGTGCATGCATTATGTTACATATTTATCTATCACCATGGGGACATATACATTGAGTGATCACTTTTTTGTGGTTGACATAGCTAACACCAATGTGATATTGGGTGTGCAGTGGTTTATTACTTTGGGGAAGGTGACCACAGATTGGGAGACTTTACAGCTAGAGGGGATGGACAGAAAGAGTGGAAAACATAAGATGATTAGGGGCATGCACACATATCCCTCATAGATAGATTCTACAGAGAAAAAATATCTAGATTTTCATACTGGAAGCAAGTACCTAACATTCCTATCAGTTACGTAGGTGACTTCAACCCATGGGACATTATTTTTTAGTGGCATTCCACCAGGGAGGCCACCTGATCAAGATTTGGTGAGAAATTTCTGCCAACATGTTGCACCTCTGATAGATCCAGGAGGAGTGGGAACATTGGTAGGTCATGACACAGTGCAGAGAATCTTGGGTAGGCTCAAGGATGAGGGAGTCATTCTCCCAATATCATCATTACCCACTCTCACCCCACATCTTGCATTGAGAGAGGATCCTTCAGGGATGGAGGATGGTACCATCATAGTGCAAGGAGACTACTCCTTGACATTGGAGGCTCAGAAGATATTCTCACTTGGGGAGAAATCTTCCACACATGATAGTGTTGGCCGAATAAATCGTTCTTGCGAACAAGACCGACCTCCCTAGTGTCAGAAGACAATCTAGCAACAAACGAACAACTAAATTTGTCTTTCTCTAAATATATTTGTTTTACAAGTAAATGCTATGAAGGTGTCGATCCTACCTTAGATCCAAATGCTTATTTGCAGTCGTAGTGCTTCTGCTGTATCAAAATCCTTCCGTCGCAACAAGAGATCTTTCGTCACAACAATAATCTTTCCGTCACAACAAGAGTTCTTTTGTCAAAAGAAAGTGTCGTCTTTTGTCGACCTGCAATCACAAACAAGCAAATATTAAATAGCACTTGTATAACAAATAATCATAAAACATACCTATCATAGTGATCAAGGAATCTATGAAATAAACGATCAAACGACAGCTTATTGAATTAAACAATCGAACGACAATTTATTGAGAAAAAAAGAACTTGATTGTATTAATCTTAAAATATACAGAAGAACCTTACAACCTTAGCCTTGATGTTCGAAAGGCCTTCCCAGGGTCCGAAGTAGGAATCTCCTCTACTTTGATAAGTCTTGCACTCTTCCTCCAGGAGCACAAAGAGGCATGTGATCTTTCCTCTCAAAAGCTCAGCAGAAAGAATACTAAATCTCAACAACACTTCAACTCAATCACACATAAAGCTTGAACTCTAATCCTCAATCTCCAAAAACTTACTTAACCCTTTGAGGCTACCCAATGCCTCCTTTTATAGAGCAGATGAGGAGGTTAGGATTCCACCTTTGTAGGGATAGAATCCTCCTTCAAAGGGATAGACTCCTCACATCAAGGGATTAGTTCCTTAAGGTGAGGGATACATGCACCTTATCAAAGCGTACTCATCCCCAAAAATTCTCATCTAGAACCTTCTAGAACTGACCTCAAACCACTTTTTTGACTTTAATTTCTCACCTTTTTGACTTTGAGGAGGGTCCGCAGGCATTTCAAAGGAAAATTGCGTTCTAAAACGTAGGTAAGCCATGTATTACCTACGTACCCAAGCCAGGAACGTAGGCAGGCTCCATCTTACATGCGTAGCCATTCTTTCAGAGGTTTTTGGGGTTTTTCTTCTTGTTTCAGGGCTTGACATGAGGAGTAAAGGTTGTAAGACTTGCAGAGGAGGCATGTATGAGTATTAATGAGCTCATACAGTCAGTAGAATGTCAAGGTGACAATTTTTAGTGTAACAGATAGAGAATGGTGGCCACTCATGCATACATTGGCCAAACTTAGGAAGTTTTGGATGGGTGGTAGCTTCCCATGGAAGGCTAGCTCCCAAAAGCTTTAACATTTACTTGAGCATGGGAGGAGCAGCAGAAGAAGGATAGAAGAATCCCAGTATGTGACTTTGACATGGGAGATGTCAAAGAAGGGGGAAGCCACATGACACATGCTTTACATGATAGATCTTCAGCGCTATCACTATGGAGGATAGATCATTATTGGAGATCCCAGTTGTTGGTGGACTACTCCAAGGATATTTTTACATGTAAGATACTTGATGGCCAAATATTAGATGATGGATATTCAGTAGGAGATGGGGTCATCTAATATAAATGTAGGATCTTCTTATCTAGAGCATTCAAGCTCAAGGAGAAGTTACTACATGCAGCACATGGAGCTTTCTCTTCAGCCACAATTATTCCATGAGAGCATACCATACCGTCATGGAGGGATTCACTTGGGAAGGCTTTGAAGAGGAGATACATCATAATATTGGGAGATGCAAGGATCATTTGGAGACGGAGGAGAGACATAACTCTTTGATGGAGTTATCACAACCACCTCTTTCCTCATTAAGAATGAGAGGGGACACATCTATGAGCCACTCCATTAGTTCGATCAAGGTATATGGTAAGTAACATGTTTTTTTGCATAATGATTTACTATATGAGTATTTTCATTCCATTAGCATACATGTGCAAGCCATTGCTCCAAGTGGGGGCACTCTTCCTTATAAACTTCATGGTCAACTTGGGGCCATGAATAGTGTTGAGCATGGCCACTCCCTAGGAGGATTTAGGGAGATGACATATCATTTAGGGCGTACTCCATTGGAACCAAACATTACTCACCTTCTCTAAGCATGTGAGAAGACTATGGAAGAAAACAAGTGGTGGGGAAACCACTTATTATATCATGTTTTGAGGAAGTCAGGAGACATATTGCACTAGTTCCACATGTGGGACTACAATCCTCCTCCAGTATTACATATGGAATCTTATGTATCCTTGGTTATAATCCCATACATTGATGATGTCCTTATCATTATTTTGGGTATGATTGGAGGAAGGATGCAAGGATTGAATGTGCCCATTTGGAGTGAGATTCTCCATGAAACCATGATTGCTACATTGGATCTTTTGTTTCCTTATGAGGTGAGTCATTGACATCTCATGAGTACTTGGGAGGAGCATTTCATGGAGGGATTGATTGGGAGACACTTGGTTCATGAGGAGAGCTTATCACATGGAGGTGTCACCAAGGAAGGAGGAGAAGAGTTGCAACACTAACCTTTAGAGTTTCTTGAGGACAAGCAACATTTGGGAGGGGAGGACTACAATATACCCAAATAGGTTTAAGCTATTTGGAATATTAAATTTTTTTTTTTCTTCTTAGTTAGAAGAATAAGAGTGTATGGAGACCCATAAATCTCATTATTAGGAATAAAATAAATCCTAATGTGAATGGAGATCTTCTTAGTAGCTTGGTTAAGCACACTTGAGTGTGAAAAGGGGTTGGAACATGTATATTGGGTCAACTTTAACCAAATCAATAGCACTGGTATGGAAGTAGTGGCATTCAATGAGGGAAAACGTAGTTTTGGAGGGAGATCCCATGCATGGAAGTAGTAGCTTTAATGAGTGGGGCCAAAGGTGAGGAATCTCACCAAGCATATAAGGGGATGGAAGCCATAGAAGACATGATTTTATTATTATTTTATCTATGGTCTATATGACTTGTTTCTTTCTTCAGGTGTTTAGCAAAGACTGCAATGCCTTTTACCACAAGGGTGTTCCTGAGCGGGAATCCCACCTACATCCTCAAGGGACTTTGAGTGACCACTAAGGAGACGTATTTGGGCTACATTTCCACATTATGACATCAATCCAAGTTGCATATTTCTTCTACAGTTCATTTTCTGTAGAGAGTTGTGATGTGTTGCAGGGTGCAACAGTGGGGAGTTGATTTGGGTGATTTCTGAGCTAATTTTATATGGAGTAAGGTTTCCTTCCATTGGGAGGACAAAAAAGAAGTTCCTTGAGCTTTATTACAACATTTGGCACTAGAACAAGGTGTATTTATCCCCCACAACATAGTTTCAGTCTTGATTTGCCTTATTTTAGGGAGGAGTTGCAGGGGTGGATGTAGTGCATGATTTTGGGAGTGATTTATTTAGTGGAGGGGTCATCCTTTCATCCAGACGGTCTATTGGAGAAGAGCTAATTATTTCTACATTAGCTTTAGCCATATCTTCTCATTCATTTTTTTGCAGCAAACCTTTAGCCCTAGGGTTGCAGCTCACATTTGTATATTTTGTGTATTTTTTGGAAACCCTCTTGGGTTGTCTTAGAAAGTTGATATAGTACCTAGATATGTTTGTATAGTATCTTTTGAGGCATATATCAGTATTTTTATATCATTGTTTTAATTACTGTTGTAGTTATGTCCATTATGACTGCACTATAGCAGCTCTCTGGCATTTTGTGTAGTAGCAGCATCTCACTTTTGTGAGTGATTGTTTATGGGAGGCTTATTTATTTTATCATATAATTGGTGCCTCAATATTTTGTATGGATTTTCTGCTGATACTCATAATTTAATGGATCCATATTGGTCTCATATGATTATGCATTGATTTACACTACTACTTTCCACTTTTATGTCCTATATTACTTCTTTCCTTATTTGGGAATATTACATATGTAACAACGTGCTTCAATTTAAATCACCTGATCTTGTGGCTGAAGATGTTTATAATGGAGAAATTCAAAATAGTTAAATGGTTTGTTTGGAAATTTATACAATTTTTTCCCTTAAATGAGGTTGGATTTATGGATTGGAAAAATTCAATATATCACAATTTCATTTTTCATTTAACCATGTATAAAGTGAAAATAATGATTAATGTATAACCTATCTTGGTTGGCTTGTAACCAAGGGTATCTTAGACAATTTGTTATTTTAGGGGCTTCCTTAAGAATTCTAGCTCATTAGACTTTTATTAGGGACTTTTATCAAATTTTCATGTGCTACTCATGGATAATGAATGAATGAATGTTCCTAGAAGTTGGAAATGTGAAGAGGTATTGAAGGCATTCTAAGGTCTTGTTTTGTAACATCTTTTGGAGTACTCTATTTGATAATAAAATTATTTATTTTTTTGTTAATTTTTGGGTTCTGTTTAAAGTGATTATAACTAATAAAATAACATTTTTAAAAGGAAATATTGATTCTCCCCCCACCCTTCTCAATATTTCCAACAAATAGACAAAACTGAACTATAATGAAAATGAGTGACAAATGAATTGAAATGAGCTGTTAGAAAAAACTGAACTATAATAAAAAAGACATATCTAAATTGTAATCAAAATTTAATTCCCTTAATAGAATTTAATGAAAAATACATTTTTTACATACACATTGTGTTGAGATATAAAAAAAGTACCAAAAAAATAATGTGAGGCCATCTATTAAAAAAATAGCTCATATAAATACATAACAAATGATGGACATAATGGTTGTTTACGTTGCTACAATCTATCAGAAGAAATAATAACACCATAATATTACTCCCACAATAATAACCCCAATAGCAGTTGTTGAGTCATAAAAAGCTATCTTTTGAACACCTAATTAGGCTACATTAATTATCAATCCGGGAGCGACTTTTTATTTCAAGAGTGTACTCTGTCTGAGGCTGCAATTAACTAAGAGTAATTCTATGAAGATGTAGTACAGAATGTTAAATACAAAAGTAAACAAATTCTTGTAAAGAAATCTAATTACAGTAACATTAATGGAAATGCTCTGAAATCTTAACTACATCAATCTGCAAACCATCGATCAGGGATATAGTAGCATTACAGCAAGAATTCTTCCCTTAGAAATCGATGCAACTAAAACCACACTGAGGCAAGATAACCAATCTGGGAACTTGGAAGCAGTAACCAGTGTTCTCTACAGTTACTGGTCTTGTTCTTAAAAAAATAGAAATGAAATCAAGCTCAAACTACTTGCTGATAAAGATAACTGAAAGGAACTGCAAAGGCTAGAAAGGAATAGCAACTCGTAATTCCTATGCATTCACAGCAACTGTAACCAATCTATCTGCTAATCTGAAGCTATAAATCAGAAATAAACAATAAACAGAAATGGGATAGCAACATGAATTCAACAAAAATTATAATTCTAACGCAATCAAGAAACTAATATCCATACTCCAATCCTGTCAACAGCCAATACTACACAACAATCAATTATAACAAATCATAAACCAATATAACAACAACTAGAATCAAATATAGAACAACAAAGCTTTTATAATAATAGAAAGATAAATGAACAGCGAATGTAATTCTTGCAAAGGATAAAATAGCAATGCAATTCGTTAATGAATCTATATTCAATCTAACAACATTCAATCAAATCTATAATCGAAATAAACGTTAAACACAACTTCACACAACAGTAAGAAAAGATTAAGAATACAAACAGCAAGGTAATTCCACCAGAGCCGGGCCCTTAGCGCCAGTGAAATACTGTTGGGCTACTTCAGAACTTAACAGATGAAACAAAACACGTGTTTGATATTAATCGAACATAAAGTATTATAGATACTGTTCTCTCAAAGACGAGAGTCAATAAAAAAAATATTACAGAGGAAATGTTTGAATATAAGAACTTTCTGACTTTTGATCACTAAAGGGCATTACTTTATATATTAGACCCTGACGGATAAGACAAGGAATAAGATGAGTTTGAACAGCAATCCCTCAGGATCAAAGGATCCTGAGGGATTCGCTCCCCTTCGTTTAGTTATCATCTTGTTTACTTTGACCGAAGCCGAGTTGTCCCCTACCTGTTCTTAGCAATTTGTTCGGATCTCCTTGTCTTTGGCTGGATGTGGTTTAACGCTGATGGAGCAGCATTTACATTGATCTCAGCCTCACCTTTGGTATAGTTGTTCACTTCGTCTAATTCCTGTTTTATCAACAAAAATCAATCTTTAGTCATCTTTTTACAATAAACATAAACCTTTCCAATTCTATCATGATTCTTATAATAAATTACCTTCCCAAGGTAAAAAGGAGTATGTCTATAGTAAAAAAATGAGAAGATACACAGTAATTTCATACCTTTTTCACTGCCCAACATACCCCCCTGCTTAATCTTTTTCATATCCTCATGAAAACTATAGTTCACATGGAGAGCAGTCAAAGAATAAGCCAGATAAGGTTTGTCATCAAAAGGCCTAAAACCACTTAGTGCAGCTAATTCCTCAAAAACATGATCTGTCTGTCCTTCGGGGAGTTCGTAAATGGATTTGTAGTCTGGAGCAGGATACCATGCAATAGGGCTTCGGAACCTACACCCTAGCCAGAATTGTCCTTCTTTTAAAATGAGATTACTATAGGAAATCAAGCAGTCTGCAGCTAGCCCAAAGTTTCTATAATTAAATGGTTCTCTGTTTTGCACATTCTGATTGGAAATTATCCACCGGACCTTAGCTACTATATAAGCTTGGTTTCTAATGGATAAGAAATAATATGTTCCATTCAAAATAATCGACTTGTGGACATGCCCCAATGCTTGGATAACGCCTTCCTTTATCATCAAACTTTTCTTCCTAGCCCAAAATTGGAATGGGTTCTCAGGTTCACTCCTAACCCACAAATCTAATTCATTTTCCTGCCTTTGAAAAGCATTATAGGCTTTAAGACATTTTAATTGATTTATAACAAAGGAAATAAATGCTTGATGTTAGACATCTCCCAGAAAAGGGCTAGGATTTGATTCACAATGATTTTCAAGTATTAGATTATGTAAATAAAATTCACACAAAAGGCATTGTACTTTGATCCCATAAAGTTTGCAGCATGATACAAAGTCATCTATGGTTTTTAGCTCTATGGATTTCCCTACCCTAACTGCCTTAATATTTAGCTATAAATATCTTTCTAGTAAAAATAAAGCATAGTTTTTGGCGGGGCATCTATAGGCTAAGACATCAGTGTACAATGAGAAAAGAGTTTCCATTCGATTGTAGGCTAGTTTTAATTGGTTCATTGCCTTGCCAGCCTTTTCGTCTGCTCTTCGACACTTTTCATGAGCTTCAGCTTTTGCTTCATGGATAATCTTCATCTGTTGCTGCAACTCTTGATATCTCTTCCTTGGGACAATGTCTTCTTCCAACCTTTGCCTTTCTATTCAGGCCTATGCCAACTCCTCTTGGAGTCTGGCTAGTGTCGGATCACTAAAAGTATGCTGACTACTAGCTTGCATGTTTTCACTTGAAGCGGGTCCCTCTAGAATAGCTTGTGTTGGAACAGCTATTTGCTATTCCGTATCTCCATAATTAGGCTCAGGTATGGCTTCTGTAACTTGGGGGTTCCTATTAGCGGTCACCTTTCTCTTTTTCAAAATTCGCTTGGTAGATATGCTTCTTCTCTTGGGGGCTCGCTTAGGCATTTGCTTCATTCTCAGAACCCTAATGGTTTGCATGAGCTATTCCACGAGTTTGTGAAGCTTCATTTGTTCCCTGTGAAGCTTTTCAATCTCAGTCACTTTCCTCCTCTTTTTTAATGGAACAACTGTTCCTTTATCTGAACCCATTTGCTTGATAGGGCTTTGGCCCATATCAGTTGTGCCTTCAGTTAAGTTATCTTCTTGGTCTTCTGCTTGGGGTTCTTCTTCAACATTCATATGCCCTTGGCTAAATTCTTCGGCAATCATACCCTCAGTTGACTCTGTAATCCCCTGAGGGCTTCCAAGTTAGGATATTTCTTAGGTGTTCTCATTTTCTTGTCCATGCCTTTCAGGGGAAGCAACCCTAGCTTCGCTAGGGTTTTCTGTTTCATCCAAAATTTCTTCAGTTGTTTCTTTGTCGATAGCAGAGTGCTCCTGCAACTGATTAATATCAATGTTAAGGTCTAAAGGGCTATGAGGCTGCACATTGTCACTCATATTGGCCAGAATTTGGGCCAATTGGTCTTCCTGTAAAGGGCTTATGGTAGCATTTTTGGGAGGCTCTGTTCCTTCTTTGTCGCTACTATGATTGTCTTCGTCCTCCTCACAGGTACGATAGCTTCCTTCTTCCTCATCCGAATATTGAATTTCTCCTTCAATTTCTTCTTCCTCAGTATTTCCTTCCTCTACACTTGATTGTTTCTCACCATTGGTGTGGTGATTTATTTCTTCTTCATCTGAGTAGTGAATTTCTCCTTCCATTTCCTCTTCTTCATCAGTACGAGGGCTTGCTTCCTCCAATTGTGGAGGTTGTTCATCCTCTGAGCTGTGCAATTCTACGGGCTAGCTACTACTGCCCGAAAGTCCTTCCATCATCCCCCTACTTCATTTTAAACAGAGAGACTGTCTGTGAGTTGATGGCTCAGATTTTTCAGAATGTGACATTTGATCATGGATGAAATTGATTGATTATTCATATTATAAACCAAAAGAACTAATAAACCCAAGGGTTTAATATTATAAACCAAAGGAATTGGTGAACCCAAGGGAATTGATTTAAACATTGAGACAATTGTTGTCACAATGCGACGTTGGACCAACTATGACCATGGTTGGCCATGGGTGATTTTCATATTGAGACAATATTTGTGAGAATGTGACATTTGATCATGGATGACATTGATCGATTATTCATATTATAAACCAAAAGAACTAATAAACCCAAGGGTTTAATATTATAAACCAAAGGAATTGGTGAACCCAAGGGAATTGATTTAAACATTGAGACAATTGTTGTCACAATGTGGCGTTGGACCAACTATGACCATGGTTGGCCATGGGTGATTTTCATATTGAGACAGTATTTTTCAGAATGTGACATTTGATCATGGATGACATCGATCAATTATTCATATTATAAACCAAAAGAACTAATAAACCCAAGGGTTTAATATTATAAACCAAAGGAACTGGTGAACCCAAGGGAAAACCATTACCCAACAAATTATAAACCAAACGAATTGGTGAACCCAAGGGAATTGATTTAAACATTGAGACAATTGTTGTCAGAATGTGATGTTGGACCAACTATGACCATGGTTGGTTATGGGCGATTTTCATATTGAGACAATATTTTTCGGGATGTGACATTTGATCATGGATGACTTTGATCAATTATTCATATTATAAACCAAAAGAACTAATAAACCCAAGGGTTTAATATTATAAAACAAAGGAATTGGTGAACCCAAGGGAAAACCATTACCCAACAAATTATAAACCAAAGGATTTGGTGAACCCAAGGGAATTGATTTAAACATTGAGAATATTGTTGTCAGAATGCAACATTGGACCAACTATGACCATGGTTGGCCATGGGTGATTTTCATATTGAGACAATATTTGTCAGGATGTGACATTTGATCATGGATGACATTGATCGGTTATTCATATTATAAACCAAAAGAACTAATAATCCCAAGGCTTTAATATTATAAACCAAAGGAATTGGTGAACCCAAGGGAATTGATTTAAACATCGAGACAAATTTTGTCACAATGCAACGTTGGACCAACTATGACCATGGTTGGCCATGGTTGATTTTCATATTGAGACAATATTTGTCAGAATGTGACATTTGATCATGGATGACATTGATCGATTATTCATATTATAAATCAAAAGAACTAATAAACCCAAGGGTTTAATATTATAAACCAAAGGAATTGCTGAACCCAAGGGAATTGATTTAAACATTGAGACAATTGTTGTCACAATGCGACGTTGGACCAACTATGACCATGGCTGGCCATGGGTGATTTTCATATTGAGACAATATTTGTCAGAATGTGACATTTGATCATGGATGTCATTAATCGATTATTCATATTATAAACCAAAAGAACTAATAAACCCAAGGGTTTAATCTTATAAACCAAAGGAATTGGTGAACCCAAGGGAATTGATTTAAACATTGAGACAATTGTTGTCACAATGCGACGTTGGACTAACTATGACCATGGTTGGCCATGGGTGATTTTCATATTGAGACAAGATTGGTCAGAATGTCACATTTTATCATGGATGACATTGATCCATTATTCATATTATAAACCAAAAGAACTAATAAACCCAAGGGTTTAATATTATAAACGAAAGGAATTGGTGAACCCAAGGGTTCAATATTAGAAAACAAAGGAATTGATGAACCCAAGGCAAAAATATTAATAACCTAAGGGATCAATAAGGCGAAGGGAACAATATTAAACCAACAAAATAACATTGAAATTAACATACTTTAAACACAAAACTTAAGAATTTAATAAACGATAATATTTAATATTTTAAACTGAATAGATCAATAAAGCCGAGGGATTATTAATAATATAAACCAAAATAAATAATAAACCCAAGGGTTTAATATTATAAACAAAAGGAATTGGTGAACCCAAGGGAAAATTATTAAAAACATAAGTTATCAATAAGGCCAAGGGATCAATATTAAACATAGAAGAGGGTAAAAAACCCTAAGAATAAATATTTTAAATTCAAAATCGTATGAAAATAAACAATCATAAGAACCAATATTTTAAAAGCAACTAATTAATAAACAGAAGGGATTATTAATATTATAAACCAAAAGAACTAATACTCCCAAGGGTTTAATATTATAAACCAAAGGAATTGGGGAACTAAAGGGAGACATATTAAAAACATAAGAGATCAAGAAAGCCAAGGGATACCTATAAAAAACAATTTTTTTTTAGTAAAGTCACGTGATTATAAATATTATAAACGGAGGGGAAAAAACATGGTTTATCATGCCTGATTTAAACATTGAGACAATTGTTGTCACGATGCGGTGTTGGACCAACTATGACCATGGTTGGCCGTGGGCGATTTTCATATTGAGACAATATTTGTGAGAATGTGACGTTTGATCAGGGATAACATTGATCGATTATTTATATTATAAACCAAAACAACTAATAAACCAAAGGGTTTAATATTATAAACTAAAGGAATAGGTGAACCAAGGGAAAAACATTACCCAACAAATTAGTAATAGAAATAAAAATTATTAACAAACTTAAGTGATTAACAAAGTATTATAAACCAAAACAAGTAATAATCCAAGGGTTTAATATTAGAAAACAATGGAACTGGTGAACCCAAGGGAAAAATATTAATAACCCAAGGGACCAATACCGCCTAGGGATCAAAATTTTAAACTCAATGTTTAAAATGAAATATTAATAATGTTAGTAATGAAATATTTGTATTTAAATTAATGTCAATGTATATATTAATTTTAGTCTAATATTAGTATCTAATATAAATATCTTGTCATTGAACCAAACCACAACATATTTATCAAACCACATCGATAACTATTTTTTAGTTTCATGTAATAGGGATATGGACTTCAATCTTGAATTTTAATGATTGGCTAGTATAACTGGTTGTATATGTCTGAATGGTTTATCACAAACAAAAGAACAATAGCAACTAAAAAAAAGAGGTAAATTGAACAACACGAAAAACGGTGTAAGAAATTTCTCATATATTACTATATTGCATCTCATGAATGTATTCATTTAATTAATACATGAAAAGAATTATTATATGAAATGAGAAAGGAGACGACAATAAAAACAATTATAAAACATTCTAATATTAAACCAAAAAAAATAACATTGAAATTAACATACTTTAAACACAAAACCTAAGAATTTAATAAATGGTAGTATTTAATATTTTAAAATGAAGAGGTTAATAAAGTCAAGGGACTATTAATAATATAAACAAAAATATATAATAAACCCCAGGGTTTAATATTATAAACCAAAGGAACTGGTGAACCCAAGGGAAAATTATTAAAAACATAAGTTATATCAATAGTCTCTTCTGTTTATATTAAGTTGAGTGAGTCTTTTTCATAATGTGAAATTGGACAATGCATTATAATTAAACTCCACGACTAATATTAAAGCCCCAATATCTGAATTTAATAATGTGAAGGGAATATTAATAGAAACCGAAAGAATCTGAAAAATTAAGGAATCAATGTTATAAACCCAATTGCTCAACAAATACTGTGAAATATTAATAGTATAATCATAAAACATCAATAAAGCAAAGGGACCATTAATATTATAAAAATTGAACATCAATAAACAAAAGGAATTATCAATATTATAAACCCAACAAATTACTATTAGGAACAAATATTATTAATAAACTCATGTGATTAATAAAGTCGAAGGATCAAAAAAATTAATAAAAAATTACTCAAGTTGAAGAAAGTAATAAACACAAATAATTAGCCCAAGGGATTATTCATATTATAAACCAAAAAAACTAATAAACCGAAGGGCTTAATATCATAAACTAAAGGAATTGGTGAATCCAAGGGAAAAATATTAATAACCCAAGGGACCATTAAGGCCAAGGGAACAATATTAAAAACACAATAGCTTAATAAAGAATACGACCCAATATTTTAAATAAAAAGGAATTTTAAAGTGACATGAATATTATTATGATAGACCGCAAGTGATCAATCAACTTTACTGATTGTTAATATTATAAATCGAATAAATAAATAAACTAAAATGATACTCAATTCCGCCATCAGTGAAACCAAAAAAAAAAAACTAAAATTAACATATGTTATTTGTTGTCTTTACATAAAGAAATCCCACCACAAAAATGGACTCAAAACTCTCCATCAAAGGTCATTTATCAATAGCCTCTTCAAGAACACAACCAAAATGGCCATGAAAGGAACACCAATTCAAATCAACAGGATAATGCTCACGATACTTAAAGCTTTCCAACCAATCCCTTCTTGTTTTTCTCCCAGCCTCCCTCATGTACACATGCATCAAGTATTTTACATTCACTTTAATTTCATCTAGCACACGAAGATGCTCATCAATAAAACCAAGATGGAAGCCATGTTTTCTATCGAGCTTGTTCCGAATGTAAGAAACAAGACTGATGAGTCTAGAAATATTTGCCACCGTTTGATTATAATAGATGCCATCATTATTATCCATACCTGCATTTGAAAGGAAAAACGACAAAATAAAAATTAATACAGAAAGAGATAGAAACATCTAGATATATATATATATATATATAACACCCCGTTTGTATTGTTTTTAAAAAACTTAATCTTAAAAATGTTATGCTAAAAACCGCATTAGAAATAACACAAACCTCATTAGACATACATATTAGCAACAATAATAATTAATATGAAATTGATTATAATAATAATAATAAATTAAACTCTAATATTAATATATTAAGACCCCAAAATTATAAAATTTTAAAATTAATAAATTGAACCCTTACATTAATATTAAAATCCTAAGATAAAAAACCATAATATTAATATATAATTCTAACATTAATATATTAAACTTTAAAATCTAAATATAACCATAGTGTTTATAGATTAATATATATTATTAATAAATTAAAACTCCAAAAAAATGCAAGTACAAAAAATTAATATACAAATAAAGTAATGCACAAGAAACTAACAACTAAAATTCCATAAACAATAGAAATAATATAAATATAAATGTTTTGGTACGAGAGAGTTCGTTGTGTTTAAAGACCAGTGGTCTCCACTACAACGACCAAGTCAGAAGACACGTGGTAGAAGTTTATTTGATCGAGTTTTATTTAGGCCAGTTCGCAAACAAGTTTTCCAGAGCCAAAATGTTTTATGAGCGTGATTGAAATAGTTCATCGTGCATCCAAATCTTACCGTACCCGTACTCGTACCCGAAACCTTTTGGCGGACCCGATGAACATTTATAAGATGGATTTAATAATCCATCGCATGGACATTTGCTCATGTCAGGAGTCCAATTTTGCAACGCGATGTGTTCCAATGCATTTCGATTAAACAAGTTTTGAAGTCCGGGGGGTTGCAAAAGTTAAAGGTTTTGTTTAAATATCGTTTGCTATGTTTTATCGCGCGATAAAGTTTTTGAACCTTTGGAGTGATATGTTATAATGTTTTAACATATGTTATATAATAAAATATGCGTTGTACTTCAATATTTTTCTTTTTAATATTTAGTTGTCACACTTAAATCGAACTCCATTAAATGGAAAATTTTCATCAACATGGGAAAATTTCATCATATGAATAAAATTTTGATTCGTATAGAAAGAAAGAAAGAAAGAAAGAAAGAATTTTTAATGTCCACTAGGCTAAAATTAATTTCTATTTGACTGATAAATTTTAATTTAATTTAAATTCTAATTTAATTTTAAAAATAAAATAATTAATTTTTTTTCTTATTTTTAATATTTTTAAATAATTAAAAATCCTAATAATTAATTTTATAATTATATTTTCATTATATATATGAAAATTTCAAAATATAATATATATATATATATATAAATCATAGTAATTTTTCATTTATTTCTCTTTCCATAAAATATTGTTAAAATGAAATATTACAATCAAGTCCTATATAATTGATCGAATAAAGGGTCGAGAAACATGGTTGTACCAAGACGTATAACTATGCCAATTATTGCATTCTTAACCACTCGGACTTTCTGATTCATCCAAAACATGGCCCAAAAACTATTCTAATATATAACAAATATTTTAAAACCGCTCTGTATATAAAAAAAGTTTTGAAAAATCACTTCGATAAATATATTATTTTATATATAAGGTTATGAATAGTATTTTGACAAATTTAAGTAATTATATTATGTTACAATTGTGGATGAGTGTGTTCTAATATCATATTATATTTGTGGATGCATGTGTTCTCACTTAATGCTAAAATTCGTTCACAGATGTTGGATATCAATATTCAGTGGATGTGACTTTGATACTGATGAAAATACAATTAAAAGGAAAGGGTTCATATTTCCGGCCGCCGGATATTCTAAGTTGTTGTGTGTTAGAAATTTTTGGATTTAGAAATTTCCTTTCAATGGGAATGAGTGGCAGCGACACTGTTTAATAATAAATATAAATTGTTACGTGAGGGAGTTGGTGAACCGAATCTCGAGCTACAGAAACGATAATGACTGGCATAATTATGCACAATAAGTTGTAGCGCAAGACATCACTTGAACTTGCAACATGGGAAATAAAAGGAGTGATGTGATTATGTTTGAGACATTAAATCTTGAAATTAAGATTGCACAAGTTTTCGGGACCTGAAACGTTTTATGAGCGTGATTAAAATAGTTCATCGCGAGTCCAAATCTTATTGTACTCGAAACCCTTTGGCGGACCCGATGAGCAGTTATAGGATGGAATTAATAATCCATCGCGCTCACATTTGCTGACGTCAGGAGTCCAATTTTTTAACGCGATGTGTTCCAATGCATTTCGGTTAAACAAGTTTGGAAGTCCAGTTGGTTGCAAAGGTTAAAGATTTTGTTTAAATATCGTTTGCTATGTTTTATCACGCGATAAAGGTTTTTGAACCTTTGGAGTAATATGTTATAATGTTTTACATATCGCGCGATGAATGGTTTGTGTTTTATATGTTTTATTATAATGAAAAGTATAATTCCTTTCATATTCACTCCCTAAATTTGTTATTCAATTAAACAAATACTTTTCACTTCTAAAATTTATTATCCACTTAAACAAGTAATTTATAATTTTGTTTTTATAAATAAAACTATATTATTAAATATTGAGAAACTTTTCTTTTTACAAATTTATAATTGAATAGTATTAAAGTATATATATTTCTAATAGCTTTTATTTTCAAAGAACTTTTGAGGTATACTTTTGATGATGGACTTACTTAGACAGTCTGAAACGTTGGGTTATTAGTAAAACTCAGAAAACAGGTTATTCCTCTCTTCTATAATCTATTTCACCTGTATGGATTCTCTCTTTAAAAGCTTTTATTTTTCTAAATGAAATTGTATTATTAAAGTATATTATTAAATGTTAATAAAGTATTAACTTAATTTTTACAAATCTACAAATTCAATAAAATGTTGTCAATTAAACGTGTGTTTGTCACTTCTCCCTCGGATCGATCGTTGTCTATTTAGTTTTGATTGTGAATGGGATTTATTATCTATTGAATTTTTATTCCTTTTTTGTTTACCACACTTTAGACTTCGGTCCATTTCCTTTTAGATCTCTTTACTACCTACTTTCTTCTTACTTCTCTATCTAGTTTGAACTTTGTTCTCCATTCATTTTAACGTATTAAAGATCCGAGCTTCTCTCGATACGTCGCTTTTGCGGCCTTACGATGTCACTCTGCACCTCCTTACATATCACAATCAAACCATCCAACCCATACATTCCTGGTCTCCTTGGTGGGCACTCACAGGTTGGTTCTTTTTGTCAACGTAGGAATAATATTCTCAACAATAAACCAACCTATGAGTGCCCACCCAGGAGACAAGGAAATGTATTGATGGGATAGTGAACTGGACAGTCTGATTGTGCTATGTAAAAAGGTTCAGAACAACGTCGACAGGCCACAAAAACGAACAACCAAGATAAGCTCAAATACGTCATACGTGAAAATGATTCGACAGTAAAGTGCAAACCAGAGAGAAAATTAAACCAGAAAGAAGGTAGCAAGTAAACGAGTAGAAAAGAGATCTAAAAGAAAATAGATAAAGAGAATTAAACGAAGTGCAACAAAGAATAAACTTAATGGATTAAAAAACATAATGGGGAAGTGAAAGCAAAACATATAATGACAGAAATATTCTCTATGCTATCAATCCCATTTGTTGATTTCGTTTGCAGATATATTCACACTACGTCAAACTTAAATTAGGGTATACATGGTGAAAGCCTAACGAAATTGTCAAAAATTGTTTAACATAATTTCACGGTCAATCAAACTAGGATGTCAGCATAATCTAACTTGCATCGGATGCATAAGTAGTTTAAGAACCCAACTGTAAAAGAGTTTTTTTTGTAAGCGAGATGGAGGAAGAACCTAGAGAGAATAGAAAACAGGATGAAAACAATAAGTATTCGAAAGCTTACCATCCAGAGCATGCGTTCCAGAGCCGTGAAGCTCCTCAGAAGGATTTCTTGCTTCGATCCAACCAGCCACAGTCCCGGTTCTCTGCGTCCAAATGTGTCGGTTGCTCTAAACCAGGTGGCCTTATGGTCTGAAAGAAATTGAGCGTTACGATGCCAACCATCATAGTAGATAGGTGGAACAACTCCGTGGAACCACTCTGTTCAAACGTTTGGGCGATGCTCTGGTTCACCTTCTCGTAACGGTTCCCGCTTGTGCGATAGCTCTGTAGAATTCGTTGCGCATGGCACTGGGTGAAGATAATGGCCATTAAAGAATACGTTGCGCATGGCACGCTGCTCCCATTGGAAGATGGATGGACATCGATATTTCTTGTTATTTTCAGAGATGGCCGCCTCCATACAAATCCCATGATTAAACCTGAAACGTTAAGCTAACCACATGCCATGTGGCTTCAACGATACAACTTTCTCCCCCGAAATGTGTTCTTATTTCGCTCTAATCCCTCATACCCTCATACGTGGAGATAAATAAGAGGAACAATAAATTTGTAATGATCATTTGGTAAAAAAATAATTTAAGTAGGGTTTAAACACTCGATTTAGACATGCAAGGAGGTTATGGCTTTCAATTTCATTCATTGATTAAGTGGCGACAACGAAAACATACTAGCATCTTTCAATCTAGACCATCAGATGAAAAAGATTAATTAGCAAAATCATTAATGAAGCCAATTCCGATAGGGAGCTACGCCTATCGGCGTAATTAGATTATTTCATTCAATTTCTTAATGTAACTTTCTCTTATTTAGTGAACCCATCTTTCCAAATTGCATTATAAAACATTTAGCTATTTTGTAACTATTTTTATTATTTTAATATATTTCAAATTTGAAACTTTGGCTAATTAAATAAAATTATAATGATATAAATTAATTTTAAATATTTTTTAAAAGGAGATTTTTTGGTGATAATCACATTAGACAAGCTAGTGTGGTTCATTTGGCTAGAAACAAGTTGATTAAATCTTATCTCATGTAATTATCACCGATTTTTTTATTTTTATTTTTTAATTATAGATCACATAAGCAGAAAATCAGATAATTTTAGATAATTAAATAAATTTATGTTTATATAAGGTGATGGGTGTTCTGTTAAAGTAATTCTTACTTTATTCAACTAAATAAAATTATAATTGACATAAATTAATTTTAAATAATTTAATTGCTTTGACATGGGTGTTGGATAGATAATTGGGTACTTTGTTAAGGCATTCCTTGATGCAAAGTGACATGATGAAGATGTAGTCATGCCAAAATTAGAAAAAAAAATTAAATAATATTATATTTATAAATGGTGATCAATGGTAGTGTCTTAAAATACTCTGTGATATAAAATAATCTTTTCAAAATCATTTCCATTATAAAAATATAATCCCACCAAATTTAACAAACAAGAAAAAAAAACTCCACCTTAAACCAACTTCTCTCTTTTATTAAAATAAAATGTGCATATATTGTAGCATCTAATCCTTATAACAATAATAGACAATTACACAATAAAAATCATATATAAAATCCATACCCTGGGAGAAAGGCACCATAGCCTAGAACCATCCTTTTTCTCTTATAGCATATCACATTGTGTGGGCGCAAAGGCCAACAAGTTCCTTTCGTTATCAAAGAGTATTTGGAAGTTCTACTACTGAATATTACCAATTATTGATCTCGATAGGCTTCATTAGAAGATAGCACAGATTACGCCACTCTCGCCACCCACAATGTAGTTTACTATTGACAAATCCCAATCTGCTCCATCGAAGTGGAATATTAGAGATTATTCTTTCTTTCGCTCTTAACAGGTGATCATTCTTTCGGCAAGCATTATTTTCATGATAATTCATTATTGAACCCTCCGGCAAGCATTGGTTCATATAGCCCAACAAGTAGTGGTGGTTATTATTACCCAACTAGTAGGGAAGTGGTAGGATCCAACGAACCATTCATTAAAGCTCTTTCCAGTGAAGGCTATGCTCTTAATCGTGCAACAATATTCTTTAATTGCTCTATGTTCACCCCCAAAGGGAATCAAGCTCTTAATGCTCAAGGGTAGATGCTTCTTACGAGTGTAAGTGGGGTAATCACCAGGGGAACTATTTAGTGCTAAAGCCTCAAGGGTAGAAGTATATGTCTTGTTGAATCAGGGTAATTGTTAAGGGAAATTGTGTGTAGCGGGGAAACATTAAGGGGGAAGATGTATGATCCAACCAAGCTTCTCAAGGGGAAAATCCGTATGGATTATTATGATTCCTCAACTCGTGATAACGCTCTAACCCTCAAGGGGCAAGTGTGAAAGAAGTATATGCCTCTGTCCAGTTGTTTCATTGGTGTAATCACTAGGGGAAATTGGTTTGTAGCGGGAATCATCAAGTGAGCTCTAGTCACGGGGGCTTCACTCAATCAACCTCTATCCTATCACGTGCGTTCGTGGCATATTAAACAATACCCTTAATTTGACTACATATTGGAAAATACCCCTAAAAATCACATTATTTAACCCCCTACCAATATGAACCCAATACAACTTCCGAATTTTAAAAACCCCTACTTCCACTAGATATTGTAGGTATCCATTTTTTCATTAACGTTTTTTATACCCCTTTATATTTTTTCATTAACTTTGAGCTCCATTTTTTATACCTGTCAATATAAAAACCCTTTACCCCCTATATATCCCCCAATATATTATGCCATTTTTTCCTCAATATAAATCCCCCAATGTGAACCCACGTGGTATGGTATTGCTCCCCTAGTGCAGTCCCTATGGCTCTAGTAGCTATCTAATCAAGCAACCAACCTAAAGGTTTGAAGCATATATCTAGTTTAAGAGTTGTAATTGCAAGGGGAAGACTTCTATAGCGGGGTGCCATGGAAGAATAATCTCAAATGGCCCAACAAGGAGGCAAGCGTTAGCGATTCTTCATAATGCAAGCGCTCTCTCTTAGGCTCTTTCTTCTTCCCAAACTTGGGATCTGAGTCTATATTTATTCTCTTTGTTGCCCCCCGGAGGGAACTATGTTGATGTGTTTCCCACTAACTAACTGACCACACGTACTCCTGCTGTAAGTGAATCCATCAACAACGGACTCATGTTGTGAGTGTAGTGATTTGTATTCCTATGGACTCAAGCTCTTGAATCCATTAACTTAACGGACTCATGGATAAAGTTTGGATCTCGCGGGTCTTTATGCTGAGGTTTTTTTGCCACTGCCTGAAAGAATTCATCACTAACTGCCAAACTAACTGCTTGCCTCACCTAAATAAAAATACTAGTTGCAGTATCTGGGTTTCTTAGAAAAAGGAAGGTTCGAAGTGTTTGTCCTCCTTAATGGTGTTAAGAGTTAGAGCTTCTTCCTAGGCAGGTGAACAGAAAATGAAATTTTATTATCTATCGTAGTCAATGTCATTTCCATATCATGAATTAATTTCTCATTGATGGCTTTCCCAACCCAATATCTAGGGTGAGCCCAACTAACTATGCAAGGGTGGGTACAAAGCATCGGTGGAAATACTATATAGTGTTGGCAAGTGTGGGACTCGATGGAAACTGTATGCATTAGATGAGCCACTGACAGCCCTATCCATCCAACTAAATATCTGGCGAAGTTCCCTCGGTTCCTTATTTGGGTGGGTAACAATACAGTAACTACCATCTTTCTATTCAAACGTGGCGAGCGAATTCATTCCTAATTTGGTGGGAGTTGAACCAGAGGCCTTCCTTCCTTACCCTCCTATTGTTAGGTTCTAGTAGTTGCCCTTGAACTAGCTAGGTGGGTCACTAACACTGTTACCGATGAAATAGGTAACCGCACTGTTACCTACATTTTTTTGGTAGCATAAAAAGCACCCAATTTTGAAAAGTGGTGATGCAGAATCACTTTTTTTTTTTTTTAGCACATTTTTGACACTCTAATATTTTTATTTACGAAGTATGAATATTTGTTTTAAAATTTTAGTGATTTTCATGCTAATTTTGAAATGTATTGATGCAGCATCAACCTTTTTTTTTAGAGCGGTGATTTTCATGCTAATTTTGAAACGTATTGATGCAGCATCAACCTTTTTTTTTAGAGTGGTGATTTTCATGTTGGTAATAAAACACAAAACTTAGATAAAAAATATATATATAAAAACAATAAAAAAAACCAATAAAAATTTAGAAAAAAACAAAATTAACTCGTAAAAATAAAAAATTTAAACAAAAATAAATTAAAAAAACGAAAAAAAAACAAAAATATTCGAAAATTATATTAAAAAAAATGACAAAATTTCAAAAAATAAACACATAATTTAAAGAAAAAAAAAAAAAATTAATCAAAATTTAAAAAAAAAAAAACATCAAAAACATTTTTTTGCAAGTTATTAAAAAAAACCATATAAAAATAAATAAATAAATAATAATAATTTAAATTACAAAATTAAAATTTAGATAAAAAAAATAAAATACAAAAATGAAAAAATGAAATTTAAAAATTTAAATTAAAAAAATAATAATAATAAGAAAACAAAAATAAAAATTTTAAAATTAACAAAAAGACCAAATTAAAAAAAATTAAAATTGGAAAAAAAAAAAGAATTAAAATTAAAAAAAACTATCATTAAAAAACAAAAAAAATGAAAAAAACCACGTGCAAATAATTAAAAAACAAATATCCATAAATTTACTGTTTTTTTTTTAAATGAAACAATTTATAAATTCTAAAAATGAAAAACTAAATAAACTAAAAGATTTAAAAAAAAAAAAAATTAATTTAATAAATTTAATAAATAAATTTAAAAATTTTAAAAATAATTAATCTAAAATATTAAATTTAAAAACAAAATTAAAAAAATAAAATAAAATTAAATAAAAAAAATTAAATTTAAAATAAAAAATTTGAATTAAAAAAAAATAATTTTAATTTTTTGAATTAAAAAAAAAAAAAAAATCAACTTAAAAAAAATATATATATATATTAAAAATTAAAAAAAATAAAAATAAAAATAAAAATTTTGATTGTGGTGGCGCCGACAATCGGTCTCCCGCCCAAGTGGCGGGGGAGGTCGGCCGCTGGGTGGGCGGGGGAGGCTGCATGCAGCCACCCGCCCGCCCAGCAGCCGGCCTCCGCCGCTACCTGGGCGGGAGGCCGATTCCAGGAATCGCCCTTCCGCCGCGGGAGGCCGATTCTGGGAATCGTCCACCTGCGGCGAGAGGCCGATTCCAGGAATCGCCCTGAGGTCGATTTCGGGAATCGCCCTCTCGCCGCGGGAGGCCGATTTCGGGAATCGCCCACCCGCAGCGGGAGTCCGATTCCGGGAATCGCCCTCCCCCGAGAGGCTGATTCCAGGAATCGCCCTGAGGTCGATTTCGGGAATTGCCCTCTCGCCGCGGGAGGCCGATTCCGGGAATCGCCCACCCGCAGCGGGAGTCCGATTCCGGGAATCGCCCTGAGGCTGATTCCGGGAATCGCCCCCGCCCGCGGCGGGATGGCGATTCTGGGAATCTCCCGCCTGCGACGGGAGGGCGATTCTGAGAATCGCCCTCCCGCGACGAGAGGCCGATTCCGGGAATCGCCCTCTCGCCGCGGGAGGCGGATTCCCAAAATCGGCTTCCAGTGGCGAGAGGGCGATTCCCGGAATCGGCCTCGAGCTGCAGGAGGCCGATTCTCGGAATCGGCCTCCCGCCTAGCTGCCGGCCTCCCTCGCCACCTGGGCGGAAAGCCGATTGGCAGCGCCACCACGATAAAAAAATTCTTTTTTTTTGTTAATTTTTTTAATTTTTAATTTTAATTTTTTTTTTTTTAATTTAAATTTTTTTTTTTTTTTAAATTCAAAAGATTTAAAATTATTATTTTTTAATTTATTTTTTATATTCGAAATTTAATTTGTTTTAATTTTATTCATTTTTTTTGTTTTTAATTTTTTTTTCTAAATTTTGTTAATAATTTTTATTAAATTTTGTAATTTTTTTTTTAATTTAATTGATTTTTATTTTTTATTATTAAATTTTATGTTTAGTTTTTTCATTAGTAAATTTTGTATTTTTATTTTTAATTTATTTGAATTTAATATTTTTTTAAATTTTTTATTTTTTTATTATTATTTTTTTATTTACATAAAATTTTTATATTTTTTTTATTTCAATTAAAATTCTGTATTTAAAATTAGATTTTTTTTTAATTAAACTTAATATTTTCAAATTAATTTGTTTTTGTTTTATTTTTTGTTTAATTTATTTTTTTCAATTTTTCAATTTTAATTGATTTTTAAAGTTTTTTAACTTCTTTTTTTTTTTTTTTAAATTTCAAAATTTATTTGTTTATTCATTTATTTATTAAAATTTAATCTTTAAATTTGTTATTTTAATATTAACATTTTTTTTTTTTAAATTTAATAAAATCTAATATATATATTTTTAATTTAAGTTCATATATATATCTATATTAATTTAAATTTAATTTATTTTTTAAAATCTATTTGTTTTTTTAACATATATTTTTTTAAATTTAATATTTTTATTGTATTTTATTTTTTATTTTTAATTAATTTTTCATTTTTTTACTTTTAATTTCAATAATGTTTTTTTTTTTGAAAGTTTTAAATTTATTAAAATTTAATATATTTCTTTAAATTTCATTTTTTATTTTAAAATTTAATTTTTTTTTTTTTTTAATTTAATAAACATTTTCTTTTTCTTTTTTAAATTTAATTTTTATATTTAATTTTTTATAATTTCTTTCTTTTTTTAACTTGTTTTTCTTTTTAATTTAATTTTTTTATTTTGTTTTTATTTTTATTTTTCTATTTCTATATATTTTGAAATTTTAATCTTAAATTTTTTTATTTATTATTATTTTTTTTAATGTTTGAATTAAAATTTTTATTTTGTTTTTAGTTTTATTTTTTTATTCCTATATATCTTTAAATTTTAAGCTTTAAAATGTTTTTATTTAAAAAAAAAAAAAAAAAAAAAAATTCTTAAATTTTAGGTTCTTTTTAATGTTTGAATTTAAAAATTAAAAAATGTTATTTCTATTTTTAAAAATGTCAAAAATATGACAATTTTTTTTTTGGTTATTCTAGCATCAACTGGTTTTTTTTTTTAGGGTGTTTTTTCAATCCTTTTTTCAAGAACCAATTTTGTTTTTAGCATAATTTTATAAAATGTTGAAATTTGACCTTAAAAAAAAACCAAGTGCGTTCTGGAATACACTTTTTTTGTTTTTTGGGTGTTTTTTCATGTTTTTTGAGTCTTTTTGGGATAGAGTTCCCGTTTTGAGGTCAGGTTACCTATTTCATCGGTAACAGTGTTCACTACGATAGGTGGTTGTCTTGGTTCAAATCTTAGTTCTCACCCTTTCTTTATTAGGTCTGGTTCTTGGTTCATAGTGGATTGGAGTGGATGGTTTGGTCCTCGATCGATAAAGAAGGTAGGTACCAAAGAATAACCCGGGGAGGAACAAAAGGTAGAGGTGGCTGGGATCTCTCCCCTTTGACCGAGTGTCCAGTTGACATGGATTACATTCATAGGTGGAATATTAGTATTATATATATTAGGTTAGGTCCCCTGATCAAATACCTATGATCGAAATCTGATAGAAATAAAGATTCATTTTTCCAAGATCAGTACCCCGCAAGAAATTATGTTGATCGAGTGAAAGTAGTAGCAAGGGCGGAGGCACCAGTGGAGGTAAATACTATAATAGAACCAATTTTAGTTTATCCAGCATAAGCATAGGCAATTTCAGTCAATTTAGAACTAATTTATCCAGTTTCCTAAGTTTACTTAATAGACCGAGTAAAGGCCCTATATCGCTCAAAAACATCAGTGGAAATACAATTGAAACGATGCCCGTAGGTTTCTTGTAGCAAACTGAGTAGCTCTGCCCTTATGATAGACCTAGATCTGTACCTGAAAGATCCATATCAAGATATAGATACAACTCAAAACCCAACAGCATAAGGAGCAGGTAGAAAAGTCCCACCATCAAGCTAGAAATAGTGACAGTTACAGATACATAAGTAGCACAAGTATCAGTAGGAATAAGAGAGGCAATACCATTTTCAGTAGACGTTGAAATAGATCTAATACCATAATTCTATCTAGTTTAAGTACCTCCAAGAGTTTCTCAAGTTACATACCCAAGAGCAGGAACATCAGTAGTGAAAAGGACAAGAGCAAGAGGAAATTCAGGAGCATAGAGAACAATGGAACCAGATCCAGTCATTTCAATGGTTGATCCTATTGATTGAGTGAAAGAATAAGAAGTAAAGGCATAGAAGTTAGTGGACCCAAGAAGAAAGAGCAATGCCAGTACCATACCTATCATGTAATCAAAACCCAAACAGATAAACCACCATTATGAGGTAAGAAGAAGACAGAGGAAGAATCTACAAATATCACCAAGGAATCGAGGGAAAAAGTCACCCACTATTCATATGGAGAGGGTGTTTTAGCACGCTTGACCAACGGGAGAGGGATGGAGTCACTCACTATTCATATGGAGAGGGTGCGTTAGCACACTAAACCAACGGGAGAGGGATGGAGTCACTCACTATTCATATGGTGAGGGTGCGTTAGCACACTTGACCAACGGGAGAGGGACAGAGTCACTCACTATTCATATGGTGAGGGTGCATTAGCATACTCGACCAATGGGGTGAGGGTGAGCTAGCCGAACGCACGACTAAAAGGAGAGGCTTGGTAGGGACTCACTCATTGATATGGGCGAGAGATTTTCAGCCGAACTCTTGACCACCAAGAGAGGTAATGTGCGAGGATAGGAGCAAATCTCTTTTCAGGGTAGGGGGTGAGGGTGAGCTAGCCGAACTCTCGACAACAAGAGAGGTTACAAACCCACTCTACTAACCAAAGAAGGGGGTAGGGGCCTCAAAAGAGAGGAACTTGAAGAACCACTGGGAGAGTGCTTTATTTCTCTTATTTATTACAGGAGAAGAATCAGACGCTTGGAATGAGCTTACAGTACTATTTTTTGCTTTCTTTCATTCAAGTGATAGCATCTTTCTTGCTTCTCTCTCCCTTATTAACGAGAGAGATTGTGCTTATCTTTAATATAAGATAGATCAGGTGAGTGCAATAAGCTTCCCTCTTTATTGGTTGCAGGAATTAAGGAGCTTACTGTGTTCTTGCTTGCGAGAATGAATGAGCTTTTATACTTTATTTATTTCCTTCCTTTCCTACCGGATCCAAACTACCTTGCCTAGATTAATCAAGTAGGCTGCCTCACTGAAGACTATATTTATCATAATTCACACTATAGAATCACTCCCACAGCTCATGGCGGCTACAGCTGTAATTCATAAGCTTCACAAGCTTTAGGTTCGAGTGGAGCCTGATGGAGCTCGCCCCCACAGGCTTCTTTCTATATTGAAGAAACTAGTATTATTTTTTTCCTTTGCTTATGGATCGAGAGGGAGGATCAGAATTATCACTCTCACTCTATGGCTTCTGGATTGATCGCTAACACTTCCTTCCCTAATTCCATCTACCTGTTGGTATCCCTTATCAAATTAGTCTCCCTTGTTTGCGATCGTATTCCCTCGCTTGGCAGCCTGACTACACGCGTGAAAAATCTTTCAATCATCCATTGGAAGGGGGCAAGATGGTTATCCATTGCAATTTCTCCACACCTTCAACCAATGGCTTCTTGTGACCTGCCCAACTCCCCTTGATTCTTTTGTAGATTTCATTAAGATAAGAAGTTGGCTTACAATATTATTGCTTTCTTCTTGTTCTTCCTTAACAATATCCCTCTATGCTAGATTCATCCTTTTCTGTGGTTGTCTAATTGGAGTGTCATCATCTTTAATGTAGATGCGGTGCTAGAAAATCTTAGAGTGAATACCCTTCATATCTACATAGTTCCATGCAAAAGTTGTGTTGTGCTTTGAGAGCACTTCATCTATTCCTCTTGGTCAATGGGAAAGTTAGCATTGATTTCTAGTGTTTTACCAAGGGAGATATCTACTACCTTGAATGGAGACTTACTCTCTTGTATCAGACATAACCTTCGCCATATAGGTTCCTCTATGAGGACTCCAGTTATTTCCCAATCTTGCATTATAAAAATATCTCAAAGTAAAAAAGGATAGGAGTACAGGTTTTGCAGAAAGTTTGATATCATTGTGTCTTCCTCAAGAGGTTTTAAGGCAAGAGAAATTTCAATGGTAAGGACAGGGTGAATTATTTTCTCCATATTCTCCTCTGCCTTTAGAAATATTCCAAGAATGGTTGAACCATTTCAAGGGGCATAAACAACCGAATCTACTGGTGTAAGGAATGTTTCTAGGTCAACTACCTATGCCTCTACAGTATCAACGGGGTAAAATTCTCCAGGGGGTGTTGGTTAGGCTTCTAGTTCAAATGCTACTGTTGTTGTTGGTGCTTTCTTCGTTGGCTATGGGTCTCGATCTCACTCATGAAGGTAAGAATATGGACCATGAGTATATGAATCATAATATCGCTTATGAGGGTATAACTCTATGAAGTAATAGTCCCTATCATGATCAAGAACATCATAATATTACTCTCTAACAATGGATCTTGTTGGATCTACCACATGGATTTTGTTCTGCGACCTTTGCCTCTACCCTTATCTTCGATGCCTTTCCCCTTACTAGCCATATGCAGGACCTATGATTTTCAATATAAAGCACATATCTACTCACTTGACATCCCTCCCTCGTAATCTTACTAAGGACCACTGACATCCCAACCACCCATGGGTTTTTAACCTTGAATATTTGAAACTAACCAATAGACACCACAATTTAGACAAATTTGCGATATTATAAAGTTTTACAACTCCTTCGTATCTATGTAATCTCTCGATCCTATACATATAATATTATAATTACCTTTTTTCAAATACATAGTGAAAGGTCCTTTGTTTAGTCTTAGTGGCCCACCAACATAATAAGTATATCCTGTAGTTTATTGAGCCCTAGCTTATGGAACAAGGAACCCCTAACCTTCAAACCACATCATAGGGACTTCGCTCATTAGACATCAGCGTGAGATCAGCTACCCTTCCAACCAAAGCAAGATTGGAACCATAATTGATATACTGTAATTCATGCTCCTACTCCTACCTTTGTATACACCCCAGGCTCTTGGGATGGATCATTCCCTAGTGAATCAACCCATTCAACTGGTGCTCAGTGAACTCCCCCTTATACTCCTTGCTTTAAAAATTAGATAGGCTATGCATTTAGAACTAGGTAAACAAGACACTTTAAAGACCTATGCTGGATCCTAAATAGGCTCTAGAACAACTAGAAGGGATCTTACATACCCTCTACGTGATCAACTACATCAAGATACTGAGGGTATTACTGGTGCTTCAATCCCTACTTGTACTAGATAATAATATACGCACCTTGCCTTAGCAGCCTATATAATTTTTCATCTCCTTTCTATTATTCCTTGGTTTCCTTTCCTTAATGCATTTTGATCTGCTGCTAATGAAACTACTATTGAACCATACTGAATTACGAAGAGTTACTACTCTTTTGAAATAATACATAAAGCCATACCAATAATTAAAGTATCTTTCTTACAAGTCAAAACAGAAATATAATCAATAGGACTAGCTAATCCAATATTAAGAAGTCACTGCAAGTATCAAATCATAATATCTAGTTGTTGTTGGTCAAAGTCATAACCTGTTGTTTTGTATAAGTAATACAAGCAAGACCTGAAGACCAAGAAACGAGATAATATGAATAGATTTTATTACCTAAATCAAGCTAATCCCGACACACACACCACTTATCCGATCGTCATCAATAAGAATAATACATAATGAGGTTTCCATGCAGCACTGCTACACATCCCAAACTTTGATAAATCCTAAATAGAAATGTTAAAATATGATGCATGCTTCACCAAGATGAGTATATGCTGGAATGTTGATGATGATAAGATCTGATCTTGAATGTTGATTATTTGAAGAGTTCATGTGGATTCTTTCTTTTCACAGTGAACGAACAAGATCAACTCGAATGATTGGTCTTATTGCATCTCCTCATTGCTATAGTAACTATGTTGATGACTTGTCCTCTTCCATGCTAGCAATGCGGATGAATATGCATTTTGGTTTCTTGTTGTGGCTGAGCTACGTAACTCATTTGAATCCCATTGTTTAGAAATTGAATCGAGTTAATCTATTTGGTTTGGTGGTGATTCGTAGAAATGTAATAAAGAAGATATTCATGGGTGGTGTTGATTCGTATCTCGTCTCAAAGTATATCTAGGTATCAAAGTCTGATGAAAGTGATAGGTAAGTGCATTCAACCCGAAGGGCCAAGATGAGATCCTTGATCGGGTAGTTATGGAGATCTGCATCGGGCAAGTGTAAGGGGTCTACCCCTGAAATGATGTGTATTGCTTCTTTGGTGAAGGGACTCCATAGCCATTAGAAGCGAAAAAGGGACAAAACACGGAAAGCAACACACCAAGAGAGAACACCAACCGAGCCTACCCTAGATTGAGGGTGGAAGTGCTTACTTTTATGATGTACCCACTTCTTATCTAATCTAGTAGCTAAGAAATGAAATCAATCTAAGGTAATGTAGGTCCTAGTCTTCTCACAGTGATTTATGATCTTCCTAGTGATTGAAATAGAAATAAGATTATTTGCGAGTTTCCTTCACAATGATTGATATTTCCCAGTGATTGAAATAGAAATAATATTATATGTTCCTAGTGATTTATATCTAAATAATCTGATATGCTCCTTCCTAGTGATGATATATAAAATGGCAACCTATAAATAGATTCTTCTAGTTCTTCCCTGGTTTTTTCTCCTTGCTGATGATGAGGATCTGGTATTTGGTCCAAAGCCTAAACGAGCTATAGTGATCAAACAACCAACGCCTACATCTGAGTCAAAGCTCTCAAGGTGACATAAATATGAATATTAGCTCATGTTGTAAATGGAGTATCAAAGGGATATTATTATCGTACTCTTGCTGCTAGTAGTAAAAGTTTATAAGTAAGAAATCCCCTGTTGTTTCTCATCAAGTAATGGTAATGAAGATCTTTCCCTCCTCATGGCATTTTCGGGCAGCTGCTGCTCTTATACAATCAATACGAAATCAAATAATATGGAAAAGGATCTAGATACCAGTAGATGTTGTGATTATCCAAGAGAGTGGCCCTTCATCTCAGAAAGGTAGAGGAAGGAGAATAACCCACTCATACATTCATCTCATAAAGGTAAGGTAGTAGCTTTTCTAGAGAGGTTTCACTGATATACTACCTAATATTCTATTCAGCTAATCATTAAGAATCTTAGATAAGAAGGTAAGGTAGGGGACTCAAGCCTTATACCCTATCATAGAAAGGCTGAACTGATATACCTTATATAGAAAGGAAGAATAGAAGGGAAGGAAAGAAAAGATAATAACTCAATAAATAAGGAAGGAAAGAAAGAATACCCAGAGAAAGAAGACATAGGGAGTATCCCGGTAGTAGTAAGGAATAAATACTAAAGAAGGACCCAATCAATAGACAAAAAGGTAGGGAGGGAAATAATAAAGAAAGGAGAAGGTTTTTGAACACCTTCCCCATCTTGGGTCTGAAAGGACACTGAAATTGGTATTGGAGGGTGAACCTGTGGTGGGTGTAAATAGTGATGGGTATTTATTTTGTTGTCAATGGGAGCCAGTCGGACCCATTGCTTTCAGATGCAACCGTCTACCCATGGCCTTGGCTACGCAATCTATTAGGGCCAGAATATTATTGTGGGTCAACACTCTCAATAGAAATCTATTTTTATTTTTATTTCCTCTCATTTTCCTACCAATATTCATTTGGTAACTTATTCCATGACATAGATTTTTCCAACAAGCTTAAGTAGGTACCAGTAGGGGATGATTTAGGCAAGGATACCTACAGTCTGTCCCCTTATATGTTCTTTCGTGTAGTATCAGTGCTGTGTTTATACCTGTTTCTCGAGGTGGTTCTTCAAAATAGAGGTCCAGTCCTAAGTGACTATTGGTGACCTTCGGTATATGAATCGATGAGCATAGTGCCTCAATCAGAGGATCATATCCAACATATTTTAGGATTGAGAGCGTGGATCCAGAGTCTATGATAACTCCACCGGTGAAATCGGGTGTGAGATCAAAAGCACCATCAGGGATATCCAACAATTTACTGCCAACCTTGTTTCCCTTCAATGAAAGAAAATTGAAATTTGATCGATAAGGGCTGCGAAGAAGAGGAGTCAAATCAAACTTCTTGGATTTCATCTTTGCAGAGTCACCTATAAGTAAAGGACAAGTTTTGGGATCAGTAACATCTATAGTGACCAGACAGTAAGAAATTTTTTTAGCCCCCAATCTGCCAAGCTGTGAGATTATAAATTGAGAATCTCGATCGAACCTGATTATTCCATCGGCCCCATCGAAGGGAGGAGAGGGACCTCCCTTATTCAAATTCGAGCAACCACACACAATACGGGGAAGACATTGAGAAGAAAGGGCCAAGGTCTAGTATGAAAGGGTACCCCGCATGGAGAAATCGTCACCATACTCGTACCTATAGTGGCACTAGTTTGAAATGCAAGTATACGCTGGAAGATCCAAGCACATACAGTTTGCGCACGGAACCCTAGCGTAAGTGGAAGACAGGGAGGGATCATAGATTGGATTTGTCTGCTGGTAGAATTCTGTGCAGGGCCTGCACTACGTCCATATCAGGTCACTTCCAGTGTCTTGAATAAAAATATAGGGTTTACGTGACGTGTCAATGGCCAAATCCAAGAGATACATTCTGTATCCTAAGCTTAGTGACCCTTCTGCATTGAACTTCTCGTCACCAACAGACGTCAGAAATTTCTGTTGTCTTGCTTCACTATTTTTTATTGCAGGTTTCAAGCGCTCGATGCCTATAATATTACCTTCATTTAATGGAGAGAGAGGTGAATCTCTGTGCACAAGATCGAGCCTAAATCCAACAGGGTACCTATGAGGCATTCTGACACCAGCCACTTGTTGGAAATTACTCCCAACCACCACCATGAATAAACTGGCAGCAACTATACTTGAAGTTAAATTTCTTTTGCAAGCGGAAGATGAATTTTGCAGAGAAAGGAAAAGCCCATATCCATAGTTACTTCATGTAATTTTTTTGTAATAGTACCCGACCATCACTCTGCGTTTAATCCTTCGCGTCGTATACCTACCTTTTTCCCACACTACACACTTCACAAGTTATTAACCTTTTCTTCTTAACGCATTGCCAAACATAAATCTCTACCGATGCGATATTGGTGGGACCCATATTACCTATACACATTACCATAAACAAACCTTTGTATTTCCACCTTTCCTTACCTTTTTTCTTTTTCACACTTTCCATAGTTTAGCGCGTCGCACTTCACGCTTCGCACATCTTATAACATACCTTTTGTACTCCGCTTTGAAACCTAGCGATGGTGTGATGCGATATCGCTATCGTACATCAAAATCAGTGAATTATATTCTTAAGACTTAAAATTTTGCAGTTATTTGTTTCAATTTGTGATGCGGTATCACTGTCGCATATTGCATTCGCAAGTTCTTATATTTTCCAATTAAGTTTCCGCAGGCTAAGAGTTTTAAGTTGCGATGCGATCACATACCACATGTCGCAAGCTAAAGTGGATAGCACCCAAGTTAAATGTTGTCACTGTCGAAATATGATATGCGATGCATGTGCGGACGCGATGTGATTTCAAAGCTGAAACCTAAATAATTCCAAGTCCAAAATTATATTTTTTTTACGCGGTTTCGTGAAGAAATAGCAGAACACAGCAAAAGGACATTTGGTGGTTACCCATCCGCTGCAACATTGATTTTGTATTGAATTCTCAAGCTCGATTATCTTTGTACTTAAAATATGTTTTTTTTATATGTTTAGTGAGAAGTATAAGCCTGCAGAAGAAGAAGAAATGATATAGAATTGTTATTTGGTTTTTACTTCTATGCGTGGCTCTGTATATTTCATGCCCAAATGTGTTGTCATTATTTTTATTTAATTTCTGCATTCTGTGTAAACTGGTTATAGAGGGAAAGAATTTCCCCTGTTTGTTTTCAACTTCTCTAAATTTTTCCAACATGGTTTTAGAGCATACCAAATTTTAACATGGTATCATAGCGGGTTTGATCTTTGAGCGAAAGAAGGCATTTTTATTGAAGAGCTGAAAGTTTGTTTTGAGAAGGGAATTCTCTAGTGGTGAGAAGGTTTTTGTTTACACAGTGAAAATGGAAGCAACAAGCACAAGCTTGAGTAATCAAAAAATACCACAGTTTAATGGGAAGAATTATGATTATTGGGCTACTATAATGAAGGCCCTGTTCTCCTCACAAGATATTTGGGAACTAGCGGAGAATGGTTTCCAAGAACCAACAGATGTAACAACATACAATGCTTTGACATAAGCATAAAGAGATTTTTTGAGGGAAAATAAGAAGAAGGAATCCAAATCCCTCTTCTATATTTTTTAGGCAATGCATGAATGTATTTTCCCAAGGGTTGCAGCAGCAACGACGCCCAAGGAGTCATGGGATACCCTCCAGACAATCTACCAAGGCATGGAAAAAGTGAAGACAACAAAACTACAAATGTTGAGAAGATATTTTGAAATATTATGTATGAAAGAGTCTCAGAATATAGACTCATTCTTGACACATGTGATTGGGTTGGTTGCCCAAATAAGGTCTCATGGTGAGACACTTGAGGAAAGGAGAATAGTTGAGAATGTTTTGAGAAGTCTTCCATAAAGGTTTAATTCCGTAGTTGTGGCCATAGAAGAGATAAAGGACCTCTCACAGTTTTTAGTGGATGAGCTTCATGCATCACTGATGTCTCATGAGCACAGACTGAGCTGAGAAACAAACTACTCAATGGAGCATGCATTCAAGACACAAGTGTCTTTTGGACAAGGTAGAGGTCGAGGAAGATCAAAATATAGAGGAAGAGGAAGAAGCCCACATAGAGGTGGAAGAAGCAACCCTTCAAGCTTAAGTGGAAGAGGCAGCAATCAAAATCCAAGTCAAGTCCCAAGCTAGAATCAAACACAAGGTCAAAGGTATGATAAATCTCAAGTTCAAAAGAATGATGATAGTTTGTTTTTAGCTTGTAATGTAGCACAAGAAAAACAAGGAGATGTATGGTTCTTAGATTCAGGGTGTAGCAACCACATGACTGGAAACATAGAAATTATTTCCAATCTAGATGAAAGTGTAAAATATGAAGTAACACTTGGGACTGATAGAAAGTTATTTGTCATGGGAAAAGGAAGAGTAGACATACTAACAAAGAAGGTAGAGAAGAAGTTCATGCCAGATGTTTATTATTTCCCTGTTTTGAAACATAGCCTCCTAAGCATTGGAAAATTCATGCAAAAGGGCTACAATGTATTTTTTAAAGAAGATGTGTGCACATTCTTGGATAAGCCTCCAAGTAGAAAGCTCATTGCAAAGGTGCATATGAAAAAAAATAGACTATTTCCTCTAAATATAATATTAGACTTGAAGGAAGAAGGTGTTATAGAAACTTTCGCACAAGAAAACTTTCAAGAAGAAGTCAAAGATGAGAATTGGTTATGGCATTTGAGATTTGGTCATCTCAACTTTGGAGGTTTGAATTTGTTGCATAGAAAAGGTATGGTGAAAGTATTGCCACTCATAGAAAAGCCAGATAGCCTATGTGAAGGTTGCATCTTGGGAAAACAACACAGAGAATCATTTCCTGCAAGAAAGTCAATAAGGGCAAAGGCACATTTGGAGATTGTCCACTCAGATTTATGTGGACCAATGCAAACACCATAATTTGGTGACAACCATTACATTTTGACATTCATAGATGACTACACAAGGAATACATGAGTCTATTTTCTAAAACGGAAAAGTGAAGTGTTTGACCGCTTCCGCCACTACAAAGCTCTTCTTGAGAAGCAAAGTGGACACTTCATAAAAGCGTTGAGGATTGATAGAGGTGGAAAATATGTCTCAAATAACTTCCTAAGTTTCTACAGGGAGCATGGAATTCACAAGCAGTTTATAGCAAGGTATACACCTCAGCAAAATGGTGTTGCAAAAACAAAGAATAGGACCAACATGGAAATGACAAGGAGTATGTTGAAGGAAAAACATTTTCCAAATGATTATTGGGCTTAAGTTGTCTCTTGTGCAACGTATACAATTAATATATTTCCAACCAAAAGTGTCATAAATAGAGTTCCCGAAGAAGAATTGAGTGGAAGAAAGAAATTTTTCACTCACATGAGAGTGTTTAGATGTGTTGCATATGGACATGTCCCGGATGAGTTGATGAAGAAGTTGGATAGCAAAGGGGAGAAATGTATATTTCTTTGATACGATGATGAATCCAATTCATACAAGCTCTACAATCCATTAACCAAGAAGGTAATAATCAACAGAGATTTTTAGTTCATAGAAGAGGAAGCATGGGATGGAAGTTTAGAGAAGACAGTCGATGTGAAGACATGTATGCCACATGAAGACAAAGAGTAATTGATTGCAACAAGTAATTCCTCAACAATGGCTCCTCCTCCACCAACACAAGCTCAACATAGCACACCTCAAGCAAGTAATAGGATAGAATTGCACAATCAATTAAGTGCTTCTCCAAAAACACCACAATGATCCACAACTCCCTCTACTTCAAGCTCAACACCAAGCTCATCTTCAACAAGTATAAGAATACCAAAATTCAGAAATTTAAGTGAAAATAATGAGCAAGAAGAAGTTGAGAATAGTGTTGGTCTAAATATTTTATATGTATTATTTTGTCATGTAGATTACCCAATACACTTTGAAGATGAATTCAAAGAAGAGAAATGGGTTGAAGCAATGAATGAAGAAATAGGAGCAATAGAAAGGAATGACACATGGGAGTTAGTGGACCTTCCGCATGGAAAATAAGTCATTGGAGTGAAATGGGTCTATAATACCAAGATAAACATTGAAAAAAATATAGAGAGGCATAAATCAAGGCTAGTTGTCAAAGGCTACAAGAAGTAGCATGGAAGAGAGTATAAGGAAACCTTTGCACCAGTTGCAAGGATGGAGACAATGCGTACAATATTGCCAATAATAGCACAACAAAAATGAAAAGTGTATCAAATGGACGTGAAGTAAACATTCTTGAATGGAGTGCTGAAAGAGGAGGTGTATGTTGAACAACCTCCTGGCTATGAGGTAGAAGGCCAAGAACACAAGGGTTGTAAATTGCGGAAATCTCTTTATGGCTTTAAGCAAACACCGTGTGCATGGTACATTAGGATAGATGCTTACATGATGGAAAATGGGTTCAAAAAATTTGATGGTGAACCTACTCTCTACATCAAAGAAAATGACAATCAGATTCTTATTGTTCTTTTGTATGTAGATGATTTGATTTTTACAGGAAGTGATGATTCTCTCATTGCTGATTTCAAGGAAGTGATGAAAATTGAGTTTTAAATGACTTACTTGGGGTTGTTAAGATATTTTTTAGGCAAAAAAGTGAAGAAAACAGAAAATGGGATTTTTATCTCTCAAGAAAAGTATGTTGCGGAGATTTTGAAAAGGTTCAATATGCAGAACAGTAAGCCATCACCAACTCCAACAGTCATGGGGTTGAAGTTGAGAAAGGAAGATTGCAGCAGCAATGTCAATCTGACATTATACAAAATAATGGTTGGCAACCTAATGTATTTGATTGCAACTAGGCCTGATATAATGTATGTAGTTAGTTTGGTGCCCAAGGAGACACATTTGCAAGCAGCCAAAAGAATTTTAAAGTATGTCAATGGGATGAAGGAGTATGGTGTTCTATACTCTGCAACTGATGATTTTAGGATGATTAGTTACACTGACAGTGATTGGGCTGGAAGTTTTGATGATAAAAAGAGCACATCATGATATGTTTTTCATTTGGGTTCGGGAGCCATTTCATGGGCTTCCAAGAAGAAGCCGATAGTTTCATTATCAACAACAAAATCTGAGTATGTTGCCGCAACAACACCAATATGTGAAGAATTTTGGATGAGAAGGATGTTGCAGGATTTATGTCATGAACACGACAGAGCAACCAAAATTTTCTGTGATAATAGTTCAACAATTGCACTATCAAAGAATTATGTTTTCCACAAGAGGAAAAAGTACATTGATGCTAAATATCATTTCATAAGAGAATTAGTTAACAATGGTGAAATTGTCTTACAACATTGCAGGCCAAAGAAGAAATTTGTAGAAATATTCACAAAGTTGTTTGCACAGAAGAATTTTGTTTATCTTAGAGAATGTTTGGGAATGGTCAATGGCGATAGTTGTGATTAAGGGAGAGTGTTGGAAATTACTCCCAACTACCGCCATGAATAAACTGGCAGCAACCATATTTGAAGTTAATTCCTTTTGTTGGTGGCAGAAGGAGTTTGTAGAGAAGGAAAAAGCCCATATCCGCGGTTACTTACCTCATGCAATTTTTCCGTAACAGTACCCAACCATCACTCTGCGTTTAAATCCTTCCCGCCGTAAGCCTGCCTTTTGCTCGCACTATGAACTTTGCAAGTTCTTAACCTTTTCTCCTTAACACATTGCCGAACATAAATCTTCGCCGATGCGATATTGGTGGGACCCATCTTACCTATACACATTACCGCAAACAAATTGCAAAAAAACCTTTGTACTTCTGCCTTTCCTTACCTTTTTCCTTTTTCACACTTGCCACCGTTTAGCACATTGCACTTCACGCTTCCCACATCTTATAACTTACCTTTTGTACTCCGCTTCGAAACATTGCAATGGTGCGATGCGATATCGCCATCGCACATCGCAATTGGCAAATTATATTTTTAAGCCTTAACACTTCAGAATTATTTGTTTTAAGTTGTGATGTGGTATCACCGTCGCATATCGCAATCAAAAGTTCTTAAGTTTTCCAAATAAGTGGTCGTAGGCTAATATTTTCAAGTTTCCATGCGATCGCATATCGCACGTTGCAAGCTCAAGTGGATAGTGCCCAAGTTAAATGTTGTCACCGCCGGAATATGATATGCGATGCGGGCGCAGATGCGATGTGGTTTCAAATCCGAAACCTAAATAATTTCAAGTCTGACATTATATGTTTTGTACGTTGTTTCATGAAGAAATAACCGAACATAGCAAAATGAATTTTGGTTGTTACTCATCTTCTCCAGCATTGATTTTGCATTGAATTCTCAAGCTCCGCCATCTTTGTACTTAAAATATGTTTTTTGATATGTTTAGTAAAAAGTGTAAGCCTGCAGAAGCAGAAGAAATGATATATAATTGTTCTCTGGTTTTTACCTCTATGTGGCTCTATATATTTAATGCCCAACTATGTTATCATTGTTTTTATTTAATTTCCACATTCTATGTAAACCAGTTGTAGAGTGAAAGCATTTCCCCTATTTGTTTTCAGCTTCTCTAAATTTTTGCAACACCACTTCAGGTGGTGATAAATTGGCTACATCCATCAAACAAAACATTGACAACAACAACATCAATGTAATAACCATGCATTTGCTGGCATCAACAGATATTGCCAATTGCGCAGCCATATATATATTTCCTGGTAACCCAACTAAAAATGCTGGAAATAAAATTATGACGATAGGGACAATAACTAATATCAAGGTGGGGGGAAATGGTATTGAAAGCAAGGTGAGAAACCAATACCATAGATGTCAAACAAAAGCCAATATAACATTAAACAAAAGCCTTGATGTATCGAAGAGAATTTCCATGAGATTCACGGAAAAATAAGAAGAACCTGCCACAAACAAAATATATGAGTTTGGGTTAGGTTATTCTCCAATAGCTGCGACCAAAATGACCGCCAATACATTGGTGACAGTAAAATTCCCTCCATCCGAGAGAAAAGCTTCATCCATTAGATCTTCCAACAAAATATACAAGAAAACACTTTCTATTTATATAGTAAATTAAATTTGGAGAGACCGACTCGTAAATCACGAATATTTATTGCACAACTCGTATGCAAATAGTCAAATAAGTATTGCGATTAGTAACCTATTTAAATTTCACAATACTGCATCTAGACTCACCAATAAACCTACATGTAGAAACTATACCCCTTTATTCATTGTACGGATAAGCCGTACTGCAGATTTATCTCTCAATAACTTAAGGTGGTTTAACTACAAATCAATTTGTCTTTGAAAGCGTCTCAGAGAATTGAATCCGTGAAAGACTCGACCCATTAAACTAACTCTCAAAGTTACATAAAAAAATGTTTTAATACATGAAATGTTAATTATTTTAATATTAATTATCAACTATGATATATTATTAATATTATTAAATACAAAAGAATTAGATATTATTTCATATTGAAGTATGGGAGAGGGGAATTGTTAAATTTTCTATTGAAAAATACTTTATCTTAAATTAATTTTAAATTATATATATATTTTTTGTTTGTCTAGTTGTTAAAGTTTTTTAAAGATTACATTAAGCTAGATCCATGGCTTGAAAAATGGCTACTCAGGGGTATCTAAACCCATCTAGCCTACACCACACAAATCCTTAATATGGCTCGATCTTTTATCCTTAATATCGGTGGATTTTTCACATGGAATTTCCAACGGATGACCTTCACATAGAGAGTCACTTAACAATACACCTCATAAATTAATCTATTGTTGATTTAAAATAAATTTAATTTAATTTTAAATATGTAAATATCTTAAATTATGTTACTTATGTAATTAAAACTATCATTTTTTTTTTTTTTTTTAATTATTTTTATGGATAAGACTTAAATGATTTTATAATAAAAATGTCATTTTTTCTTTGTAGTTTTACTATTTCTTATATAATTTTTTTTTTGGAAAATAAAAATAATAATTGTTTTTTCAAGTATATTACACTTAAAAATAGTAACTTTTATTTTATTTTTATTTTTATTATTATTTTAATTTATAAAATTAATTTCTTACTACAAGATTTTGTTAAGCTACTTATTTTATGGTTTTGATAAGATATTTATTATATAAAATTAAGTTAGTTAATATGAAGAAATATAAGCTGAGTTATAGACATTCAATTCTCAATAGAAAATGATATAATAATCACACCTAGAACATCTACTTTTGAGAAATAGTTGAAGAAAATGTTTTTCATTTTGAAAGTATAGTGTTCTCGTAACTAATTTTTATATTAATTAAAATAACCATTCTTTTTTCCTTTTCTCTTGCCCTTTCCAAACTTTTCCAATGTCATAATGTGACCAAATAGACAGTGCCCAACTTCAATAGAAATTGCAACCACTATTGTCGTATTCCTTCTTCACTTGTGAAACCTCCTTTTCTGTAAAACAAGCTCTGTTACCAACTATCACACCCCTATGCTAGTGGTGTCTTCCAACGACACATAGGCTAGGTGCATCACCGCCGAAATCTTTTGTTTCTCACTACTTAACCTTATGGACTACGCATACTCAACACTTACTAATTTTTTTCCTAAGTGTTATCATGCAGAGGAAATTACTTCAATTATTTTCAATTATTTATCTTCCTTATGCAGTGGAATAAATCATAAATCAACAGTGTACACACATATCATATATGGGAGGGGAAATCCCAAATTAAGTCTCCCCACTCTAATAAAAATTATGCAATTATAATTTTATAAAATTATACAATTTACAAATTCATGCACCCTCTCAACGACCCGCACACTCCTTCCAAGTTCGTGCACCAACCGTGCGCCGTTCAACCAAAACTATTATCATGCATCCCCTACATGTTCTTCATGTTTGTTGTCTCGTGAAACCTCTGGCCGTGACCTGCACTCATTCTGTCAATGCCTGCGTGAGCCAGGATTATGCAGGAACACAATAAAACATATAAATAAACATAAACACAAAGATTCAATATGGATAACACTTCATTTCATTAATATCAAATAGCGAAAAATGCTTATAGACCGAATGGAAAAGAACGTAGCTAGGGCGATGGTAGCTTATCTCTTAGAAGAGATGTGGTGACTAAATGCTTCTAAACTACATTAAAATGAGGCCCGAGGGCCTTTTTATTAGTGAAACACATGAGAAAACCCGAAAAAATCAAAACCCTAACCCAAGGAGATGAAACACCAGGAGTTTGTGGGCCCTGTTAGGGTTATTTGGGTAGCCAACTTCCTGTGCTCATAACTTGGTCATATTATCTTCATTTTACGTGTAAAATAAATAAATATCTCTCTAAGTACTACCATATTTTCCATAAGCCCTACAGACCTCAAAAAAATGTCGTTTAGTGGTTCAAAACTGCTCTGGAAGTTAAGGACCCAAAAAAATACTAAAAATAGTAAATGTTGCTATAAACAAGGAAACTGATGAAATGTACTGGAGATCTAGTTGGAATAGGTGGGTGGCCACCATTTTACTCCTGGATCATTCCTCCCCCTTTAGGAAGCAATGGTCCCCATTTCGTGCAAAGCCTCCATGACGTGAGGAAATTTCTGTTGAACTTGGTCCCTCATGAACCACTTGCCATTGTGAAGGAGTTGGCCTACTCTTACAACTCGATATAGTTGCATCCTCTGTTGGAAAGTGTTCTCGATATGTTTGTGCATGATTCGATTAGTTGCGGATTGTTCCAAGAAATATCGATTTAACTATATTGGTGTGAGTTGTTCTGCAATGTCGGATGTGTCCAATAATGGTGGAAAGTAGGGCCGAAGGTGGTCCACATTGAAAGTGGGTGTAGACCAAGGAATGACGGAATATTAAACTCGAAGGCATTGTCCCCTACAACTTTGGTGATGATGTATGGCCCATATTGAAGCGGGCAAAGCTTGTGGTGGGGTATACTGAGGTGCTCCTTCTGCGAATGAAGTCAAAATTTGTCGCACACCTAGAAGTTGTGTGGTACCCGATGCTGATCATGTCGATGTTTTTACTTAGCATTGGATTGTCCAATATTTCATGGAATTATTGGTAGATTTGTTGAATGTGCTCATTGAATTTATTTTCCTTGTAAAATCCAGACTAGACATGAGCCGAATCTTCTTGAGTATTCACAAATGGCATGGCCACATCAATGGGACATCGTTGCTGGAATCCCAAACCCATCTGAAAGGGGTTGTGGCTAGTTGAGCCATGGAGAGCCACATTATAGTTGTGCTGGACATAGGGGAGGTTTTCATCCCATGTGCATGGATTCTTCAAGTTGTAGATGTGTAGGATGTGTATGATCATCTTGTTGATGACCTCTATCTCGCCATAATTTTGGGGGTGGAACATTGTGGAGTTAGTGAGTTTGGCATCCAGCATCAACAAGAGACTTGACAAAAATTTATTGAGGAAAATGCTATCCCGATCTGAGATAATGGACTATGGGATACCAGATTGTACCCACACTCGTTCAAATAACAATCTAGTAGTGGCTTCTACTGTGATATTCTTCTTGCACGCCACCATAATTTCTGTCTTAGAGAATCCATCGATGACCACAAAAATTTTATTTTCCATGTTTTGTAGAAGGAAGGTCGGACATGCAATCCATAGAGATGGATTCCCAAGGTCGACTAGGGGTAGGAAACAGAGTATACATCCCTTTAATTTTGATGGTCGGTGTGAAAATGACGCAAGAAATGCAAAATCTGGTGTACCTCCTGACATCTCGTCGAAGGTTTGATCAATAGAAATAATTCTGAAAAAATTCCTTAGTTTTCTTAACCCCAAAATGTACAGCAACCCGACTGTAGTGTGGTTGCCTAATAACCTTAGCATGCTCGCTTGAAGGAACACATAGGTGTCCTAAGTGGCATAACAAGTATGGTTGGAATAATCATACATCATAAACATTAAGAGGAGAGATGGCACACAATACCTCGTCCATGAAGGGCTTGATGTTGTAGGGAATGCGACACTGCTGGCTAACGCGAAGAACCCATCCTTGGTGAAGCCACCTGATGGTGTATGACTGTAGGTGTGTTGTGGGTGGCTGGACCAATTTCTTTATGACCTTTGCTAAAATGAGGTTCTTTTGGCTCTCGCTGTCGAAAAAGAACTGTGCTTGGGAACCCTTCACCCACAGTTGGGAATGGAAGAGGAAATCCCCCTCCTCTGCATATATAGGTTCCTCCTTCTCGATCTTGGAGGTGGAAAAGGTGGAGTTAGAATCCAAATCGATAATGTTCTTCACTTTTTTTTAAACCTTGTCAGGTTCTAACTCAGAGTCGGAACATGCATCTGATTTAGAATCATTCAGCTCAGCCACTAGTGACTGCTTGCCCCGACACTCACTTGTGTTGTGAGTGGAGCTCTTATGGAACTCACACCACTTTACCGTGTCCTTATTTGGATTCGTAGTGTTTTTTTTCTCTTGCGGCTTTGGTGGATTGTCCTGGGACACCCCACCTTGTCTTTGTCCTTTATTTTGTAGTTTAGGGGCACCTTTCCCTTACTTCTGATTCGCAGATCCAAAGTCTCACTTCTTCTCTTTGAATTTCTGCTCAATATTGGAAGCATACCGGTATGCTACATAAAGCGAGGAGATGTCAAGGAACTCCATTTCCTCCTTAATGTATCTATGCAGAAAACTAAGGTACATTAGCACCAAATGTTTTTCCAAATATTTGATACCCAAATTTCTGCACACGGTATGGAACATATTCGTCAGCTCATGTACATATTGATCCCTTTGTTATCGCAACGTAGTCCATTGTATGTACTTGTCTTGATAGCTCCCCATGGGATAATATTATTCCTTAATGGTGTCTCGGAAAGAATACCAAGTGGGTGCGACTAATAATAGAGAGGATTCCCTCTCGTCCTTTTTCTCATAAAAGGTTTCCCACCAGTCTTCGACATGGGTGGTGACTTTGACCAGTGAAAAAGTAATATTTTCCCAATTGGAAGAGTCATGAACCAAGAAATATCCTGCTAATATATCAACCATATATCTATGACATCTGCATCTATTTGTTCGTCAATATAGGAATGTCAAAGTGTACTTGTACTTTAATAGGAGTGGAACCTCCAGAGTGGTTGTTGGATGAAGATGCACCATTGGTCAATAGTCGTTGAAGGATCTGAGCAAATTAATCCATCATCGCATTACTTTGTTTCTCGAGGGAATCCTCGAGAAATATTTTGAGAAGATATCCTACTCCCACATTTTATTTTATTCTACCATGGGAGGCCTTCGGGGTTTGCGAGGTTGATCTTGCAAAGGTTGAACTAGATCGAGCCCTAACTCCTTATACCCGAACCTCGTTGCAGACACGCAAAGAAAGATCGATAAAGAGAAGATTGATCTAATACCACTGATCCAAAATTATGTAGGAACACAATAAAACACATAAATAAACATTAACATAGATATGCAACAGGAATACACTTCATTTCATTAATATAAAATACTAAACAATGCTTACAGACTGAATGGAAAATAAACTAGCTTGGGCGATCATAGCTTATTTATGAGAAGAGATGTGAGAGGTTACATGCCTATAAACTACATTAAAATGAGGCTCAAGGGCGTTATTATTATTGAAAAACATGATACAATGATAAACAACCAAAACCCTGACGCCAAGAGATGAAACAACAAGAGTTTACAGGCCCTGTTGGGGTTAGTTAGGAAGCCAAATTCCCAAGGCCATAACTTGATCATACTATATTTGTTTGGTGCTTACAATATATCATCAGAAATGCCTATCCAGGTAATAAAGAATATGCCTCCAGCCCTTGCCTACTGCGGAACTAAAAAAAATTCCATTTACGGGGTCAAAACTACTCCGGCAGTTGAGGGCCCGAAAAACTACTAAAAATAGTAAACGATGTTATAAACAATGAAACTAATGAAATCAAATGGAGGTCTCAGTGGAATAGGTGGGTGGCTACCAATTCCCTCCTATATCACCACAACCTACCAGTCAACCATAGTGACCCATGACCCTTTGTTTTGCATGTTGGTCCACTCAGTGTTATTCTGTCACGGTCCGATGGTTCACTGGTCTTGCGACACCATTGTGCAACGCTGTAACATATTCATTGTAGTGGCCTGCTTGCATAGTCATGCAGCGACCAAATGCAACATTCCACCTGCACAACCCACCATTCGGCCCATTGGTCATTCTTCCATGCACAGTTGTGTAGTGGTCGGGCCGGCCTGCTCTAATACAAAACCGTACCACAGTTTACCTGACCTAAACTCCATTGCAACTTGACCTATAGAAACCCCTAATTAGCCTTGCCCACGAACTTCACCACAGTCTGTTTGTCTACCTGAAGTTGTCTTACCAACTCGTTTGAGGATTGTTGTTTCTTTTTTTTCATTATGTTTTCTACCTCTGCGATGAACGATGATGATCCCCTCCAACGAATTCTCTAGGACATATATATATATATATATATATATATATATATATATATATATATATATATGTTTGACAACTATTGGATTTTATTATGCAATTATCGTGCCTCTTGGGTTCGCAATGTGTCGGCCCACCCATGTTCACCCAACACACTTGTGCGCAACACCAACATGCACCCCTTCCTAATTTTACTTAACCGAGCCGACCTACCCATGGATATGTCATTTTCCAAAGTTAACCTAACCGACTTATCCATCTGCTCGATAACTCGTACACCCAGTCGCTCGTCCACCCAGGCGCTTGACTTGTGTTGTCCAACTCGTCTGCTACCGGGTGACTAACCCAACTCATCACACCCATGTCACCCATGCACTCTCGCTATCTCAGTCGCTCTTCATGATGTGTGGGCACCCGCCCAAAATGGTGCAGCTGCTACATGCACTCTCCAATCGTCACCTTTAACCATGATGGGGCTGCACATAACTGAACATCTCCACCTGAGTCACCTTTAACCAAATGCCTCCACCTGATTTTCCTTTAACCGAACAAGGGTAACCATAACACATCATGAGCGCGCCTGTATCACGACTTGAGTTTTTTGACTCTCCTTGGGTTCTCCCAACTGGAAGTCCTCACACTCCCTGATCCATTCGTGTGAACCCTTTTCCTTTAGATATTTTCCATGAATGATCTCTTATTAGATTCTAGACTCATATATCTCCCACCAAAAGCTCTTTGATAGTAAATCCCATTCAAAGTTCTCAGTATTGATAATTCTCCAACCACTTAATTCTTCCTCATTATGATATTATCCATACTAACCAGGTGAATTTTCTTTCCCACCTTTTAACAACACCATATAAAATTTCATAACTTTATTTGTCCCTTATCCCCAATAATGGCTAGAGTATCTATATAAAAAGTAATTTTTTTTTCCTCAGTTTATTTATCCTTTATCCCCAATAATGGTTAGAGTATGCATGGAAAAGTTGCAAGCACATTTATATAATGGTTTATTTAAATTTAACGTCTCAAGTAAGACATCACTTTACATTAAACATTCATTTTAAACCTCAAATCTACAAAATATATAAAAAGATAAAATCTTTGAATGTGTAGTTTTTTAAAATTATTTATCATAATATTAATCAGTTTTAATAAACATTTATCTTAAAGCTTAAATTTATCGAATATATAAAAAAGATCAATATGTACTTTTAAAATTGATTTAAAAATGAAATATATATATATATATAATATTTAATTCTATCTTATATGTTAATTTTTCATATTAAATAATTAAAATAATTACACATTAAAAGATTGACCCACTTCATAAATTAACTTAAAATAAACTTAAACCTATTTGTATAGATATGTAAATAGATATATACATATGAAATTATCGATATTTCCTTTAATTAGATTATTTCATTCCATTTATTAATGTAACTTTCTCTTCTTTAGTGAACTTGTCACTCCAAATTGCATTATAAAACATTTAGCAACTTTGTAACTATTTTTATTATTTTAATATAATTTAAATTTAAAATATTATTTAATTAAATAAAATTATAATTGACACAAATTAATTTTAAATAATTAAATAAAATTTTCCATAGGGCCTTGGATGAATTGTGATCGCGTGCTCTATTAACGTAGTCTTTGATGTTAACTCACCAGTTCAATTCTCTACCTGATCGGGGTGATATATTGGATATGGTGAAGATGTATTCCTTCCAAGCTTACAAAACTAAATAATTAAATAACTTTATGTTTATGGATGGTGATCGGTGGTGCTATCTTAAAGTGTTCACTGATATTAATTCATAACACTCCCTACTATGAAGTCATCAGTTTGAGATAATGAAGATGTGGTCCCACTATTTTTTAACGAAAAAAATAAAATTAGAAAAACTTCGCAGTGAACCAACTCACTACTACACAAAGGACACTTTTAAGACATTTTTTTAAGACAATAGAATTTTTTTGTCTTAAAAAGTCACTTTTTATTTTAGTTATTTTAAATTAAATTTTAATATCATTTGAATTGTCTTAAATACAAAATTTAAGACAAAAACAATTTGAGACAAAAATATTTTAAGAGAAAACATTACATTTAAGACAAAAATAGTTTGAGGAAAAAATATTTTAAGAAAAGACTTTATATTTAAGGAAAAAATGTTTAAGACAAAAATAATTTAAGAGAAAACTTTATATTTAAGAAAAAATAGTTTGAGACAAAAATATTTTAAGGCAAAATTTTATATTTAGGACAAAAAAAAGTTTGAGACAAAATATTTTAAGACAAAACTTTATATTTAAGACAATGGCCACTTAAGACAATGGAAATTAAGAGGGAAACCATTTAATACAATTAACAATTAAGACAAAACCATATCAATTTATGAAAATATTATATAACACCTCCAAAATTGAATCTGATAGTGCACCCTTAGTACGCCAGCTTGCAGGCTACTATTGTCTCGTTCCTATAAAGAGGCTTCTATTTCACTTTACATTGACTTTATCTTATAAATGAAACGATTTCTTGGTCTCTTCGTTTTGGTGGGGTAGGTGACTCTGAAGAACATGAGAAATTTTCCTGGAAATATTTCTCGGACATCAATTCTTCTTCTATCCCTTTGATCTCTATTGATACGATTAGAGAAAACTTGTCTATCATTTTATTCAACACTACTATACAATGGGAGATTTTAAGAAATTTTTTTAAGACAAAATAATTTTTTTATCTTAAAATTTTCAATACAAAGCGCTAGTAAAAAATGTAAAAGTAAAGGATTATGGGGTTTTTGTTTATGTTGTTGATGGGTTCTTCAAGAAGTAGAACGATGGAGGCCGACAACAAAGGTGCTCGGTGAGACAAGAGATGGAGGAAATTTTGTTGAACATCGATAATAAGTAACATCGTTTGAGTACTTTTAAGAGTCTCCATCAATTGTGTTTTAATTAGTGTTTTGTTAATGTTTCATTTATTTTGAATGCTACTTCTATCTGTTGATTGCTACTATTAATACATTGTTGTGTTGAAACTTCTGACTGTGATTGGCAACATGGATTAGATTCACCTGAAGGGTGATGGAAGAAAATTACAGAATATCCATAGGCAGAAAATATGACTACTTTAAATTCTCTACTACAAATTTTATGAGAAGCAAATATTGAGGATAAAAGATAGGATTGTGGAAGCATTAGTCACAAAATTCACAAGGGACGTAATTTTGGCTTCAAGTGTGGAGGTAGATGGATTAAATGTAGTCTTTGTTGGTGCAATTACTGGAATTGTTGGGTCCAATGTGTGTAAGCATAATTATCTGAGCTATATTCAATTTTTATCATCATTCTCGATGATATTAAGCATCTCTAATTTTTCTTTTGCTTCAAGGTACACTAATAAAAAAATACTTTCCATTCTAGTTATTGGCCTACTCTGTGGTCTATCTAAGATGCACTAGTTGGTTGTTTACGTGGTCTTTCTTCTGAACCTTTTCTCTTGTGGATCTTCCTGCTCCTTCTTTAGTTTGGGATTGGTCGATCAAGGGATTTATGATGATCTTAGCTGCTACCCGTTGGCCTTCTCTGTGGTGTATCTAAGACACGCTGGCTGGTTTTTTTACATGGTCTCTCCTCTGAGCCTGTTCTCCTATGGATCATGTTTCTCCTCTATTATTTGGTATTGGTCAATAAGAGGATTTCCGAGGATATTTACTACTATGTAAGTACATTCATGTTTTTTGGTGGATTTGGTAACATATTTGAATTTTGAATTCGATCACAAAGGAGTCTCTTAGGGTAATTAATTTTTTTGGGGGGATATTTATTTGCGAAGTTGGCCATTAATTATATGAGGGACAATCCCATTAGGGGAATTTTGAGGTCTAAAATGGGCCTCATAAGAAAAATGTAAAACAAAAATAAACTTTATGAGATCCAATAGGTTTCAAGATGATGATGTCAACCATGGGGGATGATTAATCATTTTTTAATTAAAAGGGTGAAAATATTAAAAAATAATAAAATAATAAAACTACTTTTTCAACTTATCTCCCAAAGTTTTTACTCAAATTTCGAGCGAGGGTACTCGTTGGATCAAAAATTTAATTCATCATCCAAGGAGTACTGATGTTGCATACTTTCGATGGACCCTACTACATGAAAAATGAGAAACACAAAAAAAAATGTTATTACAATCAAGTTTTTCATTTATTTATCATTTTTCGTGTAGCAGGACCCATAGAAAGTATGCAACATGGGTACTCCTTGGATGAGTAATTAAATTTTACATCCAATTAGTAATCCAAACTCGAAATTTGAGTAAAACATTTTGGAGATAAGTTGAAAATATGAGTTGAAAAAGTAGTTTTTTTCTTTTTTCCCTCTAAAATTTGATGATGTCGTCAAATCTTATTTTATTATTTCCACTATTATTTTATAATTTCCTTAAGAGGCCCATTTTAGACCTCAAAATTCCCCTAATGAATTAATGGTTTGCACCATCATTGAATATATTTTTCGATTTTGTTCTTGATGACATTTTCTGAAGGACATTAGTTGACAATGATTGGCCAACCTATTGTATTTGAAGGGGTATCCTAGTGGATTGAGCTAGTGACAACCTATATTGAGTGGGGTAAATAATTAATAAGTGACATTAATGTACCATGTCTACATATTTTATCGAGGTTTCTTCAAACACTACTACATAAGGTATTTTTGAGTAATTCTCTCTACTTTGGTGCACATATACGAGGGATTGTAGAGTGCCAATGGTGTATGTTATACAATTTTCCAATACATCTATCGATAGGATGTCACTTGATATTGAAGGACACTAGGGCAATGATGTGTCATTACTTGATGTGTTGGTACATTCAACTACTGAGACAGAGAGTCGTGGTCTCCCTAAGTCAGGAGTCTAGCCCTTTGGGACATATCTTGTACATGCAACAATACATGTGGTTTTGAATGTTTCGGTATCCCCACAGATTATTGAACCCAAATGTGGTAATCTACAAAAACAAAAATTCCATCATTCGGAGAAAAATAAGGAAGCTAAGGTTGATCTAGATTATCATAAACTCGTTTTTTGTTTCGATGTTTTTTGGGATCATGTTGTAGGATTACAACAACGAGCTTTGATGGGTAAGTAGTTTTATCTGTGAATCGATGGCTCACAGATGGCATCCCGGGTTAAACATTGGTACCCCATTCTTACGTACTCTCCTCTTTTCATCATTTTATACAATCAGTGGTTATGATTCCAGTTTATTAATGATGACGATGATGCAAATATTTTTGGATCATATTGGGTTCATGACCATTGTTTCCTCTCTTTACATCACTGACATGTGGGATTTGATCAATACATATAATTTTCACGAAAGAAATTGGTTTCGATCTAAACAGGTTGGTTTCCCCCTCATATTATGGTCATGTGAATCAATAATGATGACTGACAATTCCGTTGGTAAATTTGATTTCTTGGAGGAAGCAATCCTCCTACAGAGAGATAAAAATATCGCATGGCTTTTGGTAGAGGTGGACTTTATTGTTGGCCTTTGCACAGAGGTGGATCTCAATTAGGGTGGCTTCTCTACTAAGTAGAAAATTGACTATTGAGATATTCGTTTTCGCTGCCTCGGTTTTCATAATGTTGAACATTTGGTTGTTGAGTGTCCACGTAGATGTGTAAATAGATGACATGGAATATGAAAGAGTGTTTATGACGGGGGTCATCCATTAACATCTATACACTCTCTCACGGCTAAATAGCTTTATCAGAACTCTCTCTTGGGTAAGCTTCAAATCACACCACCTATGACATGTCATGAGAAACATATTCATAATGATTTGGTATCGAGTGTTTTTTATCGTAGTAATTCTACTTTCCATCCTTTACGTATTGTTTCTCCAAATATTTAATTGTCACATTCTGATTGTATTGAACATTCTTCATCATTATTTGTACCATAAATTTCTCCCTATTTGGAAAATTTGGAATCTACCCACAGTCTATCTTTTGATGCGAATGGGATGAATTCCACTATTGATGACTCATTGATTGTTAGCCTTGGCCCTACTCACATTCAATTTGGGACTTTTTCTGGAGACCTTTCTCCTATTAATTCAATGGGGAGTGATATTGATTTTCTCTTATTTCACCCTAATATCCATTCATTCATCGTCCTCTCCTAAGATATCTATCAGTCCCAATTCTCATCATAATGTGACCATTAAGAAGGAAAAATGTTTAAAACATTTTAATCATTTTAATGGGGTTGATACTGATCTTCACAATATTTCTACAAGAGTGGATCCCGATCCATAATCTTCTGTTACATCAACTTATGTTTCTTCTTTCTCTCCTGTTTAGGTCCCTAGAGATTACTTTCTAAATTACGAGAGCTTACCAAGATAACCAAGTACATAAACATCAGGGGCTTAGGGAGTGCCCAAAAAATTCTCATACTACGGCATTTGATTGGGGTTAATCACCCCTATATTATCCTTTTCAAGAGATGAGGATGATTGGAGACAAAATTTGGCCCATTCTCCTCCACATTTGTCCCTAGTGGCAGGTATATGTTGTGGATGATTTGGGTTTATCTATTGGTCTTGTAGATTTCTAGGATCCTAAGGTCATGAATTTTCTTTTCTATAAATACTTTACAACTATCCCTCTACCTAGTTTCATCTGGGGATTAGAGGATGGATTCAATATTCTTAATACATGTGCGCCATATTCTTCCAGGGTAAATTAGAATTATATGACATGTTAAATATGGGGTCCCTTATTCTAGCAGGGGATTTGAACCTCACCATTGAAGATAATGAGGGTTGGGGTGATAATTGCAGAGTGGACCCATTGGCAAGGTCATTGAGTGATATTTTTGGCAGGAACAACTTGGTGGATATTTTGTTGGCTCCCTTTATTCCGACATGTAGAAATGGTTGGGTTGGGTCCATAGGCATCACTAAGAGACTTGATTGTTTCATTCTTCATGAAATTTTTGTGGAGTGCTTAGGGTTTCTTAAATATTGGGTTATTCCATCCCAAATTCTAGACCATTACCCTATCATACTACAGTGGCACACAGATGGGGATTGGGGTGGTATCCCATTCAATTTTAATCTCTAGTGCTTAAAGATTTCTTGAATTTTATTCATTAGTGCATATTTTTTGGGTGGTATGATTATACCCCTTGATCACACACCTGCAAATTTGTCCCATTTTCTGACAGCCAAAATGTCGCTCTTGCGACACACAAGTGTCCCAAGAGCGACACTTTGAGGTTGTGAAAAACGTCGTTTCTTGTCCCATCGCAATTCCGACACTTCTAATAACTGTCGATAGAGAGACACTAGACATGACACATGTCTTCATTTAGGAAATATTACAATTGCACTGTTTATTGTCGCTATTCCACCGCTTTTTGGGTGGTGTAGTTATTTTGACGTTTTTTGGGTAGTGTCGCAAGAGCGACGATTTTTTAGTAGTGTTGCTATTCCGAATTTTTTAAGGTCGTGTCGCAAGAGTGACGATTTTAAGGTAGTGGGGCAAGATCGACTATTTTTTAGTACTGTTGTTATTCTGATTTTTTTAAGGTAGTGTTCAAGAGTGACAATTTTAAGGTAGTGTCACAAGAGCGTTGATTTTTTAGTAGTGTCGCTATTTTAATGTTTTTAAGGTAGTGTCGCTATTTTAATGCTTCAAGCAGGTAGACCAAAAAAATATTCCTTAAATTCTATTTAGCCTCGTGAAATAAACTTTCTCCTTGCCTTAGGTGGGGCAGGGTGGAACTAATTAGCCACGAAAGTTTGGGTAAATAAAAGTGGTGGTTCCAGGACTTCCTTCCGATAATCAAAATTTAGGTTAGAAATAAAAGGCATTATAACCCCTTGCCAATTTTTTCAAATAGGTGGAAATGTAAAAAGTAAGTGTAATGAACCCTTTCCTTCCTTATTGATTTTCCTATTCTATATAGGCTAAAGCACATATGTGGGCTTCTCCCCTTGTGGAATGGTAGGTCCTGCTTGAAAAGAGTAGTAATTTCAATACTACAATATGTCTACCCCCGCCATTCCTAAGTTGAAAAAAACCCTAGCCACCCATGCCTCCCATCGATCCCATCTGGATCCTCCAGAAAGCTTGATCAACCATGCCTTCCTTTCGCGATCGGGAAGATTCAATACTGAAAGGTGGTGTTCCTTATCCTTTGTAGTTTGGTAAGGTGAAAAACAAATGCTCCATTTTGGGGTAGGTCCCTAACCTAAATCAAATTGAGTTGGTTTTCCCGTTTAAATGGCCCAATATAAGGTAGATGAACTAGTAAAATGTGGCACACATCTCCTCTCTAGTTTTAGTGCCCGAGAGATTTGTGGATAATAAATCTACCAAGTCATCAATAAAGGCAAATAGTTTGGTAGAAAACATTTCGAAGGACATCCCACTCCGAATTTCCCTTGTGGCTAAGGATTCAAGATCCATGGAGAAATCTAAGGTCATCAAAAACCATAATAGTTTGGAAGAATCTTCTAAAAATCCTTTCCTAATGGATAAACCCCATTGGATATATGATTCCAAAGTTGTATTTGTAGCAAGTAGTTCATCTTGAAAGGTGGAGGGAACTAAACACAAAGTGGAAGGCACAAATCTATTGATTAAAAATTAAGACTAATTATGGAAAACTCTCAAAAGGAATATTTGGGGATAGAGGGGAAAATAATTATGACTATGAAATGGAGGCTTAGAACAATAAGGATGCTAAAATATAGTTCACCCATGAAAATTCTGGTTCCGAAAAAATGAGAGGGATATGAGGTGCCCATAAGAAGCTAGCCCACAAAGGAGTGTTTATCATTTACAAAGAAGATATAATAATAATCCTAGAGCTTGATACTCAAGAAACTGTAGAGTAGCTCTAGAGGAGTCCTCAAGACTAAAAGAAAAAAAAAACTTAATGCACCACAAAAACTTGCCATCATAGATCTAAAAAGAAATTAAAATATTTCATTACAGAGATGACCTTGAGTTTGTCATATTACCATTTTTGTTGTACTAAATTTCCATATCATGAACTTACATCAAGTAATATTCAATTTATGTCAACATACTCCATTTGTAAATGGCCAGTATGCTTATAATGTTAGATGGAGCAGACTGGGATTGTAGATCCTTGCATTGATAAATTTGGTTTCTTAGCTTACATTCATTCTAAGTCATGGTTCATTTTTTTCATACTTCATTCTGAAATGTTGGAGGTGTTTTCTTTTATAGATTATATTCAAATACCTAGTGCCCCAGCATGACTTGATAAGAGTGGAGACTTGTTTTCTTCTATTTTGAGTTGTTTTTGGAAGGAATTGATGTTGGTTGTTTCATAAAGGAAAGAAACATTGATGCAGGTTGTTTACCATTTTTTTTAATCAAGAAAAATCCAACCAAAATATAATTATGTCCACCAGACAAAATATCTTCCATACCTTAATTTTACATGCGTGTGCATGCTTGATAAATTTTAAATCACACACTTATGTACTATAAATTCACCATTGGCTAACCCACAACCTTGTACTAGAGCCAAATCCAAAAAGATAAAAATATCCCAGGGCATCAAGATCCCCATCAAGGAAGGATGATGACCCAATGCAGATCCTATGGAGAAACTAAGGATAACCCCAAGAAAATCAGACCCTTGGATACAACTCCACAACATTTCAAAGATATGCTTCAAGCTTGGTCCAAGCAATTTTATAACTATCAAGTAGAAATTTTCATTGCTAGAACCCTTTTATCAAGTGCCCAAGAGCCTCGGATCACATAAATAAAGGTATCTGGTGATTCCAGGGTTAACCGCCTTGGTGCAAGTAAGCAACATGCTTCCATGGCTAAATACCTGAAAGCATGTAAGCAACATACATCATGATATGTGAGCATACATCATCCTCACATCCACAAGGAGAACAATATTGAAGCTAACTAACTCTGAGGAAGAAAACCTGCCAATAATCAACATCTACAATGGATAAAATAACTGCAGCACCTCTAGAAACATATCCTACAGAGTCATCTCTCCAAGGATTTCAGATGAGATAGATGCTTTCAGTTATAAACTATGACCCTTAAGAAAACCAACATCCATTAATAGGGAAGCTAGAGTCAAATAGACAAAAAATATGTACAAATATTATAACCACTGGAGATAACACATGGCCTCTTCCAGTAAATATTAAGAGGCTCATCAGGAACAGACAAAATACATTAAAAATTGATATGATAAAACCATCAGATATGCATCCCATGGAGATTGTAGAAGCAGTTGATAGGCTTTAGGAAATACTTGAGGTTGTTCGTGGTGATGACCCCATCAGTATTGAATCGCATAAGAATGCCACTCTGTTTTTCAACATTTTTCTTCGAAGTACATTTACTAGTAAGCATGTTCTCAAGGAGTACCACCTTACAAGGGAAGCATTTGAATGGGTAATTGGTGAGATAGAATCTCGATTTCTGCAGTCCTTAGTTTCTCCAGGTGAGTTGATTGGTTGTGCTGCAACCCAAAACATTGGTGAACCAGCTACTCAGATGACACTGAATACATTCCATTATGTTGCTGTTAGTGCAAAAAATGTTACTATCGGTGTCTCCAGGCTGAGGGAAATCATAAATGTGGAAAATATTATTAAAACGCCATCACTGTCTATGTACCTAAAACGTGAGGTTAACATGACAAAGGAAAGGGCCAAAAATGTGTGGTGTGCTTTAGAGTACACAATTGTTACACCATTTTTTGTTCATATAACCATTTACAATTAGATGGATCGAAATACACCACCTAAGACAAATTTTGTCATAGTAAAATTGCTTTCACTATAATAAATAATTTAATAAACCATAGTTTAATAAGTTATTTCTAATCCAAATAGGAAACCTCGTGAGGAATAATTAGTTAAACCACTATTTAAATAATATTCCTGGCCATATTTAACCCAATTAATGAGAAATAATTATATAAATCATTATTTATGCTATTATTCTCTAGGAATAAATAATTAAATCATTATTTAATTAATATTCCTTGTTAAATTTGAATAAATAATTTAGGAATAATAAAATAAAACGCTATTTGTTAAATTATTTCTTAACCCTATCTTTGAAGTAATAAATAAATCATTTATTTGTTTATTGTTTATAAATAAAGGGATTTAACCAATTTAAATTCCTTTTCCCTCCAAAAAAATATAATAGAATATTCGCAACAGTTAGATCTAGATCTTAGTTAATAATATTTTATTATGCACCATTATCAAGGATAACACAATATTTTGTTATAAATAGGAGAGTTTTCCATTCATTATTTACCTTCGATCTTTTTCTCATGGTCAGACTTTGATCCTATTATAATTATCATACTTTGATTACTTTTATTTTATTTTTGCTTATTGAGCTCCCTTTGAGTACTACACGTCTTGGGTTTTCTACACCATTGAGAGAGAGAAACTTTGAAGTTGAAGTGTTGAGGACAACCAAGAACCCATCCCATTGAGGGGGACTAGTAATATCATTATTTTTTCCCTTCCCATGTGTTAATATAATATAAAAACTCTTTATAAATCTTGTTTTTCCCATTTGATATTTGGAGATACTCTTATTTCATATTACTGTTTAGCTGCTTTATTTTCATATATTTGGGTTTGTTTTCATTTGTTTCCACCATATATTGCATATATCAAGAATTTAGACAACCATAACTGTTTTTAGGTTTTGAATTTGTTTCGACAGTATATTGCAGATATCAAGAAGTTAGACAACCATAACTGTTGTTTGGGTTGTTGGTCATGTTCAGCTAAAGTAATCTCTTTTCGTACACTTGCGTTAAGAATTCATTCTAACAATTGGGTACTCCACTGGGGATTATTCATATTCCTGCATGACCATCTTCTTTAGTACCTAGGGTTTATATTTAGATATTTTTAGCCTCTTCATGTTTTTTTTTACCTTTTATGCCCTAAAACAGTAAAAATCTAACTTCCGAGAGTTTTTGGGTGTTTTCCGCAGGTAACAAGTATCAATCATGCCACAAATCACAAATGTTTTGGAAACCATCCACTCAAGATTCCTAGAACTGCAGCTTACACTTTTTAGCCAAGAACCGACAAGTTTAGGCTCAGGTTGCACCTATCATGCCCAGAACTGCGATTTCACAAGCCTACAGGTTAGTACCCGTGAGTTGTAACTTTTTTCGGGATTTTTTCTGTAACTTTCAGGGTTTGTTGAAATCACTGTTTTGGGTTGTATAACCTCTATCTCCAACCATCTTATGCCTGGATATGCTCAGTTTTTCTGTTTGAAGTAGGAACAAGCCACTTAGGATTTTAGTACACTTCCACCTTTTTAGGAGGGGTTTAGCTGAGTAGGTAGTCCGATATTTTGTAGTGCTTTCAACCATTGTTCCACATCTAATCTATATTTCTTTAAAATCCCTTTAGAATTATTATTATCTCATAAAAAACTCCCTCTTGAGTCTTGTTTGACCTTTCCCTTAGTGTCCCTCTTGTTTCCCTTAGGGTTTTAACCTGTCACCTCCCATTTTACGGCAGTTTTCCCTCTAGTTTCTTGTTGTTTTTTGCACCTCTTTTCAACAGATCCGAGTCATTAGATCCTTGTCCCTTAGACCTTAGATATTTTGACCACATTTTTTGTTTTGAGTTAATTTCGCCTGCCTCTCAGAACGATTGTTTGGGAGCCCTTATTTTTGGTTTTAAACTATGCATATTTAGCTGTTTATTTTATTGTTATTTCAGTTTTATTTACAGTTATACAACATTTTTCTTTTTCTTTATACACAACCATCTGACCTTAATTATAATTAACAAAAAGATTGCACACATGCACACCTAAGGCGAATATAACTTGGTTTACACCACCAAGCAAAGACACAAACATTGTAATTAATTTATCTACCCCTCTGCGCCTTTGTTTATCTCTCTTCATTATTGGGTATCTGTGTCTTGCCATCATTACGCCCCAAAGGTGCTTATCCCAAAGGCTCTTAGGCTTTCATCCTCAGTTTACATTAGGAAGACTTACTCCAAAGCATCGAGTCCGAGTTATTCTTCCATCGAGTCTCGATACCGACTCTGATTCTAGTCCATCGAACCCTCACACTGATTCCGAGCCTGGTTCTCCTATACCTCATTTTTTCACCATGTCAAGTGCCAATGCAGGTACTGGTCCTCAATATGGTGGTAGGCCCAACCCTAACTTTGGAGCCACTAGCAGTGGAACTACTACCGAAAACATTCCAGCTACTCCTTTGCTACCTTTTATGGCATGCTTAAGCCTCCCTGATTTCAACCAGTTAATTGACGACCTTATACACCATGATCCAGGTTGGTCTGTTATGCCAACTAAGATCCTTCTGAAATCCCTAACTCTGAAGGAAACACTAGATATGACCCTAATAATCATTTTTTCTCCTTTCACATGTGGTTTTCATCCAATTCTATCATTGATGACTCCATTTGTCTTCGGTTATTCCAGCCTGTTGACTAGGCCTCTGCCTCTCATTCCACTTTTGTGACTCTTGCTAAAGCATTTCTACCCTACTTCTAGTTACCTCTCCGATATGAAACCAGTATCAAGTTTTTTATCGCATTCCATCAAAATTATGCCACCCAGCTTTCTCATCATGTCCAAGAATGGCGTAGAAGGAGGAGCTTATGTCGAGCTCTTGCATCCGATGACCGTGTATATATGGATTGGTTTCTCAGAATGCTTTTTCCTTCTGTTAGTAAAGATGTCGCATATCACGTTCCTCACAATGAGGAAGAAGCTCTCCAAATAATGTTGAAATATGACTTGATCTATGCCTAATATGGTTATGTTTATACTACTTTACTAGATCTTCCTCGACTTGGTAGTGCCAACGCACTGGGGGCATCTCACACCGCCGATGGTATCATTGGATCTCTTCCACATCCATATACTCATCCTCCCATGGGTTATGGTTTCCCTCAGGAAGGGGCGATCTCCTCTAACACTTATCCCCCTCCCGAAAATATGTATCCAGGACAAATCACATTTGCTCCATTGCATCAACCGATGCCAGGGCCTGCTGTTTCTCAACCTGTTTACCCCAATGTTGCTCAAACTCCTTTCTACCCTTATCAACAACCCGGTGCTACATCCCCTTCGACATTAGCACCCCAACCTCTTATTCCATCTCAACCTCCATCCCAAAAACCACCTCCCCCTCCGAGTCAGGTGTATGCGCAGCAAAGTGCGACCGATCGTCCAAATTCCAAGAAAAAAGAGGAAAGGAAACAAAAACCAACCCGCGGAAGGTAATCATGGGTGCCAAACACTAACAACCAGCAATAGCCAATCAGCCCAAGCCATAAAGGCCTCTTCGTATGAACAAGCCTTGTTCTTGTTCTCACATCCATGGCCATTATACTCATGATCATCCCCTTTTACACCAGATGCACCAGTTTTGGGAAGCACAAGAAACATCTAGAGGATAGCTAGCCATGGCTTCGGCTCCTCCAAATAGTGCGTATGTTCAACTAGTTGTTTTTATTGATCCTTTTCCTTAGTAAGGATATGTAGCTGCCCAACCCCCTCAAGGTCAGGCCTCCCCTCAACCGTCATAACCTAGTACCCCTGAATACTAGATTAACATGATGAATTATCAAGTGGTTAATATCGTTATTTTCAACCTTCAAATTCGATTGTGCCAATATTGCAAGCCACCTGCTTCGTCTGGAACCGAGTCTCAAACCAAATTTTCCACATATTCTAGTTCGACACCAAATTCCCCTTTATAGATCCCTCAGCCATGGGCATAGGTCATTCACAAGATCCCCAAAGAGCAATTACACCGAACTGTTTCTTCTGCCAAAGTTGCCCAAAATTCAGCATAATATATGACTTGGCACAATCTCCCGCTGCCATGTCAACGCTGGAAATCCTCTAGTCGTGCCCTTCACAACGTAAAGCTCTATTATTGGCTCTGGGCACTGTGGATACTTCAGATGATCGTTTGATCGTCTTTGATGTTGACAAGCCAGAACATCCCCCCTTACCTTCATCTTTCACCTTTCAAATACCAGTCAAGATTCATAATGCACATATCTCACGATGTATCATTAAAGAGGATGCATCTACTTGTGTGATGTCCACCTCTATTTAGAATAAACTCGGATCACCTGAGTTAGCTCCATCCACCTGTTGGCACCCTGTAATCAGCAATATTGGCAAAATTCCGACCGCAGGAGCAACATCGTTTCAACCACTTTGGGATTCTAGGATCTAGCCCTCCTGAATCCAGAGAGGGATCTCTCCAATAAGTGAAAAGATGGATTTGTCTTTGAAGTTTTGGGTAATGATATTAGGCTAGTTATGAAGGCCGAGGGTTTATTTTGTTTTTTGGATGGTTGAGCATTATTACCGTTTGAGGTGGAAAGTTATAAATGCAAAGAGTTTCAAAGGTGTGAAGTTGCAAGCACATAGAACAAGATTTGGCCAAAAAGATAGATAATTGCAGGTTTTAGTCCATTGAGCTATGGAGTCATAGTAGGATTTAATTGACAAAAACAGGTTCAAGAGTGGTCCATGGGGGAAGTCATCTATGTCTAAGGATCTCTCTAAAGTTTGATTTATGGAATGAAATGATACAACAAGAAGGGGAATTAAACAGATGAAGAACAAAGAGTAGCCTAAGATCTGGTAATTACTTTTAAACTAGCTAGATTTTGACATACACTTAAGAAAGACATGGATGTAAACTAGGATCTAGTAAGTACTTTTAAGCTAGCCAACCTTTGGTACACTTTCAATAGAAAACATTTTAAAACAAAGGGAAACTTGAAGGAAACTGTTGGAGTAGAAACTAGTGGGCCGGGCTCACCACATATCCTCTCCTAGTTCTGCTTTACTTGGTTGCTTTCAAGAAAAACATAAAGATAACAAAGAATGGCCTAAGATCTCGTAAGTACTTTGAAACTAGCTATCTTTTAACACATTCCAGGGGAAACTTTCACACAGTCTTTGGGGATAAAACTAGGACCAGGGCACACCATATCTTCCTTAGTTCATATCTACTTAACATATACTGAAAATAACATTCAAGAATAACAATTAGCGAAGGAAATAGGATGAGGGAACGCCAACATTCCTATGCTTAAACTGAATTAAATCATTCCTAAATAACACATATTTTGGAAGAAAAAATGAAGATAAAGATTTTCACTCAGAGAAGGGTACTAATATACAGTAGGTCCTAACTCTATGCATGTTGTTCTTTATAAGAGAAGATGAACACAATGAAAACATAAATAAAACAACAATTCACAATAAGACATAACATCACCATCGACATAGACCAGGATCCCATAAATCAACTTGTATTGATGCTCCAAACTAGTTACAGCTTTAAGTCCAATGCTTTAGTTTAGCAATCATCTACACTTTCCAGACTAACTAGTCTATCACAAGCAGAGCTCCAAGAGCCAGTGAACACTATTTACAAGTAGAAATCTCAAGCTCAATTACATTTCAAAGTTGAACAACCAAATCAACCAATAGTTTCTCATCTTCTACAGAAGTATTTATAGAAGAATGAGGAGGTGAGACATGATAAAAGATCTCCTGGTTCAATTAATATAGACTTAATGGCTTCTCGGCCTTTGAGGGGCTCGATGGAGAAGTTTACATATGTGTCCTCTGTATTAAATGTTTTACAATTAAGATTAAGCTCGGTGGGAGCTATTTTTGACTTTTGAGGCTATGTGTTACATTTGAAGTAATTTTGCTAATATTTTGTCATTAAGTTCGTTTGGCAGAATTAATTCTCTGGCTGCGCTGAGGCAAATATCTGATTTGATCAATAACTTCGGCCTCTGTTTGAATTCTTGTTTCTACAGGTGGCACTGTGGTAGCTGAGAGGAATCAATTTTCCTCTGATGTGGCAGTGGAGGCCTTTCTGTCTGATAGATCTTTTGATTTATCTTTAATTCCATTTTTAATTTGGAGGATTAGGCTTTTGATAACCAATTCTTAGCCGTAATCCCCAAATTGTCTTTAATCTTCTGTTCTATTGTGTTCTGTTTTCGACACTGATACTCTTTTAATTGTGTTTTAATAACACTGTTTCTTGTTGATGTGCAGACCGCCCAGGGCTCGCATGGAATTAATGCCTCATGAAGCATTGATGAAACGTGGAATTCGAACCCCGCGAATGGTTTCCTTTGATGAATCAAAGGCATGGGAAATGTATTTCCTGGCCGTCAACTTTTTCTTTAATATGATGGAAAACCATTTAAACTTGCAAAATACGAACAATAGTTATAAAATCTTGCTTTATTTAGGTTTTACTGCTTCAGAAGGTATGGGGAAAAAGCGTGGCCATTGGATGGCAACATCCAACGGTGGGGATCAGCTAAGAGAAGGTTAAAGAAGAGCGGAGGAAGAAAATATATCAGAACCGTTGATTGCGCAGAGATCAACGGTGGGGATTACGCGTTAGAATACTCTTGGTGGAAGGCGGAGGATGAAGAAACCATGAGGAAAGATCTGGGACCATCCGATCTGGACATGTGGACAGTCCAGATCTAATCGGAAGGATCGCAATCGGTGGGGTGAAGAATGAAAAGTTAAAAATGCACCCGATGAAAGATCCGATGTGATTAAATGTGGACCGTTGATCTGAGGGCCAGATCAATGGTGGGGAGTGGATCGGAAATCGACGATCGAAGGTGGAAAATTTAATAGGTTTAGATTCACTCGATGGAAAACTCCAATGCGATCACATGTGGACTGTCGATCTACAGATCAGATCGATGGTAGAGAGTGAATCAGAGGGGTTCAAAGGTGGGGGAACGGTTCGCGATCGGAGCAAATGAGGGCGGTCGGATCTGAGGAAGGTGGGGACGAGATCAATGGATGAGGATCGGTTGGATGTAGTTAATTGGAAGGGGGAACAATTGCACCTGGTGAAAATTTGCGATGCGATGTTGCGCGGGCCATTCGATCGGCTAAGATCAATGGTGGATTTTGTTTTAAATTATGCACCAACGGAAAACCCTTTAAAAATTTTATAAACCCAAATTTTAATATGATACGAAGGTTATTGCTTTGGAGGCGGGTTTTATACATATGAAAGGCGCTCGGTTGCGGGGCCTGGTCTATATGGAACATTAATAGGCACGAGGCTTATGTATACATGGGTCAATCGGGATCGGGCCTTCGGGCTTGGAATTTTTAATCTACCCATTCAATACTTCTGATGCGATAAGCGCTGAGGATACTAGCGCTTGGTTCTTAGGGCACAGACACATGTGGGGAAGTGGTTAGGGGGCTCAGCCGAAGGGGGCTAAAGCCTGAAACATAAAACATGGTTTTTTATGGATATTCAATCATTTTTCAAAGGATTTTGAGGGTTTCAATAAGGCAAAGAAAAAGTCTTAAACCTTATCAAAGGGATTTTTATGGAGGGGAAAAGGGAAAAGATATGAAAATGAAGGATTTTTATGGGGAATAAAGGGGTAAAAATGAGGTTAGTTTTGGAAGTGGAAGGAGGGGGAAAAATGGCCTTTGCAGCAGTATTTTCACTTATGGAAACACTAGAATTTCAGAGTATAGAATGGGAACAGTAGTGAAGATTCGGACAGAGGCATGAGGCCTTCAAGAGTCTTCAAGAGATAACACTTTTTAGCAATAAAATTTGTTCCTTGAAGGCTCCAAAAAGTTTTATCCACCTTTGTTATAGCAAATTTTATAGGTGGCTAATAGTGGCTCCACTTGGGGATGGTGCCTTCTTGAAGGCATCAAGAACTTCAGGCTTGCATTCTCTAGGAGGCTAACCTGTGCCTCATCCATTGGGATGCCCTTCCTTTGTTGGGATGATATTGCTCTGAAAACATATTAACAGCCATAAAAACAATGGATCTTTCATCTACAAGCTTTCTACCTACCCAATCCTATAGATCTAACATTTTTTCTTCATTAGAGTGCACTTGGATTGGCAAACTCTTTCACATTTTATTCTTTTGAAAGCAGGAAATCTAATTTATTTCTACTCCTTATTTCTCCATGGACTCAGATTAAACATTTGAGCCCATATGATTCTCTACCTAATCTACCATCTGTTGGGATTAAACTGTCCAACCAATTTTTATTCTCTACATTCTACAACAGAAATTTAAAAACATACAAGTTAGGATTGAACAGTCTGACTTGTTGTTGATCTATGGCATAAAAAACAAGCTGCACATAGATCTTATTTTGCAGAAAATTAAAACAAAATGGAAGGTTTAGGATCATGAACTTTCAAAGCATTTCCTTCATCTTTTTACAGCTCTGTTTTGACTTTTGTTTTGAGTTGTCTTTCCTTTGTCAACTGGTTCAGATTTTGAACTAATTAGAACTAGATTTACCTCCTTTTCGACTTAGAAATTGAAACAGATTTGAGTCATTCTCTTTGGAAACTTAGGTTCATATTTTGAGCATGTTTGAACCTCTAATTTCTATCCTAAACTATCTACTGATAAGCCAAGATTGAACAGTTTGGAAAATCAAATTCACTATCCTATCAGCAGAAAATTTAAAGCTAATTAGTCAAGATTAGGCTGTTTGACTAAATAGAAGTGTGTTCTTCAGGAGTGGTATTTGAGCTTGCACACTTTCAGATTTGTTTCTCTTTTTTGGTATGGAACTATACCTTTCTTGTTTTCACAATCTGCCCTCTTTTCTTTCTTTCTTCGTTTTTGTATTTTTTGTTTTTCTAACTTTGAATGCAATGGTGGATGAAATATTTATAATGGAAAAAAGATAAAAAGGCTTCAAAACATAACATGGATCAAGAGAAGTAATGCTTAAGCATCCTGCCATTGACAGGACCCCCAAACAGTTTAGCTCCATTCAAATCTTGCAAGAAATGGGCATTATTACCAACAAATGAATGAATAGAGTAAGGGCCAAGCCATAAGTTGTCGAATTTCCCATGCTTGCCCTTGTCTTCCCTTCTTTAGTCCCTCTTTAAAACTTTGTCCCCAATCTTGAAATTGTTGGCCTTTGTTCTTCTATCAAAAAACTTTTTAATGTTGTCCTGCTTCTACAATGCTTTGTTATAAACCTCCTATCTAGTTTGCTGAAGATGAACGGTCTGATTTTATCTTCTAATCATGTCATTATCTTCAGTTTGCAATTATTGAATCAACTTCATCACTGGTACACCAAGACTGGTTGGAAAATTGCATCAGTACCGTACACAAGCTAGAAAGGTGACATACCAATAGATTTCTTCAGAGTCAATCTGTCAGCCCAAAGTGCATGCACTAGCTTTGTGTGCCAAGACTTTTTGTTGTCCTCCAACAGTTTCTTGATTATGTTCACTAAACTCTTGTTTGAGGATTCTGCAAGTCCATTACCTTGAGGGTAAAAGGTCGTGGAATACCCCAATGTTATCTGATATTTGTGATAGAATTCAACCATCTTCTTTGATCCAAATGTTGTTGCATTATCAGTGATGATCTTGGTAGGACAACCAAATCTAGAGAGAATATTATTCTCTATGAATTTTATAATAATAGAATCATTGGCCTGCCTACAAGGTATGGCTTCTATCCACTTAGTGAAATAGTCTGTGGCAGTGAGAATCCATCTATGCTGGGCAGAAGATGGTGGATGGATTTCTCCTATGAAGTCAATTCCCCACTGTTGAAAAGGAGTTTCAACAGTGATAGGATGTAGAGGTATGGGTAGCAGTTTTCTTTTGCCTTCAAAACGTTGACATTTATGGCAGGCAATGATCATCTTGTGTACATCATGAAAAAGAGTAGGCCAATAATAACCAGCCCTCAAAATTTTGTTGGCTGTTGTCTTCCAGCATAGGTGGCCTCCACACTCCCCTTCATGGAAATCATGCTTAACCTTCTCTGCATCATACTCTGGCAAACATTTAAGCAATATACCACTTGCATTTTTCCAATAAAGACATCTATCTATAATGCAATAGTTTACAGCTTTTAACTTTAGGAACCTTGCCTTTGTTTTTGTCAAACCAGAAGGTGTATTTAGATTAAGCAAAACATAAATAATATCATAATACCAAGAAGAATTCATAAATGGTCTTCAACAATGGGAGTTGAGATTCCTTCTTGGTCATCCAAAGCATCAATCATATTAATATCAAGAACTTCAAAATTGGATTAAGCCATTAATATAGATAGACCTTCGCCTTTGATGAGTTTAGTGGGCTTTATCTCTAAATCATATTCAAGAATAACAACAATCCACTTACCTCTCTTACCATCTGGGTCCTGTGTTAGAATGTCTTTAACAACTGAGTTTGGGACAAAGGCAATGATGTGTGAGTGCAAGATGTATACTCTGAAGTCTTTCAAGGCTTTCACCAAAGAAAAAGCTTGCTTCTCCATAATGTTATACTTCAGAGGGGAATCCCTCAATGCCTTGCTAAAGAATGAAATAGGCTGCTCTTGTCCTTGTGGATTTTTCTGTAAAAGGACAACAGCTATGGTATTTTCTGATGCAAATGAAAAAATATAAAAATATTTTGAAAAATCAGGACTTATTAGAACTGGTGTCTTGGTTAATTCTTGTTTCACCAGCTTGCTTCTCCATAATGTTATACTTTAGAGGGGAATCCCTCAATGCCTTGCTAAAGAATGCAATAGGCTGCTCTTGTCCTTGTGGATTTTTCTGTAAAAGGACAACAGCTATGGTATTTTCTGATGCAAATGAAAAAATATAAAAATATTTTGAAAAATCAGGACTTATTAGAACTGGTGTCTTGGTTAATTCTTGTTTCACCAGCTCAAAGGATTTTTTTGCTTCCAAAGTCCATTTTACCCCTTGCTCCTTCTTCAACATGTTTTTTATATTCCTAAGAAGCTCAGCCAAGTTGGGGATGAACCTTCTCAAAAAGTTAATCTTCCCAATGAAATATTGCAACTGCTTGATGTTTCGAGGATGAGAGACTTGCAATATGGCCTCAATCCTCTTTGGATCTATCTTAATACCCTCTTCTGAAATAATGTGCCCAAGAAGTTTACCTTCTTGGAGCCCAAATAGTGTTTTCTTAGGGTTTAAATATATCTGAAACTTTCTGCATTTCTCGAATACTGTTCTTAAGTGTTCTAAGTGCTCTTCATCTATTTTTTAAAACAAAGTGACATCATCTAGGTATATAATGATGAAGTAGCCTAGTTCTTCCGAGAATGCTATGTGCATGGCTCTCTGAAAAGTTTCTCCAGCATTCATTAGACCAAAAGGCATTTTCACATACATGAAAGTGCCCCATGGTGTAGTAAAGTCTATCTTTAATTGATCAGTAGGGTGAACTAAGATCTGATTGTACCCTGAGTAGCCATCAAGCAAAGAAATTCTTCTAGACCCTACCACCCTTTGTAAAATATGGTCCATCTTAGGTAAAGGGTATTTTTCTTTCAATGAAGCTTTGTTTAAGTCTCTAAAGTATATACAAAGCCTGATCTCTCCAGTTTTATTCCTAACTGACACCAGATTAGACACCCACTCAGAATATCTAATAGGGAAAATAATACCAGACTCATACATTTTCATGATCTCCTTCTGAACCAAAGGCAACTAAACAGGGTTTTGTTCTACGCAGTTTTTGTTTGAATGGTTTTTGGTTTTCTTTGAGGGGAATTTTGTGCTGTATTATTTCAGTGTCATAGGATTTAAGAACTTTTTAACTCTACGAAAAAACATCAGAAAATTCCTTAAATAACTCTATCTATTTGAGTTTAATGTGAGCTGGTAAGGTTTTAGACAGTTTAATCATTTTTTGGTTTAATTTCACTACCTATATTGCGCTCTTCCACTTCAGTCTCTACAGGTTCCAGTTTTGGCTTCTTGGCCACATCATTAAAATCAAACAACTCTTCTAGAGGTGTCAGACCGCCTGGCAAACTTTCATCATTAGAGTGCATAATTTCTAACTCCTCTGTTTCTAACTCTGCATTCAATTCTGTCTTGTTTTTAAGTTTGCTAGAAAGTAGATTTATATTGGCTAGTTCAGGAGACAGCTCTTCTTCACCAAGAAAATTTTCTTCACTATAGTTTGTATCATAATCTGAGTTCAAACTTTTTAGTTCGAATTCATTTTTGAGTTGCATGAAGTCTTCTATTTGTTTGTCTCCGTCAAACACCTGCCAATACTTTTCATTATCAGGCATGGCTGGTCTAAATTTTATCTGAGTTGTGCAGTCTTTGGTTTCATATGGCGTTAAGCATGTTGTAGCTGCAAAGGCTAAATTGTGGGTGGAAATATTTCTTTTTCTTCGGACAAAAATCAGTTTGGACTCCTCGAAAGTTTTTAAAAGGTACATGACATCATTTTGGTAGGCCGTAAGTATGGGATGATTTGTGTTATACTCCCCATTGACTTTCCTAATGACTAACTCAGAATCCCCATGCACATTGATTCTTTTGGCTCCTAACTTTTTCAACAAACGTAAGCCTAAGAGAAGGGATTCATATTCCGCTATGTTGTTAGAACACTGAAAGTTCAATTTGCAGGAAATTATTTCTGTGTGGTTGTTTTCAGTGTTGCAGATCTAGACACCTACACTAGCGTTAGTTCTAGCACATGACCCATCAAAATACATACTCCATAGAGGACTATTATCGGTTTCATCCATTTCGTGTTCGTCCTCTTCAACTAAAGTGCTTACGGGTTGTTGTGGAATCTCAACACTTAGTTGTATTTGTTTCAACTCCTCAGGTTTTTCACTGTGTTGAGGGTTGTTTTCTTGATTTTCAAGGTTTAAGAGCAATGGATGCATGAATGGTAGCTCAAGACCTGTGTTTAGTCTGCTACCGTTTTCAAATGCAGCAAACTATTTTGACACTCCTACGTTATCTTCTTCATCCTTTCTTTCTGTCATTAAATCAGACAAGGTCACTTGTTCAGTGAAAGTTTCATCATTGAAAAGGCTAAATGAATCCAGGTATGTGTTCACAGAATATAGAGGGGAGTTTTGTGGTCTGTCTTGGCTTGTAACTGTGTATTGCATATGTGATTCCCTGTAAAGTCTTCTAGTCTTATTGAAAACAGGGATAGTCGCATAGGTCATGTCCATTTGCATAGTCCCTTGTAACTTATCCCCCCAAGATCTTGATAATAGCATTCCATACTTTGGGGGCACATCAGCCACAAAAATATCCATGACTAAACATTTGGCTAGAATCCAGGCTAAGTTAACACAGAGGTCTTTGATTAGTCCTAAACATTTTACTCTGCTAGAGTCAAAGGAGTAAAGGTCTTTGTAAGGTCTGGTGATTTCTAGACCAAGGCATTCCATCACAGCTTTAGGCATTAAATTATGAGAAGCCCCATAATCATGCATAGCGTTGTGCAAGATTTTTTCATGAACGTTTAAACTCACATAAAAGGGAGGAACAGGTCCCTCTTGATACATACCTTCAATATTTGGACCAAAAATAAGCTCTGGCTGGTCATCGTTAAGATTGACAGTGTCCTCATTCTCTTCAATATTTAAAGCCTTCAAAATTTTGGTCCTATATACATTCTGGGCAACTAACTCAGTCAAGGGAACAGAGATTTTGATCTTTGAAATTTCCTGCTCTAGGCTGAAAGGAATTTGGTTCTTTGAAGAACTTGCCTCGGCCTTACTAGCTGATAGTCTATCAGCAACATCAGCTTGCTGATTTGTTCTATTTACATTTGAAAAAATAGTTTTAACAAGAGTACTAGCTGAAGTGTTAGTACTGCTAAGGTCTGCACTGTGTTTTTCCTTGTTTTGAGTGCCTTTCTCTCTTCCTTTATCAGAATCAACAACCACTGTTTTGTCCTTTTGTTTGACAACTTTAGGCTTGGTTGCCGTGTTGTTTTGTTAATATTTTTCAGAGGTTTTGTTGTTGGGGGTTTCTAGATTTTTCTTTCTTCTAAGGTCATAGTCCTTTTGAGATTCTATGATGACATTTTCCATGTCTTGATAATAATTTTCATCATCATCTCTTTTGTCATCATAAGGTGTGTATAGAACTTGTTTCCTATCATAATGAATCTCAAAGTCATAATTATCTACCTCTAACATGTTTATATCATCTTCCTCTGTTTCCTCAACCTCACTTACATAGTTTTGATGAAAGGGAGGAGTGATCTGCTGATCATCTTCCCTAGGTCTATTTGGAGGTTGGCTCCTTCTAAAATTCTGATTTTGGTTCTGGTTTCTGTTTTGAGGAGAAGTTTGGTTTTGACTGGCTTGTGCTCTCTCAAGGATGCTCATTTTCTTCATCATCTCCTCCATCATTATCTCCATCTTTGAGTTGGAAGTAGAAGGTGTATTTTCTTCTCTAAAGGACACTCTCTTCTCATTTTTCATTCTTGCTCTCTTCTCCATTAAGTTTACTTCCACAACAAGAGCCCCCTTTTTCATATCTTCAAGAGTTGTAGGGTCTCTTTCTCTTAGCCGATAGGCCATCTCGGGGTTGAGCCCTTCAGGAAAATTGTTTAAAGTAGAGCCTTGTGGAGATTTTAGATCTGGGGAAAAGGCATTATACAGACTGTTAAATCGGGTGCAGTAAGCTTGCACACTTTCCCCAGTGTTTCTATGGAGATTCTTGTAATCAGAAAGGACTTAGAGAGGATTTTTATTTACTTCCCATTTGTTTAAGAATGTCTGAAGGAAGTCTTGGAGATCATTGATACTATGGGGGGTGAAGCCTTTAAACCATTTTCTCACTTCTCCCCCCAGACTCTAAGAAAATCATCTAAGCTTGACAGAATTATCATCAATTTCATTTCTGTCAAAGTAGTCATTCATCTTATCCACATGTTGCGATGCAGTTGTAGCATTACTAGCATCATATAATGGAATTTTGGATTGATAGTCCTATGGAAGATTGACTAATGGTACAGGAAGGACTAAGGGAGCATACCATGTTACCATGATATGTGGTGGGGGTGGATTCACAAGAGGTGGATTAAAAAAATGAAAAGTGGGCTGAAGTGGAGTGGTTTGGACAGTGGATGTAGGGTGAGCAGAAGTGGATGGACCAGGAGTAGATTGCTGAGCTGATCTTGGATGAGAGACATCTAAGTTGTGAAGGAAATGTAAATCAGGAGGTGTTGTTTCTCTACTACCAGGATGTTCACTTGTTTCAGGAGATGAAACTGAAGAATTGGAATATAATTTACCTAAATCATCAAGAGACCTAGTTCTAAAGGGATTTACTAAGTCAACTTGTGATTGTTGTAGAGCTGAAAGATTTTCAGGAACTGAATTAGCTCTCAAGGGTGATCTGAAAACAGTTGGTGATTTAATCCTAGGAGACTTCCTAAGGATACTTTCTGGGTTATCAACTATCTCAGGTGGATCAGGGTTAGGGTAGGCTGTAGTGTGAATCTTTCTAGGAGCCACTATGTTGTGTTTTTTAGACCCAACTAAACAAGAAAATTTCAACCAGATATGACAATATTTAAAAGGTCAACTAATCTGTTTACACAAATTTTAATCCTATAGTCCTCTAACTGAGTTTAAATGATATTACAATGATAAGGGTTCTTCCAAGTGGAGTCTTAAGGTCTGTTGAGGATTGTGGAGTCGCCAAGTGGAAGTTTTTAGCTCCTAAGGAGGTAAAAGGGTTTTATGGTCCACCACCATGTTTATTGGATACCAATCTGAAATATTTTTGGTGTTTTTTCAGTTATTTTTCAGTTGTGTGGTTTCTAAGAGTGTCCTAAATCTGCTTCAAAACTTAGATATGGTTATGAGACAGAGACAGTCTACTCTTATGGCTAAGCCAGCTGATCTTTCAAGGTTAGATAAAGTCTTATGAGAATCCTAGGGTTTTCCTAGTTTGTCACTGATTCAAACAAGTTTTGTCATAATTACCATTTCTTGGTAGTGCTTGAAAAGGTTGCTTTTAACTCACAATGTTTGTATGAAATTTTAAGGGGAACCAGAGATTACAATTGGGTTCGACCCCCAACGGAGTCGCCAGAAATGTTAGTTGCTGGTGGCTCAGCTGGTTAATATAGCAAATGTTCTTTAAACCTGAATTTCTGATATCCTATGATTACCTTAAAATGAAAATTTCTTAGAGATTCTGGGTTTGTCCCCAGTGGAGTCGCCAGAAATGTTAATTGCTAGTGGCTCAGCTGGTTAATATAGCAAATGTTCTTTAAACCTGAATTTCTGATATCCTATGATTACCTTAAAATGAAAATTTATTAGAGATTCCGGGTTTGTCCCCAGCTGAGTCGCTAGAAATGTTGGCACCCTGTAATCAGCAAGATTGGAAAAATTTCGACTGCAGGGGCAACATCGTTTCAACCACTTTGGGATTCTACGATCTAGCTCTCCTGAATCCGGAGAGGGATCTCTCCAATAAGTGCAAAGATGGATTTGTATTTGAAGTTTTGGGTAATGATATTAGGCTAGTTATGAAGGCCGAGGGTTTATTTTGTTTTTTGGATGGTTGAGCATGATTACTATTTGAGGTGGAAAGTTCTAAATGCAAAGAGTTTCAAAGGTGTGAAGTTTCAAGCAAATAGAACAAGCTTTGGCTAGAAAGATAGATAATTGCAGGTTTTAGTCCATTGGGCTATGGAGTCATAATAGGATTTAATTGAAACAAACAGGTTCAAGAGTGGTCCATGGGGCGAGTCATCTATGTGTAAGGATCTCTTTAAGGTTTGATTTATGGGTTGAAATGATACAACAAGAAGGGGAATTGAACAGATGAAGAACAAAGAGTAGCCTAAGATCTGGTAAGTACTTTTAAACTAGCCAGCTTTTGACATACACTTAAGAAATACATGGAAGTAAACTAGGATCTGGTAAGTACTTTTAAACTAGCCAGCCTTTGATACACTTTCAATAGAAAAAATTTTAAAACAGAGGGAAACTTGAAGGCAACTGTTGGAGTAGAAACTAGCGGGCCAGGCTTACCACAAATTCTCTCCTAGTTCTGCTTTACTTGGTTGCTTTCAAGACAAACACAAAGATAACAAAGAATGGCCTAAGATCTGGTAAGTACTTTGAAACTAGCCAGCTTTTAACACATTCCAGGGGAAACTTTCAGACAGTCTTTGGGGATAAAACTAGGACCAGGGCACACCATATCTTCCTTAGTTAATCTCTACTTAACATATACTGAAAATAACATTCAATAATAACAATTAGCTAAGGCAATAGGACGAGGGAACGCCTGCATTCCTATGCTTTAACTAAATTAAATCATTCCTAAATAACACAGATTTTAGAAGAAAACATGAAGATAAATATTTCCAGTGAGAGAAGGGTATTGATATACAGTAGGTCCTAACTCTATGCATGCTGTTCTTTATAAGAGAATATGAACATAGTGAAAACAGAAATAAAACAAAAATACACAATAAGAAATAACATCACCGTCGACCTAGACCAGGATCCCATAAATCAGCTTGTATTGATGCTCCAAACCAGTTACAGCTTTAATTCCAATGCTTTAGTTTAGCAATCATGTACACTTCCCAGACTAACTAGTCTATCACAAGCAAAGCTCCAAGAGCTAGTGAACACTATTTACAAGTAGAAATCTCAAGCTCAATTACATTTCAAAGTTTAGCAACCAAATCAACCAACAATTTCTCATCTTCTACAGAAGTATTTATAGAAGAATGAGGAGGTGAGACCTGATAATAGATCTCTTGGTTCAATTAATATAGAATTAATGGCTTCTCGGCCTTTGAGGGGCTTGATGGAGAATTTTACATATGTGTCCTCTGTATTAAATGTTTTACAATTAATATTAAGCTCAGTGGGAGCTCTTTTTGACTTTTGAGGCTCTGCGTTACGTTTGAAGTAACTCTGCTGATATTTTTTCATTAAGCTCCTTTGGCAGAATTAATTCTCTGGCTGCACTGAGGCAAATATCTGATTTGATCAATAACTTTGGCCTCTGTTTGAATGCTTGTGGCTAAAGGTGGCACTGTGGTAGCTGAGAGGAATCAATTTGCCTCTAATGTGGCGGCGGAGGCCTTTCTGTCTGATAGATCTTTTGATTTATCTTTAATTCCATTTTTAATTTGGAGGATTAGGCTTTTGATAACCGATTCTTAGTCGTAATCCCCAAATTGTCTTCAATCTTTTGTTCTGCTATGTTCTATTTTCGACACTGATACACTTTTACTTGTGTTTTAATAACACCGTGTCTTGTTGATGTGCAGGCCGCGCAGGGCTCGAATGGCATTAATGCCTCATGAAGCATTGATGAAACGTGGAATTCGAACCTCGCGAATGGTTTCCTTTGATGAATAAAAGGCATGGGAAACGTATTTCTCAGCCTTTAGCTTTTTCTTTAATATGATGGAAAACCATTTAAACCTATAAAATACGAACAATAGTTATAAAATCCTGCTTTACTTAGGTTTTACCACTTTAGAAGGTATGGTGAAAAAGCGTGGCCGTTGGATGGCTACATCCAATGGTGGGGATCAGCTAAGAGAAGGTTAAAGAAGAGTGGAGGAAGAAAATATATCAGAACCGTTGATCGCGCAAAGATCAATGGTGGGGATTATGCATTGGAATCCTCTTGGTGGAAGGCGGAGGGCGATGAAACCATGAGGAAAGATCTGGGACCCTCCGATCTGGACATGTGGACGATCCAGATCCAATTGGAAGGATCGCAATCGGCGGGGTGAAGAATGAAAAGTTAAAAATGCACTCGATGAAAAATCTGATGCGATTAAATGTGGATCGTTGATCAGAGGGCCAGATCAACGGTGGGTAGTGGACCAGAAATTGGTGATCAGAGGTGGCAAAGTAAATAGGTTTAGATGCACTCGATGGAAAACTCCGATGCAATCACATGCGGACAATCGATCTGCAGATCAGATCAACCGCAAAGACTGAATCGGAGGGGTTCAAAGGTGGGGGAATGGTTCGCGATCGAAGAAAATGAGGGCCATCGAATCTGAGGAAGGTGGGGAGGAGATCAACAACTGAGGATCGGTCGGGGGTAGCTAATCGGAAGGGGGAACAAATGCACCTGATGAAAATTTGCGATGCGATGTTGCGCAGGCCATTCGATCGACTTAAGATCAACAATGGATTTTGTTTTAAATTATGCACCAGTGGAAAACCCTTTAAAAATTTTATAAACCCAAAGTTTAATATGATACGAAGGTTTTGGTTTCAGAGGTGGGTTTTATACATATGAAAGGTGCCCGATTGCGGGGCCTGGTCTTTATGGAACATTAATAGGCCCGGGGCTTATGTATACATGGGTCAATCAGGATCGGGCCTTCGGGCTTGGGATTTTTAATCTACCCATTCAACACTTCCGATGCAATAAGCGCTGAGGGGACTAGCACCTGGTTCTTAGGGCACGAGCACATGTGGGGAAGTGGTTAGGGGGCTTAGCCAAAGGGGGCTAAAGCCTGAAACATAAAACATGGTTTTTTATGGATATTCAATCATTTTTCAAAGGATCTTGAGGGTTTCGATAAGGCAAAGAAAAAGTCGTAAACCTTATCAAAGGGATTTTGACGGAGGGGAAAAGGGAAAAAATATGAAAACGAAGGATTTTTATGGGGAATAAAGGGGTAAAAATGAGGTTAGATTTGGAAGTGGAAGGAGGGGGAAAAATGGCCTTTGCAGCAGTATTTTCACTTATGGAAACAGCAGAATTTCAGAGTATAGAATTGGAATAGTAGTGAAGATTTGGACAGAGGCATGAGGCCTTCAAGAGTCTTCAAGAGATAACACTTTTTAGAAATAAAATTTGTTCCTTGAAGGCTCCAAAAAATTTTAGCCACCTTTGCTATAGAAAATTTTATAGGTGGCTAACACCACCATCACTTTGCACGCTTGGGATGGTCACTCTTCTAAACCCTTGGGCATGTACCGAAAATGTCCTGTCACTCTTGCAAGAAAGACTATTTGCATTGACATTGAAGCCATTGATGCCCGCTTGGATTATAATATCCTTTTGGGTCATAGCTACACCTATGGTATTTCTTTTGTCACATCTATGGTTCACCGTAATATGTGATTTAATCACAATGAAAAGATCATTACCATATATCATTTTCCATATTACGAACCGAAGTCTCATATGTCCCCCAAGTCTATCATATCTTCGATGGCCGATAAAAAATTAGTCACACCTATTACGAGTGTTTCCCTTGGAGTCTACAAAGGTTCCACCTTAATTGGTGCATTCCCTAGTCTCCCCCCCCTCGCCCCTCCTGTCACAAATCCCAACTCATCGAATGTTTGCATGATGCAATCTTCTTGGAATAGCCATAAGAGGTCCACTTCAACCACCCAGTAGTCTATGCCTCAACAACTTGCTGGTGGTCACTCGACCAAGCCTGCAGGGCCTTTTTTTGAAGGACCCTCCTCCTTTGCTAGTGTTTCTTCAACTCCTTTTCAACCAAGAAGGTTCCCCCTAGCCTTAAAGAGTTGGGAGCCATTCCTCCAGGCCATTACCCCTTTGTTCAGATACTGTTTCTTACTCCCCCCTTTGGACTTTTTTAGGTGCATGTTATGGCTACGTTGAGCCTTCCCAATTTGACCCTACAGATACCAGTCTCATACACTGATCCCCCATCCGAAACCTCTCCTCGTTAGCTCAAACCTTAGACCACTTTGACCCCAGTCCAACAGGTCGCTGCAACTCCTACCTTTTCTTCAGTGCCTCCACCACCTCAACAGGAAGATACTCTTATTGTGAAAGCATCTGGTTAGGGGGGGAGAGCCAAAAAGAGGGAACCTAAGGATAAGGCTACCCAAAAGAATATTACTCCTCTTAAGCCTCCAAAGAAGTCACCTTTGTGTGCTTTATGTCATGTTGTTGGGAATGCTACCCAAAATTGTCCTGAGCTTCCTCTTCCCAAACCTGTGGTCCAAAAAATGTTTCCTAAATCCGATATCCCTGTGGTCCATGTTACCTTACCCAATTCAACTAAGAATGTAAAGATGTTGCGCACGAATCACCCTTGTGATTTATGTGACATTTTTGGCCACTATACTCACCTATTTCCCCATCTCGATGATTTCTGCGACACCCTTAAGGCTTTTCACAGAATTGAGACAAAACTTAGTGGATAATCTATCCTCTACTCATGCATTCGGCTCAAGCTGAACCAGAGGACATTTCTCCACCCATTGTGATACCTCCACTTGATTTCGAGATGACGGAGCCTTCAGCCACTATCTTCTATCTATCATCATCCACGATATCCTTGGCAGAAAAACCCTCAGAGGCATTCCCTTCTGTTTCGACTGAACATCATTTGGCGATCACCTTGGGCTCAACATTGGTAGATGTTTCATCTAATATCTCTTCGTCTACCCTCCATAGCGATGCGTATGTGAACCATATTTCTCATGATGATCCACCAGGTAGCTCTGCTGCATCAAATGGTCTCTCTTCCTCCTGTCTCCCCATCTTCCATTTAGATGAAGAAATTATAGAAGACATGACCATGCTTGATTATATTTGCGATGATATGCACCATCGTGCATACTTCCTTCCGCAGCACACCCATGATCAATATGTTGGGGAGTCTAGACCTTGTTGAGTCCCGAATTTGCCTCTTTTCCATACACTTTTCCATATCTTTTTCACTCACCTAAACCTCCAAAATTGTCAATATCATGTGCAAAAGGGTATCTAACATGGTTTTTAATTATGTTTTTGTGTTTTCTATTTGATTTAGATTTTGTTCACACAGCTGCGGAAACTTGCCACTTTCCGCAGCTGCTGCAACTTTCCGCAGCTATTTTGTGGAAATCAATGTTGTGTGTCAACGAAGGAAACGAGCCACATGTATGTGCTAGGAATGACAAAAAAATGGGTTCGTGTCCTATTGGTTCAAGTAAATTGCCAAGGAAAGTCATGTCAAAGCCATCCACGGAAGTCAACTGGAGTTCCCATGTCAATAGACTCTGTTTTCGTGGGCATAATATGTTCCTATACGGCCGTTTCAAGCTTTCATGAGGTTAATTGACATCTGCAAGTTCTCGGAGTTGAATTTAAGCGCCCACCTTCCATAGATCCGTTTTCCAACATGGCCATACTCCTATATCCGTGGCCTTAGTGGTCTACGTGGCCGGTCGCTATCATAAACTTTCAGGAGACAGTTACATTTTGTTGCTTTATAAAGAGCGTTTGCATACGCACGTAGAGTTAGTGAATGTGAGTTGATAGTTGTTAGTTGATATAGTTGTTGAGTTGATGTGCGTACTCTGTTATGTGGTGATTACGCTGCCTTGAGCCGTAATACCACCAGTCTGTAATGACTTGCTTTTTAATGTGAAAAACTATGTTTTCATAACTTAATTTGTGTTGAGGATCGTTACCAAAGCTGCGTAGAGGGCCCCTGCTCAGCCGAGGTTCTTTGTATTAATGTTTATATTTTTCATTTCATTTCTTTAAGCAGTCATTGTATCATAACCCATTACATGTTCATATTTCATAGTTGTTTCATTTCTGTTCATACATTTCTGTAATTTCCATTGCATTCCTGTCTTTTACGTTTTTATGATTGTTAAAACACTGATCAGTTTTCTTGTGCAGGTTTTAGGTAGACAGCCCGGGGCATTTTCATAGTATTTTTGCTAATGATATGAAACTGACATTATTCTGCTGCTAGTTTTCTTTCCACAGTCTTTGTTTAACTTCAGTCTTGTCTTGTGCACTTCAGTTTTGCTTATCTGATCCAGTAGTTAAAATTAGACATATTAAGCTACTCATAGTGTCTTCAGCTACCTCCGAAAGCCACAGCTGGACTGATGGTGAGGGGCTGCATGATGAAATGTGTAGTTTAGTATTAGTTTCCTTTCTGCAAAATTAGATATATTAAGCTGCTCTTAGCGTCTTCTGTTACCTCCGAAAGCCACAGCTGGACTGATGGTGAGGGGCTGCATGATGAAATGTGTAGTTTAGTATTAGTTTCTTTTCTGCAAATTAAATAATCAGTTACACAAGTTGTTTATGATTACTTCCGCAAGTCATAGCCGGTCTAATGATGAAGGGTCAGAAAATGAATTGATGTAATCTGATTTAGATTTATTTCATTGCAATTTTGAATTTCCATAAGCGTAGTTTCTTTTGTGTTCAGTTGGCAGCAAGAATAGTTTAGTTTTCATGTTCACTAGTTTCTTGTTTTGATTCATTAGATTAGCAGCACTTTTCATTTCAGCAGTTTACTTTCTTTGTCATTGTAATTTCAATTTGCTTTTAAAGTTTCAAGATTGGTAAATCATTATATGGGATATCACTTCCTTGAATAAATATAACCAAGCTTGCTTTTCACTTTAATTTAGAATTTCCATTTTACCTTAGAAAGACCACAAACGACAAAAAGTTAAGAAAGAGGTTATCTTGCACATATAGTGCGCCGCACTTCATCAGCTTACGATTCCCGGATTGACAATTAAATGCAGCAATTTAGGACACACTAAATTGACCAAACATTTTGGCGCTGTTGCCGGGGAAGTGTAACTAGGTAGCCAATTTCTTAAAAAAAAAACACATAAAATCATAAAAGAAGGGAAAACTTGATAACTTCTTGAAGTATGCTCTCCTCTTGCACCTAGTGTGATCTGGAGGATCAGAAAAGAGAGTTATTGGTTTAGTAATTTCTTAAGTATGCTCTCTTCTTGCACCTAGTGTGATCTGGAAGATCAGAAAGAGAATTACTAGCCCAACTTTTGTTAAAAATATATAAAAAAAAATGACATGCATAGAGCAAGAGATTCTAGGGGAAGGTTTATAGCTAAAGCCAAGAGTTCGATTTTCATAACTCCATCTTCTTCAAGGCATAGACCAGATTCACCATCATCTACCCCTAGCCTTAAGATTTTTGGAAGTCAAGGAACAACTGAATTAGAGGATTCTCCTACACCACCTACTAAAACCCACTTAGTCAACAAAGAGACTTTCTCTCATCCTTCCTTGGTAGAAGAACTAGAGGACTATAATGACTCTAAAGAAACTATCATGGCAGAGGAAGTAATAAATAGAGGTGGAGGTAGAGGAGGAGGAGATAATGAAGATAACAATGGTGAAGGAAATAATGGTAGAAATAGGGACGATTTTCTTGGATTCCCTATAGTTGATGAGGAAAATCATGCAACAATGAAAAATATTTCACCATCTGTTCTCCCTAACTTTTATGGATTACGAAGTGAAGATCCTGAAACATTTCTGTTTGAGTTTGAAGTAGTGTGCCGAACTTATGACTATATGGAAGATTCTCAAAAACTCAAACTATTTCCTTCAACTTTGAAGGGATCTGCTTTGAAATGGTTCATGGGATTAGCCACTCAATCTATTAGGACTTGGAATGATATGAAACAAACATTTTTGGATAGATACTTTGACTATTGTATGCCCACCAATCACAAGGATGAGGTATTCAAAATGATGCAAAAAGAAGATGAAAATTTGGAAGACTTAATTGAAAGATTTCAATACAACTTGAAAAGAGCAAAGATGAGAAACTTAGATAATGAAACCTCGAAAGCCCTCCTATTAAAAGCCATTAGAGATGAATGGATAGACATTTTAAACATGATGGGTAAAGGAGACATTTCTCAACTCCCATTTCATGATATAACAGAACTATGTATCCAATTCTCAAGGGGAAGATCTAAAACCGGAAAAGGGCCTAGGGATTCTTCTCTTATTAGGGCTAACAAATCTGCAACTGGATCATTAAGTAGGGCAGAGATTGGTAATATGCTTGATGAGTTTAAAACTGATATCTTAGGGGGTCTTAGTGAACAACTAGACACCCTTAAAATCCAAAACAAGCAGAAAGCAGAAACATATGCTTTAGCCATCTTTTGTCCGAAATGTAGAAAGAAACATGCTTTAAGGGAATGTCCCTTGGATGCAAAAGTTGTAGAAACATGTATGATTTGCTCAGAAAATCATGAAATCAAGGATTGTCCTTCAACCCCTGGACTCAAAGCTGTTTTTCAAGAAGATCCAAATTCAATAGAATCTCTCTGTTTTGTCGCAAGGAGACCTTGGCAGGGACAACAATCTCAAGGGTTTAATAACCCTATGAATCTTCAAACCCCACCAAATTGGACTCTTTGGCAACAACCTTGGCCCCAACATCAAAACTCATATCAGCCATGGGTACAAGGGATGCAAAATCCTTATGGGAGATTTGCTCAATTTTATCAATATCCTCCATCTTTTCAAAACCAACAAGCTCCACAATTTCCAAGCCAAAATCCACAACAACTTTCATCGCCATTTCCACAACATCAACCTTCTCAACAAAATACAAATCCTCAACTCATGCTCCCATACCAACAGAAGACAAATCAACTTCCAGCTCAGCCATTGCCAAATCCTAACAATAAGAATCCTCAAACTACTTATATGGTAGAAGGACAACAATTTCCTACCTATATGATTGTTCCTCTCAACGATGTACAACTCAGATCTGGTAGAGTTTAGAAAAACCTTCTATAGACATTCAAGAGCAAGATACCTCTGAGGAGGACTCTCTTCAAGTCAATAAGGGTTCTGAGGAAGAATCTCTTCAAAATTCAAAAATTCTAAAAGAAAAAGAAAAGCTAGCATCCACAACTCCTATAGTTGAGCAACCTGTATCTTCATCTACACCTCCTTTTCCGGAAAGACTACAAATTGATAAGGGGGTGGAAAAACAAATTTTGTTGCCTAACTATGACTTTCTAGATGAATTGAAGAATGTTTGTTTCAAGATTCCATTGCTACAAGCCATTCGAGAAATTCCTATTCTAGCAAAAACCATAAAGGAGTTGAGTTTCAAAAGACCAGGAAGAAAGCTAAAGGACACAAGAAGAATCCACCTGGTAGGAAAGATTGCAGACATTATGATGGGAAAAATTGCCATGCAGAAATATGTAGATCCAGGAAGTCCAATTGTCAAGACACATATAAATGGGATAGAAATTCCAAACACATTGATTGACTTAGGGGCTGCTATCAACATTATGAGTAGAAAAACTATGGAACAGTTAAAACTTCCTAACCTTCTTTTTACACCTACTTTATTGCAACTTGCAGATCGATCGGTTATTAAACCAGATGGTGTATTAGAAGATATTTCAGTCTCCTTAGATTCTTGGGAATATCCAGTAGACTTTATGATTTTGACTCCCAAAAGTAATCTAGGAGGACATCCAATTATCTTAGGAAGACCTTGGCTGGCCACAGCTGATGCTTTTATTAGTTGTAGATCCGGAGACATGTACATTTCTAATGGTAATTCGACAAAGAAATTCAATTTGTATCCTCCCGCAAGAGCAATTACAGAAATAGGAGACAATGAATGGGTCGATGATGAGAACACTATACAACCTGTCTTTACCATTTCTGAAATCAGTGAGGATAGTCAAATTCTGAACACATTAGAAAATTTTGAAGTAACTTCAGAATATGACCCCACACAATTTCAGTTGGAGTCTAACATAGAATATTTATCATCAAGACAAATGTCTCTTTACTCTATGGAAGAATTTGGTAATTCTGTTTTTGAGATTTTTCCAGAAAATACATTGAATATCAACAAACATCTGGAGAAGTCACAACAAGAAGAACTAACCAGAATCTTGCAAAAACATTCTACTGCATTTGCATGGGAGTATACTGACATGAAGGGTATTGATCCTAAGACTTGCATCCATCATATCTGTATTGAGGAAAACAGTAGACCAATCAGACAACCTCAAAGAAGGATGAATCCAAATCTTAGGGAGATAGTGAAAGAAGAGCTCCAAAAACTTCTCAATGTAAACTTCATTTATCCAATTTCATATAGCCGATGGGTTTCTCCTTTGGTTATAGTACCTAAAAAGAATGGTAAATGGAGAGTATGCATTGATTACAGGGAATTGAACAAAGCAACTTTGAAGGATCACTTTCCTTCGCCTTTTATTGATCAGGTATTAGATACATTAGCAGGTAAAAAGTACTTTTCATTTTTGGATGGTTTTAGTGGCTATAATCAAATTCAGGTAGCACCTGAAGATCAAGATAAGACCACATTTACTTGTCCATGGGGAAATTTTGCCTACCGAGTACTTCCTTTTGGGTTATGTAATGCACCTGTAACATTCCAAAGAGCAGTACTAGGAATTTTTTCTGATCTAATCCATGATTGTGTAGAGGTTTATATGGATGATTTTACAGCTTATGGTAATTCATTTGAAGAGGCATTAGAAAATTTGGAAAAAGTTCTCATAAGATGTAAAGAAACAAACCTTTCATTAAGCCATGAAAAATGCTTTATGATGTTTACCGAAGGGATTGTTTTAGGACATCATATTTCAGGAGATGGGATTAAGGTTGATAGATCAAAAGTTGAAGTCATCTCCAAGTTGCCTATTCCAAATTGTCAAAGAGATGTTAGAAGTTTTCTAGGATTTACCGGTTACTATAGAAGATTTATAGAAAACTTCACTAAAATAGCATCTCCACTCTTCAAGTTGCTTACAAAAGACTGTGAATTTAAATGGGATCCTGATTGTCAATCAGCTTTTGAAACTTTGAAAACAAGAATATCTGAAGCACCTATCTGGAGAGGACCAAATTGGAAACTTCCTTTCCATATTTCTACAGATGCTTCAGATACAGCTCTTGGAGCTGTGTTGGGTCAAAAAGATTTAATTCCTTATGCCATTTATTACACCAGTAAAAATTTGACTCCCACAGAGTTGAACTATACTGTGACTGAAAAAGAGTTTTTAGCTGTTGTTCATGCAATTAATAAATTTAGACATTACATAACAGGCTATGAAACTTTTATTCATACCGACCATTCTGCAATTAGATATTTAATGAACAAACCTGTTACTAATGGCAGAGTGACAAGATGGCTTTTACTTTTGCAAGAATTCAATATTAATGTGTTGGATAGACCAGGAAAACAGAATACAGTAGCTGATTTCTTGTCTAGGATTCATAATACTAAAGAAGATTCTCCTGTAGAAGATAAGTTTCCTGATGAATATTTGTTTGCAGTAACTATTAAGACCCCTTGGTATGCAGACATTGCTAACTATTTGGTTACAGGGAAACTACCTTCACATTTATTTCCAAGAGAAAAACGAAAAATTATTCAGGAGAGTTCAAGATATTCATGGATTTCTAACGAATTGTTTAAAACAGGGCCAGATCTTGTGATCAGAAGATGTGTCAGGGAAGATGAAATGCCCGATATTCTTAAGGCATGTCATGATGAACCATGTGGCAGACACTTTGCGGACAAAAGGACGGCCTATAAAATCCTTTCCTTGGGATATTATTGGCCTTCTCTCTTCAAAGATGCAAAACAATATGTCAAAAGGTGTGATAGCTGCCAAAGAGTAGGAAAACCTACCCTTTCAAATGAAATGCCACTGCAAACACAGGTACTCATTGAACCCTTTGAAAAATGGGCTTTAGATTTCATTGGACCGATTAATCCACCATCGAAGCAAAAGAAGTATATATTGGTTTGCACTGATTATGTTAATAAATGGGTAGAAGCTAAAGCATTAGTATCTGCTACTGAAAATTCAGTTATTCATTTTCTTTATGAGGATATTTTTACTCGCTTTGGTGTTCCAAGAGAAATTGTAACAGATCAGGGGAGCCAATTCACATCAAATTTGGTGGAGAAGTTGATGGAAGAATACAAAATCAAGCACAGAAAATATACTCCTTACCATCCACAAGAAAATGGTCAAGTGGAGTCCACAAACAAAGTTCTTGAAAGTATCATTACCAAAACTGTTCATCTACATAGAAGAGATTGGGCAGAAAGGCTTCCAGAAGCCTTGTGGGCCTACAGAACTACATGGAGGAATACAACATGACATTCTCCCTATGAACTTGTTTATGGGAAAGAAGTCTTGTTCCCCATTGAGTTCCAAGTCAAGACCTTCAAGATAGCAGTTCAGTTGGGAATGGACTTATCAGAAGCTCAAAAGCATAGAATGGAGCAATTGAATGAGCTAGAAGAGATCAGACAAGAAGCAATTCTAAGAACCGATCTAGTTCAATATCAAAGAACTAAGTGGCATGACAAATATATCAAAGAGAAGAAGTTTCAAGAAGGAGATTGGGCATTGTTGTTTGACTCCAAGTTTAAAGACTTTCAAGGGAAATTTCAGACTCATTGGCTTGGGCCATATGAGATTGACAAGGTCTTTAACAATGGAGCTGTAAGAATCAAGACCATTGATGAGTTTCAAACTCCTCTTTTAGTGAATGGCCATAGATTGAAAGTTTATCATAAGCCACTCTCTAAAGAGGATTTTGTCAAGCTGTTTCAAGAAAGTTCTGCAATCAGGCTGGTACAGAAGAATCCTTCTTCTCTACCAAGCTAGTTTTTGTTTTTCAAGTTAAAAAAAAAATAAAAAAAATAAAAAAAATAAAAAAAAAAATAAAAATAAAAAGAGAAAAAAAATAAAAATGGTATAAGCCTGAAAACCAATCATTGATTGGCAGTCTTATACAGAAAATATGGAGTGAAAATCAGGGATACCTGACACTATATATTTTCCAAAAAAAATTCTGTCTTTTATTTCATTTCATCTCACCACCCACTCCATTTCATTCCACTTCATTTCATTTCATTTCATTTCATTTCACTTCATTCCACTTCATCTCATCCATTCCATCAATAAAAATCTTTTTATGACCATTTCCACCTGGTCATTTGTCATTCGTTCATTTCTATTTCAGCCAAGTAATAGCTGTGTCAGTTTCCGCAGCTGACATCTGTTTCCGCAGCTGACTCCAGTTTCCGCAGCCAGGAGCAGATTCCGCAGCTACTACTACTCTGTTTTCAAAAAGAATGTACAGTTAGTTGTTGTTTTCATAAAAATCATGAAATAAAATGCAGGAGAGGATCAATGGAATATTCAAGACACTAATGAAGATCAATCAGTTGAAGACCAAGGGCAAAAGCAAGGATTCCAAAGGTATGAATAAAGTTTATTTCAAATAGTATAAAAAAAACACATTTTTATGTAATTTTAAACTATGAGCTCTACCCATAATGCGCAATGATTATATTGACAATCCGTAACCTTCCACGATCTCTATGTTATCCTCTTGCATTTATTCACAAACGGTTTCATTATTGAAATTCCGACTCTTACTCATGTTCAAATAGCCCACCGTAGATAATGATACGTATTTGAGTTGAAAAAGGACTCTTACAAGCCGCATAACTTCATAATCATTGATTGAAACGTGTTCATATTTATGACATAGCCACCAAAAATTCAAAATGCGGCCGAATGCATTATGCTTTGTTAACCTCTTTGTCGTGTCTATGTCGTGTTTACAAAACCTCACTCTACTCATTCTCATTCCCTGTTTCACTCCATTCCGTTCCTTTTGTTCACTCTCATTCCCGTATATTCACCCACAGTCTTATTCCATTCTGTGTATGGTGCTCATTTCCGTTTTGTGATAACGTCCCCACAACATTGTGCTCGACTCTGTATATCCCATTGTTTTATTTCCACTTAAACCCTCACAGAGGCAAGCCGTGAAGCACAGAGAAGTAAAATGGGAAAATTATTAAGGGCAGAGCCGGAAGGACCGAAGTTCATAGAGGGATTTCCACAAGCAAAAGAGATTTTGAGAAAAGCTAAATGGCTGCGTTTTATTCAGAAATTCCGGGGTTACCACAGAGAAGTTACCAAAGCGTTTGCAAGATCATTTGATGGCTCGGAAGCAGAAGTGGGAGACCTCAAGTTTTTGGTTAATGAAGCATCAATAGCAGCAACCACAGAGCTTCTTCAAGAAGGAGAACGTTGGTTCAAAAACAAAAGTATCAGTGATGAGGCATGGAGAACAATCCTCCGAAATCAAGGTATGGATATCACTGTTTTCAAAAGAGGAATCCCCGTGCATGCAATAAAAGATGAATGGGCCACTTTATTACTCATTGTTCAGAAATTTATCACATGTGAAGGCTGCTTTGGCTCTATGTACATGTATCATACTAGGATATTGATGAATTTCCTTGAAAACCAAACTCTCAATCTTCCTTATTTCCTATTCAATAGCTTGAAGAAAATGGCTGTGACTGTGCAAAAACACCTAGGAGATGTAGAGCCTCATTTATATCATCATGGGCTTATAAAAATTTTTATTGAAAATGAGCTAAAAGAAAGAAAAGATACATGGGAACAATTCCTAGTTAGAAACTTCTTTGAAGAACCTCAGGAAATTCCTGAAGGTAATCCAATTAGAAGGAGTAGAAGAAAGAAAATGGATGTTGAAACCCAAGATGCTCCTACACAGGAAGTTCCCGCAGCTAGCACAACAAAAAGAAGTAGAAGGAAAAGAACAGTAGATGAAATCCAAGATACTTCTACTATTACTATGAAGAAAAATGATAGAGAAGAAAGATTGGTAAAAAGGAAGAAGAAGGAAATCAAAACTAAGAAGCCAAAAATATCAAAAGGGAAAGAAATTGTTGAGGCTGTCCATAAAACTTCTTCTTCTGAAGAAGAAGATCACCAAATTCTATCTGAGAGATTAATTTTTCTTCAAAAACAATCATCTCTATCCAAAAAGGCAAAAACAGGAAAACAAGAACAAAAGGGTAGTGTACCACAGCATGTGAGGAGAAGCAGCAGGCTTAAGGGAAAACTGAGAAAAACACAAATTAGAGGTCCTCATTTCATTGATTTGGGTGAAGAGACATCTGAACAGTCTCCAACTGACCATATTCCATTTCAGTCAGTTAGTGAACCTGACTCCTTTCACTCCCAATCAGACAATGAGCGTACTCCATCTTATTTTCAGCAAAATATTGATGAAAGTTCTCCTCAGCCAAATTTTGAACATAATTTTCCCTTGCAGCATTTTGAGGACAGTCCAATAAAAAAGACACCGGAAGTAGACCCCAAACAGCAGGAGGTCTATGATTATATAGAATCCTTGGAGAAGGTAGCCACAGGCCCAAGTACCTCTTCTATTCAGCCTCATACATTGCAGGATGACTTGGTTCAGTCATTAAAACAGGAGATTTTTGAGCTTGAGCTTTTGAATCGGCATATCAAAAAATGAAAATGAAACACTCAAAGAGCAAGGCAAACTGGACAAGATTATCCATGACAATACTATGTTACATTTGGGTATTTGGCAAAAGAAAAATAAGAAGCTAAAAGGAAATGCCAAAAATTGAGCAGAGCACTTGTGAATATCAAATTCAGGTGCCTCATGAAGAAACCCAGAATGATGGCAGTACCAAAGAAGAAGAGAAGGGGGTTAGATGTGCTGGCTGAAGTATCAAGGCACATGAATTGAACAGAGAGTATCAAAATTTTGGTTGCATGAGGACATGCAACACCTTCACAGTGGGGGTATGTTGAGTCCCGAATTTGCCTCTTTTCCATACACTTTTCCATATCTCTTTCACTCATCTAAACCTCCAAAAATTGTCAATATCATGTGCAAAAGGGTATCTAACATGGTTTTTAATTATGTTTGTGTGTTTTCTATTTGATTTAGATTTTGTTCATACAACTGCGGAAACTTGTCACTTTCCGCAGCCGCTGCAACTTTCCGCAGCTATTTTGTGGAAATCAATGTTACAGGTGTCAACGAAGGAAACGAGCCACATGGGCAGGCTAGGAATGACAAGGACATGGTTCGTGTCCTATTGGTTCAATAAAATTCGTCAAGGAAAGCCGCGGTCAAAGCCATCCACGTGGAAGTCAACTGTGGAGTTCTATGTCGGCTGGACTCTGTTTCGTGGCATAGAAACATCCATACGGCCGTTTCCCAAGCTTGTGGAAGTTAATTGACATCTGTGCAAAGTTCTCGAGTTGAATTTAAGCGCCCACCTTCCATAGATCCGTTTCCCAACATGGCCATACTCCTAAATCCGTGGCCTTAGTGGTCTACGTGCTGGCTGCTATCATAAACTTCAGGAAACAGTTACATTTTATTGCTTTATAAAGAGCGTTTGCATACGCACGTAGAGTTAGTGAATGTGAGTTGATAATTGTTAGTTGTTAAGTTGATGTGCGTACTCTGTTATGTGGTGATTACGCTGCCTTGAGCCGTAATACCACCAGCCTGTAATGACTTTCTTTTTAATGTGAAAAACTCTGTTTCATAACTTAATTCGTGTTTGAAGATCATACCAGAGCTGCGTAGAGGGCCCCTGCTCAGCCGAGGTTCTGTGTATTAATGTATATATTTTTCATTTCATTTATTTAAGCAGTCATTGTATCATAACCCATTACATGTTCATATTTCATAGTTGTTTCATTTCTGTTCATACATTTCTGTAATTTCCATTGCATTCCTGTCTTTTATGTTTTTATGATTGTTAAAACACTGATCAGTTTTCTTGTGCAGGTTTTAGGTAGACAGCCCGGGGCATTTTCATAGTATTTTTGCTAATGATATGAAACCGACATTATTCTGCTGCTAGTTTTCTTTCCACAGTCTTTGTTTAACTTCAGTCTTGTCTTGTGCACTTCAGTTTTGCTTATCTGATTCAGTAGTTAAAATTAGACATATTAAGCTACTCATAGTGTCTTCAGCTACCTCCGAAAGCCACAGCTGGACTGATGGTGAGGGGCTGCATGATGAAATGTGTAGTTTAGTATTATTTTCCTTTCTGCAAAATTAGATATATTAAGCTGCTCTTAGCGTCTTCGGTTACCTCCGAAAGCCACAGCTGGACTGATGGTGAGGGGCTGCATGATGAAATGTGTAGTTTAGTATTAGTTTCTTTTCTTCAAATTAAATAATCAGTTACACAAGTTGTTTATGATTACTTCCGCAAGTCATAGCTAGTCTAATGATGAAGGGTCAGAAAATGAATTGATGTAATCTGATTTAGATTTATTTCATTGCAATTTTGAATTTCCATAAGCGTAGTTTCTTTTGTGTTCAGTTGGAAGCAAGAATAGTTTAGTTTTCATATTCACTAGTTTCTTGTTTTGATTCATTAGATTAACAACACTTTCCATTTCAGCAGTTTACTTTCTTTTGTCATTGTAATTTCAATTTGCTTTTAAAGTTTCGAGATTGGTAAATCATTATAGGTGATATCACTTCCTTGAACAAATATAACCAAGCTTGCTTTTCACTTTAGAATTTCCATTTCACCTTAGAAAGACCATAAACGACAAAAAGTTAAGAAAGAGGTTATCTTGCACATATGGTGCGCCGCACTTCATCAGCTTACGATTCCCGGATTGACAATTAAATGCAGCAATTTAGGACACACTAAATTGACCAAACACCTCTGAGCAGTCGGAATTTGTCTTCAGTCACTGTTCTCGCTCTGAGTTTTCACTCCCCTGCAACTGCAGCTGATTGGTTATATCTGGTTTCTGCTATGCCTCATTTGCACCACAGACTTCGGAATCGTCGTGGAGGCACAAAGGGTCGTCCTGCTAGAGACCACTCCAGCCCTTCTTCGGTATCGGCCTCTCTTTCTAGCGGTATTTTGCCTGGCCATTATCCCCGTACACGCAGTGGAAGGGGGCGCTATCTTGATACCCATCATGGCTGGAGCTCCCCTGCTCCTCGACCTCCTGCTACCTTGCCTCCTCCCACAACTGGCTCTGTGCGTTTTACCTTCTCCAACTCCCTTGTTCGCCCTAGAATCATTGCGCTCTTCACGTTGGTTTTTCATGAAGAATCCAGCACCCCTCCTACTGGCCCGGAGATGGATCCTACCCAGACTTCGACTTTTCAGAGGGGGGCTGACAGTGCTTCATTGCAGGTGTCGGAGGTCCCTGACAGCAGCATCCCTGATGTGGCCATGGCTCCAGCTGATCCCGGTCCCTCTGAATCCGAGGAAGCTCTGGCCAGAGATTTGATGGCTTCAGGTTGGTGCCGAATTGTAGAATAGCCTCCTGATGATTAGTCTGCATTCTGCTTGTTTTTCTTATGTTCCTATTGCCCATACTATTGGGCTTGTCTATGTTCAAGCAGTTTTCCGGTTTTTCAGCTCCTTTTTGTATAATTTTGGTCTTATGTACACTTAGGAAACTCACAATTGGCTCCCCTGCGTGGGTTTTTGTTATGTTTGTCTGACTGGTTTCCCTATGAAAGGTCAGTCTCCACATCTGGTTTTCATGACATATCTGCCTACAGGGCAGTAGCTCTTGACTGCGGTCTCGTTGTATTTTTATCACTCTGTTAATAGACTACTCTTATTCAGAAAAAAAAGATAAGGACATGTTTTCTTGAAAAATAGGGTTTGTTTCCAGATTTTGAGGAGGGTAATTAAGATGTCAAGTAGTGATGAGTTCTGTAATAGCTCATTCAAACATTTGAATCATTAGTTTTCAGATATATAATTATTTTAAGAGATAAGGTTGTTGATGTGATAAGTAGCAGTTTGAGTCCTATTAGGAAAAGGATTGTTTTATAGTGTAGCTGTCATTTTCTCATTAAAGCACATGTTTTCCTGTTACGCAAGGTGTCATTAGGAAAATTTCGATGAATCTAGCCAAGAGGCAGACCATCTCCCTTGTAACAAGTTCTATTAAAGGGTGGATATTCGAAATTGTAAAGGGTTGGAGATTTTTTGCGATACTGCAGCTTTATGTAATTTGATTGATATCAATAATATAAAGGACTTTTTCTTGACTAACTTGAGATTCTCATGGATTTTAGTGCTTATCTGATCTATATTTTCTATGTGTACTATTTTCAGTGGTTTTCATCTTTAATACTCAGAATTCATAGGTGTATGTTTTGACTTCCTTTACTAATGAAATGGTTGTGTTATTTCATGTTCCATGTGTGATTTACCTCTGCTGAAAACTCTTACTTGCCTCAGCTTCCATGTCAAGAGACCTTAACACTAAACTACTGATTTTTTGACTCCATAAGCCCAATGGTTGTAGACATGTACTCTTTTCAACCTACACACATCACAAGCAAGTTATTTTACAAGTAGAGTTAGCCATCTAGTTTCATTATTATCAAATATCATTAAACCCTTTGAGAGAGCCCTCTCAGACTGAATAGGCTAATATTCAGTTACAAATTTGTTTGAAACAGTTACATGAAGTTGTATGATTAGCATCCAATCAAGTGAAATTTTTGTGATAATATTTTGGTGCGTCTGCCGGGAGCCTGAAGATTATATTTTCCCTAAATTTTGAAGTTGAACTTCTGAAGGTAGAAGGAGCTCAGAATCTATTCGAGGCTCCATCTACCTTGGTGACTCCATTCAAAATTCATATGATAAAAGGTGGCTTCTAGAAGGAGATACACGAGGATTAATCCTGACCCAGATCCACCTATCATTGTGGACAATCCAAACACCATCTCCAGAGCCAGTCAATGCATTTCTACAATATCATGTACTCCATTACATACAAAATCCTTGTCCTCTGAATTTTTAAGATGTCCTGAAGATAAAAAGTTTGATGATAAAATTTAGGAAGTCTTGTTTAAGTCTGAAAGTGAAAAAGAATTAAATGAAATTGTCTTAGACCTACATAGAATAGGTATTGATACCTTAGCCTCAGTAACTCAAAAATATCAAGAAGAGTTTTGGGAAGCAATCACTTCAGAGTTACTGTTAGAGAAAGAATCTTTGGATAGGTTGAAGGAACTAGATCCATTTGAAATTTTGTTAAGAAGTAAAACTGGTGTTCCTCTTCCTGATTTGAGTTCAATTGTGACTGGACAAGAAAGACCAAATAGCCCTCCTCCTAACAGTTCCTCTTCCTCTACTGTTGTTGTCCATAAAGCTACCACAGTCCCAGTCATCATGGATGGAAATGTACCACCTCCACCTGTTGTTGCACCTGCTAAGTATGCCCCTCTTACTCTTCCAGCTGTCCTAAATGGCCTTCCTAGCAAATATTCTGCTAGAATAAAAACTTGGGGAAGTGATGAAGAGATTACAGCTGAAAAGCATGTAGATCAGTTCAATGACTTTATAGGAAGGGAGGAGGTTGACCATGAGGATTTCAAGATGAGGTTGTTTTCTCGAAGCTTTACTTGTGAAATTAGGAAGTCGTTCATAGCCCTTACTCCAGGAAACCTACATAATTGGAATGAATTTGAAGATATCTTCTTGAGAAAGTGGGGAAATAGAACCAACCCTGTACAAGCCATCACTGAGTATAATAATTTGAAGAGAGCTGTTGATGAAATTGTTCAAAACTTTTCAAAAATATTTAACAAATTTTATGACTCCATCCCTGCCCATCTAAAGCCTCCACCAGGAGCAGCTCAACTGAGATATGCTAAAGCTTTTAATTATAACCTTCTATCCTGCTAAGAGAAAGATAATCCCCTTCACTTGTTGAAATGAAAAATGATGCAGTGAAGGTGGAGGTCAATATGATAGCAGCAAAAAATTCCAAGATGGGAAAGACTAAGCTGAAAGAAGAAGATAAGCCTTCCACCTCAGATGAAAAATTTGATTCCATGATGAATACAATGGAAAAACTGATGGATAGGCTTGCCCTTGGGAATTCCTCTGCTCCTCCTGCACAACATGAACCTTAGTTTAGAAATCCTCAGTTTAGAATACCTCAAAACCAGCAGAAACCAAGGGAAAACAGAAATCAGCCACTTAACCCACAAGTAAGGCCTCCTTTTCAGCAAAACTTAGTTGATGAAGAAGAGCAGTCTGAAATACAAGAAGACTCAATTCATTTCTTAGATGAAAACATGTCAGGGATGTTTTGGACTAAGGAGGAACATGATGAGTCAGATCATGAAGTAAACAAGGGTGGGGAACCATCTGATTATCTTAAAGGGTATCAACATGCAATCTTTGAGATGGAGAAATAGTACAACCTCAGAAATAGAAATGTGCCAATTATTGCAAAAAAAACGCAACCCAAGAAAGTTCCCCCCAAGGTTGTTGAACTTAGGAAAGATACACCACCTCCTCCTCCTGCTAAAGAGACTGAAAAATCTGCTTCTGTTTTCAGTTTGGAGAATGAGATCTCTAAGATGAAAATCCCGGTACCTTTTGGAGAAATTATTAAGGTGAATGAATATAGAAGTAAGATTGTAAAAATGTTGAATTCCCAACCAGGAGTTGTTGATATCCTAAACGTTCAAGAATATCATCCAACCATATACTTGGGTCCAATATTAGAGGATGAGAAGAATGAAGAGGTGCCTCCTTTTTATGTCAGCCTTAGTATTCATGACATGACATTGCATAATGCCATGTTGGATTCAAGAGCCTCTCATAATATTATGCCCAAAGTAATCATGGAAAGGATGGGATTTGAAATTACTACACCATGTAAGGATTTATTTTCCTTTGATTCAAAAAGAGTTCAGTGCATTGGTTTAATAAAAGATGTTGTTGTTGGTCTTGCACAAGTCCCTGCCAAGACAGTGGTCATGGACATTGTGGTAGCAGACATTCCACCTAAGTTTGGCATGCTATTATCAAGGTCATGGGCATCAAAGATCAAAGGTACAATGCAGATGGACCTAAATTATGCCACCATTCCATTTTTTGGTGAGCAAAGGAGACTATATAGAGAAACAAGGATGGCTTACATGGTAAGTAGTAAAGATAAACCTTAGAAATTTCCAATATATGTTGTTGATATTGAACTTGGATCTGCTATTCTTTTCAATGAATTGACTGATGAAGCAGAGGATGAAAATAAAACAGAAAATTAGCAAACTGTATTTCAGCAGACAGAAAATCACCAAATCAGTGAGGAGAAGGCAGAAGGTTGGTGGTTGTTACACTTTGATGGATCAGCAGGAAGAGAGGGGGCAGGAGCAGGGATTTGGATCACAAATCCAAAGGATGAAAGTAAGTTATTTTCTTACAAACTGAATTTTTATTGCACAAATAACATGGTTGAGTATGAATCTTTAATTTTGGGCATAGAAAATTTGAAAAGAATGGGTGCCCAAAAGATTTCTGTTTGTGGAGATTCTGAATTAGTTATTAAGCAACTTGAGGGTGTGTATCAAACTAAATATGTGAGAATGAGGGCATACAGAAATTCTGACAGTCTATTTATCATCCCTACACATTCCACTGAAATATATGAGGTTTAAGTTCGCCATAGACCTGCTATCCCTGATAACATTATCCATTGGCAAGTTTTTGAGGATGACCAGCAAGTCAAAAAATTTATAGAAGTGAAAGAAGAATTTAAAAGTACACAAGTAGATCAAAAAAACATGCTTGTTGAATCAAAGGGAAATTCTGAAGTGTTACAGTTGAATAATAACTCTATACCCAAAGGTCTCATACCCCTTGAGAAGCTTTTTTATCAGAATCATGTGTTCAAGTCTCCTAGGATACAAGTTGATGATGAGGCGGTAGAGAATTGTAAACTTGGTATAGTAGCAATGCCAAAAATGATTAAGCTTTCAAAGTTTCTTTCAGTTGACATGAAACAGAAATATATTGAGATTATGAAAACGTTCATAGATGTTTTTGCTTGGAGTTATGCTAATTTGAAGAAGTATGATCCTACTATCATTCAACATACCATTCACATTAAATAAAATGAAAAACCTTTCAAGCAGAAGCTGAGGAGGATTAATCCACTTCTCATGCCTCTGATTGAGAAGGAAATCAAGAAACACTTTGAAGCCAAAATTATTGTTCCAATTAGATTCTCAAAGTGGCTTGAAAACTTGGTTCCAGTAAAAAAAAAGAGTGGAGAAATCAGAATCTGCATTGACTTTAGAAACTTGAACAAAGCTTCTCTGAAGGACAACTACCCTCTTCCAAAGAAGGACCAAATTTTGCAGAACATTGTTGGTTCCTAAAGGATTTCTATGCTTGATGGTTTTTCAGGGTACAATCAGATACTTGTGCATCCAGAAGATCAGGAGAAAACAACCTTTACCACACCATGGGGCACATTCATGTATGCAAAAATTCCCTTTGGCTAATGAATGAAGGAGCTACCTTTCAAAGAGAAATGGACATTTCTTTGCTGAGGAGAAAGACAAGATGGTGGTTGTCTTTCTGGACGACATAATAGTCTTCTCAAGGAGAGAATAAGATCACTTGAAGCACCTAGAAAATATTCTGCTAAAGTGTAGAAGGTTTGGTATTTCTCTCAATCCCACTAAAATAATTTTTTCTTTAACTTCAGGGAAGTTACTTGGGCATATTATTTCTAAATGTGGGATTAAGATTGATCCAAACAGGTTCAATGCAATTCAGAAAGTGGATCTGCCTAGAAGCAGAAAGGAAATTCAGTCTTTCCTTGGAAAGGTAAATTTTGTGAGGAGGTTTATTCCTAATTTTGTTGAGATTGTAAAATACATAAAAAAAAATATGCTGAAGAAAGGAGCTGACATCAAGTGGACAATAGAAGAAAAGCACTCATTTGAGGAGATTAAGAAGGCACTCACTCAAGCACCAGTGTTGATCAGCCCGAATTTTTCAAAATAATTTTTGGTTTTTACATTTGCATCAGAAAATACAATTGCTGGAGTTTTGTTGCAGAAAGGGCAGCAAGGTACTGAGCAGGCCGTTTCATTTTTCAGTATGACATTAGATAAATTAGAGCTGAAGTACAACATCTTAGAGAAGAAATCTTATGCCTTGGTCAAGGCCATCAAAGATTTCAGAATTTACATTATGCATTCTCATGTTATATCTTTTTTTCCTAATGCTGTTGTGAAAGACATTCTAACTCAAGATGATCCTAATGGTAAGAGAGGGAAATGGATTGCTAACTTGTTGGAATATGATATAGAGATCAAGCCCACAAATTTGTTCAAAGGTCAAGGCCTAGTAAAGCTGATGGCACAATCAAACTTTGACTGTCTTGACATGAATTTAATTGCAGAAATTTTAGAAATATCAGTGAAGATTAAGAGTTGATTCCCATTGAGGAAAATTACATCTTTTCAGATTGGTACAAAGACATTGTTTTTGTCTTACATCATCATAGAGCACCTGCTGAGTTGACAAAGTCCAAGGCAATATTTGTGAAGCTAAAATCTTTGATGTACTACATCATTGATAAAAATATGTATTGGAAAGATACCAGTGGTATTCTCTTGAATTGTTTGCTGGAAGAGGAGGCTGAAAAAGTGATTGAGGAGTTTCACAAAGGAGATTGTGGAGGTCATCATTATTGGAAGGCTACAACAAATAATATTCTTAGAGCAGGGTATTGTTGGCCTACTATGTTTAAAGATGTCTACAAAAAGATTGTTGCATGCCATGAATGCCAGATTTTTGATGGTAAGAAGAAGCTTGTTCCTTTACTCTTGATTCCTATCTATGTTGAGGCGCCATTTTAGCAGTGGGGGCTAGATTTTATTGGTGAGATTCATCCATCATCTTCAGGTCAGCATCGCTGGATTCTGACAACAACTGATGATTTCACCAAGTGGATTGAAGCAATCCCAACTAGGAAAGCAAATGATTCAGTTATCATTTCATTTTTGGAAAATAATATATTGTCCAGTTTTGGCTGCCCTATGAAGACCATCACTGATAATGCACAAGAATTCAAATCTAATAAGCTGATCAGTTTTTTTTATCAATATCACATTACACTTGGGGATTCTACTGTATATTATCCACAAGGTAATGGTATTTCTGAATATTCTAACTTGAACATTATGAGGATTATTAAGAAGGTGTTGCAGGAAAATAAGAAGTCATGGAATTTGAAGCTAAAGTATGCGCTGTGGGTTGATAGAGTGTGCACAAAGAGATCAATTGGAACTTCACCTTATGAGTTGGTATATGGAGCTGAAGCCATTTTTCCCACATTATTGGGAGTGCCTGTCATGAAGTTGCTGCAAGGATTAGAGGAGGAGCCAAATGCAATTCAGAGGAGGATTAATCAGTTGATAGTTTTGCAGGAGAAAAGGGAGGAAGTCTATAATAGTAATCAGCAATCTCAAAACAGAATCAAGAAGACATTTGACAAGAAGGTCAAGGAGGAAAACTTTCAAATCCAAGATGTGGTTTTGAAATGGGAGGCCAGGATTGAAGGAAAGGAGAAACATGGTAAGTTTGAGAACATTTGGAAAGGTCCATTCAGAGTAGCTGCATTTCATGGGAACAACACTTACATTTTGCAAGAGATGGATGGACAACCATGTGCTGGAGGGCCTGTCAATGGCAGGTTTTTGAGGCACTCTTCCTCTTAAATTATGTTGATCATTCATTCCATTGTATATATTCCATTTTATATGTTTTTCTGCTAATAAAGACAAGTTGATCATCAAGCTTGAGCCTGAGGTGAAGGCCATTAGAGTTTGAAGGAAAGCTTGGAAAATTTCAGAGTTTTTTGTTTTCAAGAAGATGGATAGCAACACTGGAACTACAGGTTCTTTGGTGTACCATAGGGGCATGCCATCCCAAGTGGAGCCACTGTTATCACTCAGAAAAAATGAAGCATCATTTGACGAAGTCCTAGAGGTTCAAGTGTTAAAGGTAGGGTCATAGAATTCATATTTCATTACTTGGTCTAGGAAAATTTTTAATTTTTCTTATTTAGCCTATCCTAAGGTCTAAACACACCCTCATTCAAATCCTCTCATGTCACATCAATCATGATTTTCTAACATTTCTAATTTCCCAAGTTTATAGCACCGAAAGAGTCATTATAGCCAAGAAACCACACTTTTGTAGCAAAATACACAGAGAAAATACATTTTTCGCTACAAAACTACTAATACTTTCGTAGCAAAAATGCCCAAAAATACACTAGGAATGCTACGAAATTAAGGATTCCTATCTGCCTTGTCAAATTAGCTGTTAGGTTTCAGAAAATGATTGAAAAGGATAAGTTAGATGGAATTCGAGTCAGTTAGGGTAAAAATCAAGGTACATGGTCAGGGCTAAAGTCATCATTACCATTTTAAGCATGTATGAGTCATAATTATGCTATGACTTGTCATCGAACCTCAAAATCTTTCCAAATTGAGTCATTTGTCATTCTTCATTCCCTCTTTGTGTGTTGTTGAGCTCTATAGAGTTATTCCACTGAGTCCAAGTTGTGGCTGGTATTTTCAAAGGTTTGCAGGTATAACTGATCAAGCGAGGCAGAGAAGACTTTAAAGAACCATGGCTACAAAGAGGAAGACCAAAAAAGGTGGCCACTCTCTTAGATATGAGCCATCAGATATGAACCTGATAAATGAAGACCCAACAACTGTGGAAGTCTTCAGAAGAACAGGATGTTTACAGTTTTGTGAAAGATTACAAGGATGCCATGTACAGGTTTCCAAATAATTTTCCCTAAAATTCAATGGAACAACTCAAAAAGTGGGAATGTTGAATCTCACTATAACACCAGAGATCATTGCAGTAAAAATAGGGATTCCAAGAGGACAAGAAAAATGGTTCAAAGGGTTCAAATTAAACATGGAGGAATGTAAAGAGTTTATCAAGCTAGAAAATAGTGAATTTGACCTTCCAAATGCCATTCCAAGGAGCTTCATGAAGGATAATTTCTCAAAGCTACTGCTTATCATCCAGAAATATTTCACTTGTGAAGGGAGATATCAGAAAGTCTATTCTTACCACTTCAAGCTTCTCCTACACTTTGTTGGTAAGATATCTCTTGATCTACCGTTTTATTTACACAAAAGCTTAGAAAAAATGGCAGATAAAGTTCAAGCTAAATCTAAAGGAAGTGAAACCTCACTTTTTCACCATGGTTTAATAAAATTGCTGGTTTTAGATGAGTTACAAAGACTAGGTAGAGACTGGTCTTCTTTTCTATTTGTTACTGGTTTTGAAATGGATACCATTACCCCTAAAAGAAATCCTAAACCTAGAGGCATACCATCACCTTTAGTGGCAGAACAAAGTGAACCAGTAGGGGCAGAGGAAAGTGAACCAGTAATGATGGAAACAGAGCAGTTGTAGAGATCTAATACACCCACTGTTCCACCTGCAAAACAAAAGTCAATAATGAGAAAACCTGCAAAACAAGATCCAACTGTGAGTAAACAAGGTAGAAAAAAGATTGCAAGGAGCCAAATAGTGGCTAAAGGAAATTTAGAAGACATACTACATGCTATTGATATAGAAGAGACTCCTATAGTCCAGGATGAGGATATAGATGAAGGTGGAAAGAAGATCAAGAAAGAAAAATCAACAAAGAAATTAGAGTTTGAAGGTGAGGATGCAGGTTTTATGTTTCAGGCTAGGAAGCCCATGACAAGACATGCTATAAAACTTTTATAAAGCAATAAAAAAGTTCATCCAACCATTGACATTGTTCAGCCACTACAAAACATTATTGACCTTTCATCTCCTGCAAAAGAAGATCCAGTCAGCAAGAAAAAGAAAGGAAAGGAGAAAGTCATTGAAAAAACTGAGTTTGAACTCCTTGAAGGATAGTTGAGGTTATCTAATCATGAAATAGTATTCATGAAGAAGGAGGCAAGGAAAAATAATGTTTAGAAGGTTCAGTTTGAAAATATGAAAGAGGTTTGGGAAGAGCAGGTTGACAATGTATCAAAGACCCTAGAGAACACACATAAATTAATCAAATGGACTATGCCATTGAGGAAAGAGGTAAAACATGTTAGAAGAATGAACCTGCAATTGAAATCTACCAACATAAAGCTGAAGGATCAAGTTAAAGACCTCCAAGAACATCTAGAATTAATCCATGAGGAGTTTGAGAAGAAGGGTTTAAAAATGACAATAGTTGAGGAGCCAATAGCTCAACTCACAATCAATGAAGATGAAGAACCTCAAGACTCTTAGTTTGAGCTGGTTTATATTTTGAAAGTTCAATGGCATGTTGAAAAAAAAATTATTACAGCTGAAAGGTACATTTTTAAAACTAGGCAAAAATCTAGAATTTACACAGTTTTCCACAGTTTCGTAGCGTTTCCTAGGCTTGAAGCCAAGAAAACGCTACGAAACCACCTATAGCTGTCTTTTTGCTTATAAAACCACTTTTGGTAGCTTCTAAGGAGAGGAAATGATAGGGAATATGTGTCAGGGCATGATGAACACAATGCAAGAGGAAAGAAGTAGAAATCTTGATTGCAAAGGTCATTTTTTGTACGCTATGAAACTGCCATACTTTCATAGCAAGTTGTTTTGAAGGTTTCTGAGCAGGTTTGTGGGTATTTTGGGACAGGTGGACACATTCAAAGGGTCAAGGGACTTTTATAGCAATCATCCATGTCTTGAAGACCTTGAAATGAATACAATCCATCAGCTAAATCATTCGTTGAAGATAAGGACCTGTTTTCCTGAAAAATAGGGTTTGTTTCCAGATTTTGAGGAGGGTAATTAAGATGTAAAGTAGTGATGAGTTCTGTAATATCTCATTCGAACATGTGAATCATTAGTTGTTAGATGTATAACTGTTTTAAGAGATAAGGTAGTTGATTTGATAAGTAGCAGTTTGAGTCCTATTAGGAAAAGGATTGTTTTCTAGTGTAGCTGTCATTTTCTCATTAAAGCACATGTTTTCCTATTATGCAAGGTGTCATTGGGAAAATTTTGATGAATCTAGCCAAGAGGTAGATCATCTCTCTTGTAAAAAGGTCTATTAAAGGGCAGATATTCGAAATTGTAAAGGGTTGGAGATTTTTTGCAATACTGCAGCTTTATGTAATTTGATTGATATCAGTAATACAGAGGATTTTTTCTTGACTAACCTGAGATTCTCATGGAGTTTTTAGTCTTATATTATCTATATTTTCTATGTGTACCATTTGCAGTGGTTTTCATCTTTAATATTCAGAATTCATAGGTGTATGCTCTGACTTCCTTTATTGATGAAATGGATGTGTTATTTCATGATCCATGTGTGATTTACCTCTGCTAAAAACTCTTACTTGCCTCAGCTTCCATGTCAAGAGACCTTACCACTGAACTACTGTTTTGTTGACTCCATAAGCCCAATGGTTGCAGACTTGTACTCTTTTGAACCTACACACATCACAAGCAAGTTATTTTCCAAGTAGAGTTAGCCATCTGGTTTCATCATTATCAAATATCATTAAACCCTTTGAGAGAGTCCTCTAAGATTGAAGAGGCTAAGCTTCAGTTACAAGTTGGTTTGAAGCAGTTACATGAAGTTGTCTGATTCGAAACCAATCAAGTGCAATTTTTGTGATAACAGACTGCACTGCAGATAATGCTGCGCACTTCATCTTTGAACACAATTTGACTAGATTTGGATGCCCGAAGATTTTGATGAGTGATAGAGGTACGCACTTCGTTAACGACACAATTAAAGCTTTAACAGAGGAATTTCATATCCATCACTAGAAGAGTACCCCTTATCACCCACAAGAAAATGGCGCAGTAGAAGCTTTCAAAAAAATATTGGATAACACACTCAAAAAGATCTATAATGCCGAGCGGAATGATTGGGACATGCACATCCCTTCTGTGTTATGGGCTTATAGGACTACATGCAAGAAGTTGACGAGGAAAACAACCTTCAAGATGGTCTATGGGCAGGAAAAAATCATTCCAATGGAATATATTGTCCCAATCCTATGCATTGCAGCATTCACTAATATGGTTGAACCTGACAATGTGGAGGAACGGTTGGCGCAACTCGTTGCCTTAGAAGAATATCGGTTCATTGCTAAATTTCATCAACAAGTGCAGGAGGCGCGCCAAAAATGCTGGCATGATAGGCACATCAGGAATAAGATGTTCAAGGAGGAAGAATTGGTCTTGTTATATGATAGTCAATTTGTGTTTCACCTAGGGAAGTTCAGAAAGAATTGGTGTGGGCCATATATTATGAAGTAAATCACTCATGGCAGTGTGGTGCACTTGGCCAAACTATGCGATGAGGATCTTCCAGGGTATTTCAATGGAAGTTGTCTAAAGCTATATCGAGACAATCTGGTGCCGACCAAATGGATATATGGACGGAGCATTAGAATCAAAGGGTCTGCACGCCACATCGAGGTAAGGCGCAGACAGGTGCGACAAAATCACAGGGGTAATACGCAGGTGCAGAAACTAGTAGTTGGAACAGTGAAACTGGGTGAAAAAAGTAATTTTACCATTGGTTGGAGCGGGTTTTTCGCATTTAATGAGACAATATTGGAGGAATTTTTACCTTTTTTACGGAGGTAAGTGGAAATTAATGAAAATTCGACCGTTTTTACCTTGGATGGCTTATAAAAGGAAGGGCACAGGTCACAATTGGTTCCTTTAGTTTCTGAATATTTTACGCCCTCAGATTATCTGTGATTTTTGTTGGGTATGTGTTATATTCTTTGCACGACTAGCCTCACGCGTTGTACGTTGCGCCGGGCGCAGCAGGGGGGTCACAGGGGGGGCAGCAGCCCCCCCTGTCGGGGTCCGGGGCAGCACCCCGACAAAATTTTTTTTGGTGTGCGGACCCACTCATAGGCGGACCCACCCATGTTTTGTGCATGAGTTTGCACATGGTTTTGGGGTACGATGGTTTTCGGCCCATGGTATTTTGTAGATCCGGTCAAGGGAACTACGGTTATGTTCTAATCTAGGGTTAATGGATTGGGGTTTATATATGCTTCGGCATGTATATATATGTGTTGTAACACTAAAAGGAATATAATGAAAAATCAAGCTGGTCGTCCCGATTTGGGATCCAGGGGAAAATCTCTTTGTTTATTTGTTTTATGTTTTATGCTCTCGCTATTGTTTATTTTCTGTTATAAGATTCGTGTGTAGATAATTTTTGTTCAGGGTTAAAACCTACATTTGGTATCAGAGCTATTTCGGCTTCAAGGGGACGCCTTTGTTGCTGAGGGTTTTTTGCTCTGGCCTGAGGTAGACCCTGTTCAGTGGTAGATCTGTGGGATCGATTCTTGCGGTGAAAGAAGATGGCAAGCGGCGGGAACATAGAGATCGAGAAATTTAATGGTCAGAGTTTTGAGTTATGGAAGCTCAAGATGGAGGATATTTTGGTGGATAAAGATCAGTGGATCGCATTAGATCCAGGTACTAAACAAACGGCAATGTCAGATGAAGACTGGAAGAAACTGGATCAGAAGGCTAAGAGCACAATACGGTTGTGTGTCTCAGATTCAGTATTGTTGAATGTATCTGGGGAAGCTACGGCGAAGAATTTGTGGGAAAAACTTGGGACTTTGTACCAATCTAAGTCTCTGGTGAATAAGTTGTTCCTATGAAAAAAGCTGTATAACCTGAGGATGAAGGATGGAGACTCGGTGACAGAGCATCTGAACGCCTTCAATACTGTGGTAAGTCAGCTGTCATCTATTGATATTAAAATCTCAGATGAAGATAAGTGCATCAGTTTGTTGTGTTCTCTACCAGACTCGTGGGACAGTCTGGTTATTACAATAGGTAGCAATACAACTACCTTGAATTTTGATGACATTGTCTCAGCCTTGTTGTCGGAGGAAATGAGACGGAGAAATATGGAGGGCCAGAATGGAGATGCCTTATTTGTACGAGGAAGGTCCCAAAACATAAACAAGAATAAGGTTTCGAGTGGGAGATCCAAATCTAGAGGGAGATCTAAATCTCCTGGAAATTTTGTAAAGGTATGCTAGAAATGTGGAAAGGAAGGGCACTACAAAAGGGAGTGCAGATCTAAAGCTCCTGAGAAAGGAAAGGGATCTGATGATGCTCCTTCTGCAGAGGCAAAAACCACCTCGGATGAAGGTGGGGATGTGTATTTGGCTTCTTCTTCAAATAGACATGTAGATCATGAGTCATGGTTGATTGACTCAGGTGCACCCTTTCACTTCACTCCCCATAGGGAGTGGTTCTGCGAGTATGAGAAATATGATGGTGGTAATGTCTTCCTAGGGGATGATAGGAAGGCCAGAATTGTCAAACGTGGAAAAGTCAAGGTGGAAAATTTGCCAAGGTTGAAGGTTAGACACTCTTTGGGTGTACGCATATTCTGATAGCGACAGGAAATGCGATTTAATAAGCAAGATGGATGCGGGTGTAAAAACGGTGATTCGAGAAAGATGCACATAGATGGTTCGAACACTTGGTATTAATGCGAGGGGAGTTGGAAATTTGGAACTCTGGCAAATCTACAAAGGTAACTTAACATTATTTATGGGTGTAACAGTTCTGTAGTTCCTGAAACTGGAGCAGAAAGCCTAGCTGTCTTAGGAGAAAAGACCATGCTATGGCATCAAAGGCTTGGACATATTGGAGAGAAGGGCCTTCGGATACTGCATAGAAATGGTATGGTAGAAGGTATGTCTAATGGCTCTCTGGATTTTGATTTCTGTGAACATTGTGTATATGGGAAGCAAAATCGGGTGAGTTTTCCTTCTGGTGCTAAGAGGGCGAACAAGAAATTAGAACTTGTGCACAGTGATGTGTTTGGACCTGTGTCAGTTACATCACTGGGAAAGTCTGTGTACTATGTTTCATTCATAGATGACTTCTCAAGGAATACATGGATACATTTCTTGAGGAATAAATCTGAAGCCTTAAACAGATTTAAAGAATTTAAGGCTCTGGTGGAAAACTAGACAAAGAAGAAGGTAAAGGCGCTGAGGACAGATAATGGTGGGGAGTTCTGCAAGAAGGAATTTGAAGAGTTCTGTAAGAAGTGTGGTATAGCACGGTAGAAGACTACTCCATACACACCTCAGCAAAATGGAGTTGCAGAAAGAATGAACAGAACACTGATGGAAAAGGCAAGAAGCATGCTCAGTGGTACTGGGTTAGGACAAGAATTCTGGGCAGAGGCAGTGGAGACTGCATGTTACTTAGTTAACATATCACCTTCATCGGCGTTGGAGGATAAGACTCCACATGAGGTATGGACTGGTAAGAAACCCTCTCTTTCACATCTAAGGGTATTTGGATGTGATGCATATGTACATGTTCCAAAGGAGAAAAGGACCAAGTTGGATAATAAATCTGAAAGGTGCATCTTTATTGGGTATAAGGATGTTTTAAAGGGTTACAAGCTTTGGAACCCAGAAACAAGGAAGGTTGTGTACAACCGAGATGTGGTGTTTAGAGAGGTGAAATATGTTGTTAAACATGAATTCATACCAAAGGAACCGAAGAAGATAGATTTTGAGCTAAAGGAGGATGAATCAAACTCTACAACAGAAGAAGACTCAGAAGAGGAAGAGCCACAAACTCCAGCTATGAGAAGATCAACTCGGGTAAGAAGACAACCAGAAAGGTATAGTCCATCTGCTTTCTGTTCAAATTTTTCTTTAACTATAACTGATGATGATCCCAGAACTGTCAGGGAGGCAGTAGATTCAGAGGATGGAAAACTCTGGAAGGAGGCCATGGTTGATGAAATGGAATCCTTGCACAAAAATGAGGCATGGGATCTGGTGGAGTACTTGTCGGCTGGAAGGAAGCCCATTGGGAGAAAATGGGTGTTTAAGAAGAAAATGAATGTAGAAGGCAAGGTGGAGAAATACAAAGCTCGGTTGGTAGCAAAAGGTTATTCCAGGTGCCAGGAATTGATTTTGGTGATATTTTTTTCTCCTGTTGCCAAAGTTACTTCTATTATATTACTTTATCTGTTGCTGCTGCATTTGATTTTGAGATAGAACAGATGGATGTGAAGACAACATTTCTTCACGGGGATCTAGAAGAGGAGATCTACATGAAGCAACCTGAAGGCTTTATGGTGAAGGGTAAGAAAGAACTGGTATGCAGGTTGAAGAAGTCTCTGTATGGGTTAAAACAGACACCAAGGATGTGGTATCAGAAATTTGATACCTATATACGGGGACTTGGCTTCACCAGAAGCAAGGAGGATCACTTTGTTTATTTTAAATTAATTGGTGATCGTGTTATTTATTTGGTCTTGTATGTGGATGATATGTTGTTAATTGGAAATGACAAAGAAATTATCCAAGATTTGAAGACCCAACTGTTCTCCAAATTCGACATGAAGGATCTGGGTGCTGCAAACTATATTTTGGGCATGGAAATTAAGAGAGATTGGGAAAAGAGGAAGCTTTGGTTAAACCAGAGGAAGTATGTCGAGACTATATTGCAGAGGTTCAATATGCAGGATAGTAAACCGGTGAATGTTCCTATTCCTATAGGTGTAAATCTGTCTGCTGAACAGTGTCCCAAGACACAAGAAGAAGAGGAGGATATGTTCCGTGTTCCATATGCAAGTGCAGTGGGTAGCCTGATGTATGCAATGGTCTGTACTAGACCAGACATTGCACATGCAGTGGGAGTATTGAGCAGGTTTATGTCAAACCCAGGGAAGGAGCATTGGACAGCAGTGAAGCGGGTTTTCAGATATTTACATGGCACTAGTGATTATGGCTTGTGCTACCAGGGAAGACTAGGATTGGAAAGAATGTTGGACATTCGTGGTTTTGTTGATGCAGACTAGGCTAGAGATCTGGACCAAAGAAGATCTACAAGTGGGTATGTGTTTAGCCTATTTGGAGGTGCAGTCAGTTGGATGAGTAAAAGACAGTCTGTAGTGGTGCTTTCAACTATAGAGGCAGAGTACATAGCAGCCACTCATGCAAGCAAGGAAGCAGTTTGGTTGCAGAGATTGTGTTCAAGTATGGGGTTGGTACAAGAAGCTATAAGGATAGACTGTGATAGCCAAAGTGCAATTTTCTTGGCTAAGAACCCTTCTTATCATTCAAAGACAAAGCACATTGATGTTTAATATCAGTTTGTTAGAGATATGGTTGAGGCTAAAAGCGTGTTGCTGGTAAAGGTGGACACTTTGAAGAATGTTGCAGATGCATTGACGAAGTTTGTGAGCACTCAGAAGTTCTCTTGGTGTAGAGAAACAATGGGTGTTGAAGAATTGGCCCAATGACTAAGCTCTCCTGTGGCCCCCTATGGAAAGAAAACAACAAGTGGGAGAATGTTGGGTATGTGTTATATTCTTTCCACGACTAGCCCCACGTGTTGTACGTTGCACCGGGCGCAATAGGGGGGTCACAGGGTGGGCGGCAGCGCCCCGGCGAAATTTTTTTTGGTGTGCGGACCCACTCATAGGCGGACCCACCCATGTTTTGTGCATGAGTTAGCACATGGTTTTGGGGTACGATGGTTTTCAGCCCCTGGTATTTTGTAGATCATGTCAAGGGAACTATGGTTATGTTCTAATCCAGGGTTAATGGATTGGGGTTTATGTATGCTTCGGCATGTATATATATGTGTTGTAACACTAAAAGGAATATAATGAAAAATCAAGTTGGTCGTCCCAATTTGGGATCCAGGGGAAAATATCTGTGTTTATCTATTTTATGTTTTATGCTCTCACTATTGTTTATTTTCTGTTATAATATTTGTGTGTAGATAATTTATGTTCAGGGTTAAAACCTACAATTTCTTCCATAACGCTGTCTGTGAGCCTTGTATGTCTGGTCGAGAAACTCCATTTGATATCAGTAATCCATAGTTTATCTTCCGACCGAGAATGACAGCCATCGACCCTATAGAGGATAACTCTGCGCCCCTCACTGCATCAACTGAGTTGGGATCAGATGACGTTCAGGAGGTGATCCTTGAGGTGGAAGAAGTTGCGTCCGCACTGGCTAAGGGATAAGGGAAAATGTCGAAGTGGGCTTCCTCGAAGTCACATACCTCTCCTCGAAATGTGACGTCCCCACGTCAAGCCACTAAGGATCGGTCCCCCATCGATGATCCATCAAAGAGACCAATGAGTTCCACAGAGGAGGCCATGTTTGTTGAACCCATCTCTTGGCAGCCACCATATGTCAAGCCATGCAAGCCTTCTGCGCACACGCCAAATAATGTCGATACAGTATGGGAATACCTCCAGATGTCCTTGATCCTACAGGATGTTCCCCTTGCTGGTGATATGTTCGAAAAAATCTCAAATATTGTTCTTAAAAATCTCAAATATTAAGTTTTGATGACCATGATTTGGCAAATGAAAAAATGTTCCCTGAGCTAGCGCCGGAGAATTATTGGGAGCGCGTTCTCTACGAAGAGGTGTCTAAGATTGAGTTAATGCCTTGGGCGCGCGGGCTGAACAATGACGGAATCCGAAATCTGCTAAGGATTCTACATTTTGGAAGGTACCCAATCACCAGCATCTGCGTGTACCAGCTGATAGCCTTAATCCATGATGGTTGCCTATTGATTCAAGGGAGAATTTTGATATATGCTGCTTTGATCCATCGGACCACTGGCCTACCCAAGAAGGGGCCTCATCCAATGATGGGATTTGGAAAAATTAATGAGCTTGAGGCGACAGACGTAAATATGAAATACAATGTGGGGATGGACAAAAGGGGATTCCTCGTTCAGACCATCGCTAACTCAGGTGTGTGCCTGGGCACTCTAGTCCTTGGTTGCAATTTAATGTGAAAAATGTCGCCCAAAGGTGATCTCGGCGCACGTCATTGCTTTGGCAGGGTAATGCGAGAAAGGGTTCAGTTATAATTGGTCCCAGTATCTTTGTTAGGATTTTTTGGATAATGTGCCCGAGGTAGAACCGGGCATATGCGAAGGGGCGCGCTACGCAAATTTGTGGGATTCCCCTGATCCCAAACGCGTGAAGGAAAATAAGATCTTTTGGGTACTCTTTGAAGTTGCATTGGTTGTTGTTATCCATTCCTGACCTAGACTCTCACCAGCAATATATGAGAAGTACAAGAGCGTCGCTGAATTCCAAGTAACCATGCACAATGTGCAGATTAGGGTGTGCAAGGACCCTGCATATTATACCTTGTCGTTCATAGTAACAGAAGCAGAAGTTGACTAGGTCGTTGCAACTTGGCCAAACATGTGGAAAAATGGGCTCGGCTCCACCCAACCCATTACACCATCTACATCAGGCAAAGAGACAGGTCTGAAGGACACATAGAAAGAAACTGAGTTGTGCACTGAGAAGGAGGTGGGAACAAGTGCTGAGAAGACTGGCAGAAAGGACTCTGAAGTAGAAGTAGAGAAGGAGCCTAAAATAGAGAAAGATAAAGAGCATTATCTAGGAGTTGAGCATGATGTGGACCCTGAAGGTTTAGATGGGATAAATGGGGATGGTGTTGAATCTCTACACGGCACCTATAGAGACACAAAAGCTTCAAAATGCCTGTGCAAAAAGAGAAAGGGGTCCAAGGCCGGAGGAGATGAAGAGGTCACTCTAACAGAAGAGGACCTAAAAAATATCGCAGACACAGTCACTTCTGTGTTAGAGGACAGGTGGAAAACTATGGAGGAGTAGTACAAGGCCACGGTTGAGGCCTTGCAATTGGGATTGCAGCTATTACAGCCAAAGACAGATACTTTACGAGCGAGCGTGGATCAAGCGAGGCCGATACAAGCGAGCCTGCCAAAAACCACGATCATCACAACATCTGAGAGCATAATCTTCCCCTTCCCAAGCACAACCATGACACTTCAACAGCTAGAACTGTGCGCACAGGTGAAAACCTTCCTTGAGGTTGGCATTGACCTCACAAAGTTGCCCAATGGAAAGCTACATGCTATCCACATATTTATTTTCACCGAGCTGCAGAGCAAGGAGGCACACGCACAATAGCAGCTAAGTGAAGTCGAGCATACTGCAGCCACGAAAACAACAGAATCGATCTAGGCACAAATAATGCAATAGGCGGTCGTGGCTCAGCGCACGGAATTGGAGAACCTCATTGACAGATTGTGCGGAGAGATTCCAGAAGTAGTCATCCCAACATCCGCCCCACCGCAAGTGAAGATTGAAAGCCTGGTTTCCACACTCAAGGCTTCCAAATCCGAAATACAGATGATAAAGGCAGAATTTGAACAATAAATTGCTTCATTGTAGGCTAAGTTGCAGCCTAAGACTCCCCTGAAGGTGTGTGCACAACGGGCCGCTCTAGTCAAGGACGCACCTGCAAGTATTTCAGCCAATATCGACAAGGGCTCAGAGCTGTTGGAGACTGCCATAGGACTGTAGAATTATGTGCAAACAGATCCACTTGTCAAAAATATTACTCAAGAGTTGTGCGCCAAAGAGCAGGAGTTTGATGATCTGCAAGATTCCTTGCCCACGTTCATTCATACCCAGTGCATGGCCTGCCTTCAAACTAGTCAGGTGCTACGAGATGAGGTCAGGGAGGTCTGCCGAAAGAAGCAAATTGTCACTGATCACATGAAGTTGTGGGCGTACAAGGAAATAAATTTGTCTTAAGACTAGGATGCTGCAATAAGGAACCTCAATCAGACTTTGCAGATGTCACCTTGGCCGCAGAAGGGCCAACTTCGGAGAAGTTAGAAGAGACCGTGCAAAGCGCAGTGGACCAGCGTGTGGGCATCTTGGCGCCCTTTGTTGTTTCTATTGAAGAGCTCCAAAACAAGATGAATAACCTAGTGTTGTTGTGACTTGGGACGAGTCACAAGATTGTGTTGGGGTCCTGTTGGAGCGGGGTCCCCTAAGTCCAAGCTTTGAAGACAATTTTGATATATTTTTGTAAATATTTTGTAATTTTAGTCGTGCGCAGCATAATTCAAGGGGCTTTGGAGCTGGTCAAAGCCCCTCATGATTTGTAATGGGTAAAAAGGATAGAACAAGGGGGCGCAAACCACGGTTTGTAGACCCTAGATGAGCAGGCTAAAAGTATAAATAGGAGTCTAGATCGAGTCATATAAGTCAGTTTTTAGATAAGAGATGAATGATTGGTGATAGATATGGTTTTGTTTTGGTATTTTGTGCCGATGTTTCTAGGTAAAAGGCTCCTGCTGGCTATGTGCGCGGAGACCTTAGTCCTGTTGTGTGTGGACCTTGCTAGCTATGTGCGCGGGTGAGCTGAAGGGTTTTGTATGGAAGATTTGAACTGTTTATGAATAAAGAACTGTTGTTGTTGATATCTGAGTCTGAAATGCATCTGTTGTTTATGTTATGATCGTTTCTGCATATTATTTCTTATTCATGTATTGTCTGTGATTAGATCAATTGTGCAACTGCTTCTGGTTTTAGATGAATGGTTATTGAATGGATCTAGTGCTATTGGGAGAGATATTACTTGTATTATAGACTCTATTTTAGCTTGTGCGCAAGATATTCTGCATAAATGACCTAAATTTGTCTGTTAAGGGTTTCCTGGTTAGGGCTTTTGTTGCGAAGGCCCCTTCATGATTGTTTTAGATCTAAGGCCACCCACATCATTTAAATATCTCTTAGGGTGTGGAAAGATGGTTCCAACACCCCCCCATACTGCTTCGGGTGAGACTTTGACTTGCGCAAATAGGTCACTGCCGAAAGGGCCAGTAGTAAGAGGGTTTTGTTGGTTAACCTCAACTCCGAACTTGGGTCAGGACCTTTTATGCCAATACCACTTCTCACTTGGTCAATTTTTACAGATTGAATGATAGTACATTATCATTATACAAAGAGAAACACCTTATTTAGCCAATTGATAAATCTCAAACAAAAGGGTTCAATGGTGGAGCACATTGAGGACTTCCAAAAATTGATATAGGGGTAAATGATATTCCATAGGAACATAGGATTGATGTCTTCATAGGGACTTTAAAGGTTAAAATCCAAATGAGGTTCGTCTTTCGGAACCTGATTCATTGGAGAAGGAATTCAGGTTGGCAAGAAAAATTGAAAGCAAAATTATGGAGACAAGGAAGCCTACCACTCACAACTATAAAGATGGAAGTGTTGCTACTCCTAGCCTTCCACAACCTACAAGGTTGACACCACAATTGTTGGAAGAAAAAAGAGCAAAAGGGATTTTTTACAGTTTTGATAGAAAATACACTAAAGGTAATAAGTGTGTTGAGAAGAAATTATTTACATAGATTGTGAAGAGGAGGAAGAAAAGGAATAATAAACTTCAAAAGAAGAGGATATACGCCAAGAACCGACCTTAAATAAAGAAGAAATGAATATGAACATATACTGTAATGGATTGGCAGGAATTACCAGTCCTTAAACTTTGAATATAGATGGACATATCAAGAAGAAAAAGGTAATAGTGTTGATTTATTCGGGTAGTACCCATAATTTTATTCATTGTAAGATAACCAAGGAATTGAACTGCTTCCTATATCTAGCACTAAAGTGTCAAGTGATGGTTGCAAATGGATTAACTATAAATTTCTCTGGAAAGTGCCATAATATCAAGCTAACCATGGGGGAATATGTATTGAATAGCCCAATGCTTTCCATTCCAATGGGTGGTGTTGATTTTGTACTAGGAGTTTAATGGTTACAGTCTTTGGGTACGATAGCTTTTAATTTTCAAGAACTTTTCTCGAATTTTTTTTGGGAAGGAAAGGAAGTTGAATTAAGGGGTATTTTAGGGAAACCATGAATATAATCAACTCTAATGTCATTACAAAGCTTCTAAAGAAAGAAAAACGAGGCGTAATTTCACAATTATGCTCACTAGAGTTTCAAACATCAAAATCGTCTATTTCTACAGATCTCCAAAAATTCTTGGACAATCATTCCAAGGTATTTGAGACTCCCAAATGCCTCCCACCTATTTATGATCATGATCATGTTATTCATTTGATTCCAGGAAGTGTTCCTCCAAACATCAGGCCTTACAAATATCCCTATGCCTAAAAGAGTGAAATTGAACATATGATTGCATAAATGCTAGAGGCCGGTATAATTGTGACCTAGTCAAAGTCATTTCTCTGCTCTAGTAGTATTGGTGCACAATAAGGATGGATCATGGTGCATGTGTCTAAATTATAAGGAGCTCAACAAGATCATTATTAAATATAAATTTCCCATTCCTGTCCTTGATGATTATTGGATGAACTGCATGGATAAATTTACTTCACCAAGTTGGATCTCCATTCAGGATATCATCAAATTAGAATGAAGACAGGAGAAATTCTGAAAACGACATTTAGAACTCATGAGGGTCAGTATGAATTTCTGGTCATGCCTTTTGGCCTTACCAATGCACCTTTTAAATTTCAAGGGTTGATGAATACCATTTTCAAATCCTTCCTTAGAAATTTTTTTTTTCTATTTTTTGATGATATACTAATCTATAGCAAGTCTTGGAAAGGTCATGTTCAAGGTGTTGACAGGGTGCTCAAACTATTGGAGGAGAAACAATTATATGCAAAAACCTCCAAATGTTGCTTTGGAGTACAAGAGGTGGAATATCTGGGTCATATTGTATCTCATGAGGGTGTTAAGGTAGACCCTTACAAAATTAAAACCATTAAGGAATGGAAAAGTCCCACAAAAATAAAGTATCTGCCAGGATTTATCAAGTTAAAAGGGTTTTATAGAAACTTTTTTAATAATTATGGGAGATTAACAGTACCTCTAACAATATTACTGAAGAAAGATGCATTTTCTTGGACTCCATAAGCAACTAAGTCCTTTGAAGATCTTAAGGAGGCAATGTGCCAACCATCGGTCTTAGCTATGACATACTTCACAAAAACCTTTATTGTGGAATGTGATGCCTCAAGAAATGGAATTGGTGTTGTTTTAATGCAAGAAGGAAGACCCATTTCTTTTTAAAGTCGTCCAATCAAAGGAAAGTATTTACAGAAACCTATTTTTGAGAAGGAAATGTTGGAAATACTACATGCACTAAAGAAATGGCCGCCTTACCTAATGGGAAGACACTTCAAGGTAAAAACAGATCATGATAGCCTTAAATAATCTTTGGAACAAAGACTACCTTCAGAAGAGCAGCAAAAGCGGGTCACAAAGATGTTGGGTTATGACTTTGAAATCATCTACAAAAAAGGGAAGCTAAATGTTGTTGTAGATGCACTCTCAAGAAACGATGAGTATGTGGAAGCATTTCTTTGTTCCGTTTCTATTATCCAACTAGATTGGATAACCGAAGCAAAGGAAGAATGGAAGAATGATGAAGAAGTGAGGATAGTCTTTCAAAATTTGCAGCAAGATCCTAGTACATCTGATACATTTAGCTAGAAAAATTATTCATTATGGTACAAATATCGCTTATATATTTGTAATAATTCCCAGCTAAAAAAAAATATTCTTTTGGAATTGCACACCTATACCTTAGGAGGACACTCTGGAATTTTAAAAACTTACCATAGTGTCAAGAAATATTTTTTTTTGGATGGCCTTAAATCTGATATTCAAAAGTTTGAGGCAAAATGTTAGGTCTTCCAACAAAATAAAGTTGAGACAATTAAGACACCGGGTCTGCTACAACCTTTATCTATTCCAATTCAACATTGGGAGGAGGTTTCAATGGATTTTATCACAGGTTTACCCACGTCCGAAGGAAAGAGTGTCATCATGGTGGTAGTTGATAGACTTGCCAAGTATGCACACTTTTGTGCATTATCTCATCCATTTAAATCTAATACAGTTTCTAATGCATTTAAGGAAACAATTCAAAAGCTACATGGAAACCCAAAGATTATTGTAACTGACAGAGAACCCATTTTCACTGGAAATTTTTGGACAGAATTGTTTTCTTGTATGGGTACTCAACTAGCTCATAGCTCTTCTTATCATCCTCAATCTAATGGGAAATCTAAGATAGTGAACAAATGTTTGGAAGGATATATTCGTTGCCTTGTATCTGATAAACAAACACAATGGGTCAAGTGGTTACCTCTGGTTGAATGGTGGTATAACACTTCCTTCCATACTGCATCCAAAATCACCCCATTTATGGCACTTTATCGATATCATCTATTGTCCATCACATCATCTTTAAGATAAAATTCTAATGTTCAAGGAGTAAAGATCACATCAAGCATCAACAATAAGTTCTCCAACTCTTAAAGGATAACCTCACTTTGGCACTGAATCGAATGTAACAATAGGCATATCAACATCATAACGAAAGAAGTTTTGATGTAGACGACTGGGTATTTTTGCGGCTACAACCATACAAATAGATGTCCCTCAAACAAGATAAGAAAAATAATAAATTATTACCAAAGTACTATAGTCCTTACAAGGTATTGCAAAATATTAGTACTATGGCATACAAATTGGAGCTTCTTGCATCTTCCTGAGTGCACCTAGTTTTCCATGTTTCATGCTTAAAGAAGGTTATAGGTGACAAGATCCCAGTTCAAACAATATTTCCAGAACTTGAAGAGGAAGGAAAAATAATATTGGAACCTGAAGCAGTCATGGAAACAAGAACTCGACAACTATGAATCGATTAGTTTCAGAGTATCTCATCAAGTGGGAAAGCTTACCCGCTAAAGATTCCACATGGGAGGATGGAAATTTTTTACAGAAGCATTCAGAACTACTCGAGCATTGAGGACAACACTTTTTTGAAGGAGAGGGGCATGTTAGGTCCCTATAATACTAGTGTAGCCCCTTATTGTTATTGTTAGTGTAGCCCCTTATTTTTATTATTGTGCATGTTAGTGTCAGAATTTTCATTCTGCCTTCAGTGATCAAAGTCACTTTTCATATTCATTTTAGGGGTCCCACTCAAGAAATTTTTTCTCATTCCATTAGGTCATGTAAAAAATTGATTCACTGATGGTTGCCCTAGTCATAAAACCTCGCTCTCCCTCAAAATTTCACATTTGCTGACGCACCTTCATGTCTTGCTGAGCGTAAAACAATCTTAAAAGCTCATTTCACTATGTCATTATTTCAGTCAAAGTCAACCATGGAGTCAAGTTATCCAAGGTCCCATTACGTCAACTAGGTTTCATTTTTCATGGTCCAATAAAAATCCATTCCATTGCATAAGGCCAGCAAGTAAAGGGTGATCAAATAACATCTCTTCACCATGTGAAGATGATTTGTAAAGAGAAATGCTTATTTCATCATGTAATTTTGATTTCAAATGTGAGTTTCATTCCAAGATGTAATTTTATTTTTATTCATGTAATTTTATGTCAACTCAAATGTAATAAACACTCAGTCTCCCAAAAGCTTCCAACTTAGTTTCACATGCCAAAAAAGCACATTTCGAAGTGAAATATTTTTTATTTCATCAATTGATCGAATGTCAAAGGGAGTTGTCTTTTCCCAAGGGTCCCCAAATCATCATCTTCCACAAGCACTAAACGCTAATTTCCTCTCCCATTGAGCTAGGGGTTTTCTATGGAATCAGAGACAATATGAGAAGAGGAGGCATAAGGTAGGTCATATCAGTAAGTATGAGGTCATTTCAACTCATAAACATCATGTCTCCATCATTTTTCAAGAAGTCACTCCAAAAGTCAAATCATTTGCCATTCATAGGGCCAATTTTGTTTCAAAGTATGTTTATGACCAAAAATAGATGAATTTGATAAAATTGAGAGAGGTTTTTGTCAAGAATAGGTCAAAAAAGAAACACCTCCTTCAGTTTTTACACCAGTATCATGGTTTTGGGAGAAATGTAAAAAATACAGTTGCTACAAGAGGTTCGTTTCACTTCTAGAGCGACCTTGGGAAAATAAATATTTCTCCTATATGGAGTGTCTAAATGACTTGCTTGATTAGTTAAATGATAACTAGATAGAGAGAAATTTCCAATGAGCTATCTTGAGCTCAATTTGGAGTTGAGGAAGGCTTCAAAAAGTTGCCTGCAACATCACACTGCATTTTTTTACCCTCATTCTGCACTGCTTGACCAGTCTTGGGAGAATAAATTTTTGACAAGACAAATCAAGTCCATTCTACAAAATAAAGACATATTTGGAAAGTATACATGATATTATTTCCAACAAGTTATCCTAGGCCCAATTTGGACACCAGAAAGGCCTTCAAAAGTGGTCTTCAAAAATGCATTGTGAAAATCCTTAAGCGAGGGCACAAATGCTTCTATGAGGGATAAAATGCTTCAGGCACTACACAAATGACCAGGAAGCCCTAGAAACACATTCAAGTGGAAAAACATCATTCCCAAAGCTTCATCAACCTACTCATCGACCTCCAGCAAATGAGTAAGAGATAATGCCATTAAATATCATCTTCATCAAGTTCATGTGTTTGGTGTTGTGAAATTTATGTTAGAATTTGGTGTTTGAAATCATTTTAAAACCCTAGTATTCCCATTTCATTATTGAATTTACTAATTTTCACTCCTTTATGCCTTTATACCCTTCCTACAATTTCAAATACCCATTCCTGAACGCCTGTTTTACAAAATTCCCTTTCCCTAACCCTTTTTCCCAAAACCCTAAGTCCTAGGTGCTACATTTACCTAGGCTCTCAATCCCCAAATTCACATCCTAAATCCTATCATACTACTGTTGAGTCTCAAATCTGCATCTTTCCTATACACCTTTCTAGACCTTTTTCATTCACCTGAACCTTCTAAGTCGTCAATATCATTGCATATTAATTGTAAAAGAGCATCTAAAATGGTTTTTAACTATGTTTTGTGTCTGCTGTTTGATTTAGATTTTTGCTCATTTAGTTGCGGAATCTTGCCACTTTCCGCAGCTGCTGCAACTTTCCGTAGCCATTTTGTGAAAGTCTATGTTACAGGTGTCTTCAGGCAATTCGAGCCACATGAGCAAGTCAGAAATGATGTGGACATGGATCGTGTCCTATTGGCTCGGGAAAATTCACCTAAGGAGGCTGCGGTCAAAGGTGGCCAAGTGGAAGTCAACCGTAGAGTCCCACGGTGACAGGACTTTGTTTCTCATCACGTGAAGATTTGTATGACCGTTTCTAATTTACAGGAGACACATCAACACCTGTACACGGCTCCATAAGCCAAATCCAACATCCACTCTTCATAGATTTACTCCTCACCGCGGCCATGATACTGGATCTCTGGACGTGATGGTTCACGTGTCTCTATCAGCACAAACTTTAGGGAATTAGTTATATCACCTTTGTTATAAATAATGCGTTTTCATACGCATAATAGTTAGCCTCCATATAGCTCTGTAATGTAATTGCGTTGCCACTGTGCTGTAATATCATTTCTCTGTTATGATTGCATTTTAATATATAAGAAGACTCTGTTTCCAAGCGTAATTCGTATTTGAAGGCTGTTGCCCGAGGCTGGTGCAAAGGGCCCCTGCACACGCTGAGGTTTTGTGCATTATTGTATAGTTTCTTGTTTTATTTCTTTAAGTTCATTGTGCCATAAGTCATTCACGTGTTTATACATTGCATCTTTCATGGTATTTATGCTTCATCTCTGTTCATAATCTTTCATGCTTTACATTTTACTTCTGTCCATAATCTTTCATGTTTTATGTTGTGGCTAACTGATCAGTGTTCTTGTTTCAGATTACAATAGGCAGCCCGGGCACTTGCACATCTTTTTATAATGACTAATGACATGGAATCAATATTGTCCTTCCGCTAATTTACTTTTCTTAGTTTTTGTTTAATTCCAGAACTGTTTGTTTATTTCAGTCTTGCACATTTGCTTCAGTAGTTAGATTTAGATATATTAAATTGCTCATGTCATTTTCAATTACCTCCGAAAACCATAGCTGGACTAATGGTGAGGGATTGAAGTATGAGTGTGTAGTTTGATATTAGTTTACTTTCTCCGTGTTAGAAATATTAAATTGCCTATGTCATTTTCTGCCAATACTTCCGAAAGCCATAGCCGGAATAATGGGACTAATAGTGAGGGATTGAATTATGAGTGTGTAGTTTGATATTAGTTTACTTTCTGCAAGTTAGAAATATTAAATTGCTCATGTCATTTTCAGTTACCTCCGAAAGCCATAGCTGGACTAATGGTGAGGGATTGAAGTATGAGTGTGTAGCTTGATATTAGTTTCTTTTTCTGCAAACTAGATATCAGGTTGCTCAAGTTGTTTATGGTTACCTCCGAAAGCCATAGCTGGACTAATGGCGAGGGATCAGAATATAAGTTGATGTAATTTGATTTAGATTTACTTTGTTGCAATTCTTGGACTTCTTTAAGCATAGTTTCTTTTGTATTTGGACAGCAGCAAGGATAATGAGTTTCATGATCAGTAGTTCACTGTTGTTTGACTAGAATAGTGATGCAATTTAATTTTCTTTGAAGAATTAATTTTGTCAGTGTGTGTCTTAAAATTCTTTTGAAGTTTGGAAAATCATTAGAAGGACATCATTGTCTTGAATATTTGTCTCCATACTTGTCTTTTAGAATTTCATAAAAATCCAAAAACGACAAAATGTAAGAGATAGGTTATCTTGCACATATAGTGCGCCACACTTCATCAGCTTACGAATCCTGGATTGATAAATTAATGTAGCAATTTAGGACACACTAAATTGACCAAACATTTTGGCGCCGTTGCCGGGGAAGTGTAACTAGGTAGCCAATTTCTTAAAAAAAATAATAATAATAATAAAAGAAGGGAAAACTTGATAACTTCTTGAAGTATGCTCTCCTCTTGCACCTAGTGTGATCTGGAGGATCAGAAAAGAGAATTATTGGTTTAGTAATTTCTTAAGTATGCTCTCTTCTTGCACCTAGTGTGACTTGGAAGATCAGAAAGAGAATTATTATCCCTACTTAAAAAATAAAAAAAATAAAAAAAAAATGACATGCATAGAGCAAGAGATTCTAGGGGAAGGTTTATAGCTAAAGCCAAGAGTTCGATTTTTACAACTCCATCTTCTTCAAGGCATAGACAAGAATCACCACCATCTACCCCTAGCCTTAAGATTTTTGGAATTCAAGGAACAACTGAATTAGAGGATTCTCCTATACCACCTATTAAATCCCATTTAGAAAACAAAGAGACTCTCTCTCATCCTCCCTTGATAGAAGAACCAAAGGACTTTAAGGACTCTAAAGAAACTATCATGGCAGAGGAAATAATAGATGGATTTGGAGGTAGAGGTAGAGGTAGAGGAGGAGGAAACAATGGAGACAACAATGGTGAAGGTAATAATGGAAGAAATAGGGAAGGAGAAAACTTGTTTGGATTCCCTATAGTTGATGAGGAAACTCATACAACAATGAAAAACATCTCACCATCTGTCCTCCCCAAATTTTATGGATTGCGAAGTGAGGATCCTGAAACATTTCTGTTTGAGTTTGAAGTCGTGTGCCGAACCTATGACTATATGGAAGACTCTCAAAAATTCAAAATGTTTCCTTCAACATTGAAGGGAGCTGCTTTGAAATGGTTTATGGGATTAGCCACTCAATCTATTAGGAATTGGAATGATATGAAACAAGCATTTTTGGATAGATACTTGGACTATTGTATGCCCACCAATCACAAGGATGAGGTATTCAAAATGATGCAAAAAGAAGATGAAAACTTGGAAGATTTACTTGAAAGATTTCAATACAACTTAAAAAGAGCAAAGATGAGCAACTTAGATGATGAAACCTTGAAAGCCCTCATATTAAAAACCATTAGAGATGAATGGATAGATATTTTAAACATGATGGGGAAAGGAGACATTTCTCAACTTCCACTTCGTGACATAACAGAACTATGTGTCCATCTCTCAAGAGGAAAATCTAAAACAGGAAAAGGGCCTAGGGATCTTTCTCTTATTAGGGCTAACAAATCTGCAACTGGATCAGTAAGTAGGGCAGAGATTGGTAATATGCTTGATGAATTCAAAACTGATATCTTAGGGAGCCTTAGTGAACAACTAGACACCCTTAAAATCCAAAACAAGAAGAAAGCAGAAACAGATGCTCTAGCCATCTTTTGTCCGAAATGTAGGAAGAAAAATTCTTTAAGGGAATGTCCCTTGGATGCAAAAGTTGTAGAAACATGTATAATTTTCTCAAAGAATCATGAGATCAAGGATTTTCCTTCAATTCCTGGACTCAAAGTTGTCTTTCAAGAAGACCCAAATTCAGTAGAATCTCTCTGTTTTGTTGCAAGAAGACCTTGGCAGGGGCAACAAAATCAAGGGTTTAACAACCCTATGAATCTTCAAACCCCACCAAATTGGAATCCTTGGCAACAACCTTGGCCCCAACATCAAAATCCATATCAGCCATGGGTACAAGGGATGCAAAATCCTTATGGGATATTTGCTCAATTTTATCAATATCCTCCATCTTTTCAAAATCAACAAGCTCCACAACTTCCAAATCCAAATCCACAACTTTCATTGCCATTTCCACAACAACAACCTTCTCAACAAAATCCAAATCCTCAACTCATGCTCCCATACCAACAAAAGACAAATCAACTTCCATCTCAGCCATTGCCAAATCCTAACAATAAAAATCCTCAAAATACTTACATGGTAGAAGGACAACAATTTTCTACCTATATGATTGTTCCTCTCAATGATGTACAACTCAGATCTGGTAGAGTTTTAGAAAAACCTTCTATAGATATTCAAGAGCAAGATACCTCTGAGGAGGACTCTCTTAAAGTCAATGAGGGTTCTGAGGAAGCATCTCTTCAAAATTCAAACATTCAAAAAGAAAAAGAAAAGTTAACACCCACAACTCCTATAGTTGAGCAACTTGCATCTTCATATACACCTCCTTTTCCTGAAAGACTACAAATTGACAAGGGGGTGGAAAAACAAATCTTGTTGCCTAACTATGATTTTCTAGATGAATTGAAGAATGTTTGTATCAAGATTCCCTTGCTACAAGCCATTCGAGAGATTCCTATTCTAGCAAAAACAATAAAGGAGTTAAGTTTCAAAAGACCAGGAAGGAAACTAAAAGACACAAGAAGAATCCACCTGGTAGGAAAAATTGCAGATATTATGATGGGAAAAATTACCATGCAGAAGTATGTAGATCCAGGAAGTCCAATTGTCAAGAAAAATATAAATGGGATAGAAATTACAAACACATTGATTGACTTAGGGGCTGCTATCAACATTATGAGTAGACAGACTATGGAATAGCTAAAACTTCCTAACCTTCTTTTTACACCTACTTTACTGCAACTTGCAGATCGATCAATTATTAAACCAGATGGTGTATTAGAAGATATTTCAATCTCCTTAGATTCTTGGGAATATCCAGTAGATTATATGATTTTGACTCCCAAGAGTAATCTAGGAGGGCACCCACTTATCTTAGGAAGACCTTGGCTAGCCACAGCTGATGCTTTCATTAGTTCTAGATCTGGGGATATGTACATTTCTAATGGTAATTCGACAAAGAAATTCAATTTGTATCCTCCAGCAAAAGCAATCACAGAAGTAGGAGACAATGAATGGGTTGATGATGAGGACACTATACAACCTGTCTTTACCATTTCTGAAATCAGTGAGGATAGTCAAATTCTGAACACATTAGAAAATTTTGAGATATCTTCAGAATATGACCCTACACAATTTCAATTAGAATCTGACATAGAATATTTATCATCAAGGTAAATGTCTCTTTACTCTATGGAAGAGTTTGGTAGTTCTACTATTGAGATTTTTCCAGGAAAAACATTGAATATCAACAAACATTTGGAAAAGTCACAACAAGAATAACTAACCAAAATCTTGCAAAAAAATTCTACTGCATTTGCATGGGAGTATACTGACATGAAAGGTATTGATCCTAAGACTTGCATCCATCATATCTATATTGAGGAAAACAATAGACCAATCAGACAACCTCAAAGAAGGATGAATCCAAATCTTAGGGAGATAGTGAAAGAAGAGCTCCAAAAACTACTCAATTTAAACTTCATTTATCCAATTTCAAATAGCCGATGGGTTTCTCCTTTGGTTATAGTACCTAAAAAGAATGGTAAATGGAGGGTATGCATTGATTACAGGGAATTGAACATAGCAACTTTGAAGGATCACTTTCCTTTGCCTTTTATCGATCAGGTATTAGATACATTAGCAGGTAAAAAGTACTTTTCATTTTTGGATGGTTTTAGTGGCTATAATCAAATTCAAGTAGCACCTGAAGATCAAGATAAGACCACATTTACTTGTCCATGGGGAACTTTTGCCTACCGAGTGCTTCCTTTTGGGTTATGTAATGCACCTGCAACATTCCAAAGAGCAGTACTAGGAATTTTTTCGGATCTAATCCATGATTGTGTAGAGGTTTATATGGATGATTTTACAGTTTATGGTAATTCATTTGAAGAAGCATTAGAAAATTTGGAAAAAATCCTTATAAGATGTAAAGAAACAAACCTTTCATTAAGCCATGAAAAATGCTTTATGATGTTTACTGAAGGTATTGTTTTAGGACATCATATTTCAGGAGATAGGATTAAGGTTGATAGATCAAAAGTTGAAGTCATCTCCAAGTTACCTATTCCAAATTGTCAAAGAGATGTTAAAAGTTTTCTAGGATTTACTGGTTACTATAGAAGATTTATAGAAAACTTCACTAAAATAGCATCTCCACTCTTCAAATTGCTTACAAAAGACTGTGAATTTAAATGGGATCCTGATTGTCAATCAGCTTTTGAAACTTTGAAAACAAGAATATCCGAAGCACCTATCTTGAGAGGACCAAATTGGAAACTCCCTTTTCATATTTCTACGGATGCTTCAGATACAGCTCTAGGAGCTGTGTTGGGTCAAAAAGATTTAGTTCCTTATGCCATTTATTATACCAGTAAAAATTTGACTCCCACAGAGTTAAACTATACTGTGACTGAAAAAGAGTTTTTAGTTGTTGTTCATGCAATCAATAAGTTTAGACATTATATAATAGGCTATGAAACTTTTATTCATACTGACCATTCTGCAATTAGATATTTAATGAAAAAACCTGTTACTAATGGCAGAGTGACAAGATGGCTCTTACTTTTACAAGAATTCAATATTACTGTGTTGGATAGACCAGGGAAACAAAATACAATAGCTGATTTCTTGTCTAGGATTCAGAATACTAAAGAAGATTCTCCTGTAGAGGATAAGTTTCCTGATGAATACTTGTTTGCAATAACTATTAAGACTCCTTGGTATGCAGATATTGCTAACTATTTGGTTACAGGGAAACTGCCTTCACATTTATTTCCAAGTGAAAAATGAAAAATTATTCAGGAGAGTTCAAAATATTCATGGATTTCTAATGAATTGTTTAAAACAGGGCCAGATCTTGTGATCAGAAGATGTGTCAGGGAAGATGAAATGCCTTATATTCTTAAGGCATGTCATGATGAACCATGCGGCGGACACTTTGCGGACAAAAGGACGGCCTATAAAATCCTTTCCTTGGGATATTATTGGCCTTCCCTCTTCAAAGATGCAAAACAATATGTCAAAAAGTGTGATAGCTGCCAAAGAGTAGGGAAACCTACCCTTTCAAATGAAATGCCATTGCAAACACAGGTACTCATTGAACCCTTTGAAAAATGGGCTTTAGATTTCATTGGACCTATTAATCCACCATCTAAGCAAAAGAAGTATATATTGGTTTGTACTGATTATGTTACTAAATGGGTAGAAGCCAAAGCATTAATATCTGCTACTGAAAATTCAGTTGTTCATTTTCTTTATGAGGATATTTTTACTCGCTTTGGTGTTCCAAGAGAAATTGTGACAGATCAAGGAAGCCAATTCACATCCAACCTGGTGGAGAAGCTGATGGAAGAATACAAAATCAAGCATAGAAGATCTACTCCTCACCATCCGCAAGCAAATGGTCAAGTGGAGTCTACCAACAAAGTTCTCGAAAGTATCATCACCAAAATTGTTCATCTACATAGAAGAGATTGGGCAGAAAGGCTTCCTGAAGCCATGTGGGCCTACAGAACTACATGGAGAAATACAACAGGACATTCTCCCTATGAACTTGTTTATGGGAAGGAAGTCCTGCTCCCAATTGAGTTCCAAGTCAAGACCTTCAAGATAGCAGTTCAGTTGGGGATGGACTTATCAGAAGCCCAAAAGCATAGAATGGAGCAGTTGAATGAGCTAGATGAGATCAGACAAGAAGCAATTTTAAGAACCGATCTAGTTCAATATCAAAGAGCTAAATGGCATGACAAGTACATCAAAGAGAAGAAGTTTCAAGAAGGAGATTGGGCATTGTTATTTGATTCCAAGTTTAAAGATTTTCAAGGAAAATTTCAGACTCATTGGCTTGGGCCATATGAGATCGACAAGATCTTTAGCAATGGAGCGGTAAGAATCAAGACCATTGATGAGTTTCAAACTCCTCTTATTGTGAATGGCCATAGATTGAAAGTTTATCATAAGCCACTCTCAAAAGAGGAATTTGTCAAAATGTTTCAAGAAAATTCTGCAATCAGGCTAGTACAGAAGAATTCTTCTTCTCCACCAGCCTAGCTTTTGTTCTTTTTAGTTTTAAAAAAAAAAAAATTGTATAAGCCTAAAAACCAATCACTGATTGGCAGTCTTATACAGAAAATATAGGGTGAAAATCAGGAACACCTGACACCCTATATTTTCCAAAAAAAAAAAAAAAATCTCTCTTTCATTTCACAAGTTTTGTGACCATCCACTCCATTCCATTCCACTTCATTCCATTTCAATTCATTTTATCTATTTCATTACATTTCACCAATAAAATTCTCTTTCATGACCATTTCCATTTAATCAATTGTCATCCATTCATTTCCATTCACCCAAATAATAGCTGTGTCAGTTTCCGCAGTTGACATCTGTTTCCGCAGTTGACACCAGTTTCCGCAGCCAGAAGCAGATTCCACAGCTACCACTCTGTTTTTCAAAAGAATGTACAGCCAGATGTTATTTCCATAATCATGAAATCAAATGCAGGTATGAGGACCAATTATGAAGACATGGGGCATTCAAGATATCAATGAGGAGCAACTAATTGAAGACCAAGGAAAAATGGCAAGAATTCCAAGGTATGAGTAAAAATTTATTTCAAATGGCATTTAAAACACATTTTTATATAGTTATAAACCATAAGCTTCATTATGTGCAATGATTGTATTGACAAACTCCGTAACCACTCCATGATCTCTGTACAATCCTCCCACAATCCTTGCATTCATTCTCAAACGGTCCCATAATTAAACCTCCGATCTTCACTCATACTCCGATATTCCACCTGTGACAATGAAACGTAGTTGATTTGACTACGGCTTCTTTCAGCCGCATAAAATCCGTAGCCGTTGTATAAACGTGCTTACATTTATTCTGCAGCCACCAAATTTTAAAACACTGCCAGATGTGTTATACTCCTCCTATTGTTCTATTAATCTCACAGCCGCATTTTTGTTGTGCTCACGTAACCCTTCTCTGTTCCGCTTCACCCCATTTCGTTCTCTGTTACGCTACAGTCTGTATACCCACTCTCTGATATCTACCTACATTCATCGTGCTCATTTCCATTCATTCAGCCGTCCTAATTCCATTGAACCCTCCTCATGCAGGCAAGTTTTTAAAGAGAAGAAAGAAGGATGGGTAAATTGTTGAGAGCAGAACCAGAGGGACCTAAATTCATGGAAGGATACCCGCAAGTCAGGGATATATTGAAGAAGGCAAAGTGGCTGCGGTTTATCCAAAAGTTTAGAGGCTACCATAAAGAGGTGACAAAAGCTTTTGCAAGGTCTTTCAATGGCCTGGAGGTAGAGATTGGAGACCTTAAGTTTACGATGAATGAGGCATCTATAGCATCTGCCACAGAACTTCTTCAAGAGGGTGAACGTTGGTTTAAGAACAAAAGCATTAGTGATGAAGCCTGGAGAGTGATTCTACATAACCTAGGTATGGACATAACTATTTTTAAAAGAGGAATTCATGTTCATGCTTTGAAAGAGGAATGGGCTACTTTGCTGCTAGTTGTTCAAAAATTTATCACCTGTGAGGGCCGTTTTGGGTCAATGTATATATACCATACCCGATTGCTGATGAATTTTATAGATAACCAGACCCTCAATCTGCCATACTTTTTATTAAATAGTTTGAAGAAGATGTCTGTGACTGTTCAGAATCATTTAGGGGATGTAGAACCACATCTATATCACCATGGTCTTGTGAAAATTTTGATTGAAAAATAGTTAAAAGAGAAGAAGGACACATGGGAACAATTTTTGATTAGAAATTTCTTTGAGGAACCTCAAGAAATTCCTGAAGGTAGTACATCAAGAAGGAGTAGGAGAAAGAGAACAAATGATGAAATTCAAAGTACTCCTATTACTACAGTTGAAAGAACTAGTAGGGAAGAGAGACTGTCAAAAAGGAAGAAGAAAGAAACCAAGGGTAAAAAGCCAATAACATCAAAAGAGAGAAAAGTATTAAGGCTATGCATCAAACCCCTTCTTCCGAAGAAGATCATCAAGTGTTATCTGAGAGACTAGTTCACCTTCAAGAACAATCATCTATGGCCAAGAAGAGAGGGAAAGGAAAACAAAAGCAAAAAGACAGTGGTCCACAGCATATAAGAAGAAGTTCCAGGCTTAAGGGGAAGTTGAGGAAAACGCAAACGAAAGGACCCCATTTTATTGATTTGGGAGAAGAAACATCTGAACAATCCCCAGCTGGCCATAGTCCATCTCACTCTCAGTCAGACAGTGAACCTATTTCATTTCATTCTTAGTCAGACATTGAACATAGTCCATCCCATTCCCAGCCAAACGTTGATATGAGCCCTTCTTAGCTAGATTTTGAAGACAACTCTCCTCCACGGCATTTTGGGGACAACCCAATAAAAACGACACCCGAGATAGACCCAAAGCAAAAAGAAGTATATGATTATATAGAATCTTTAGAAAGAGCAGCTACGGGTCCCAGTACTTCGTCCACTCAGCCTCACACAGCACAAGATGATCTAGTCCAATCACTGAAACAAGAAGTCTTTGAGCTAGAGCTTTTAAATAGATACATTAAAAATGAAAATGAAACATTGAAGGAACAAGGAAAATTGGACAAGATCATTCATGATAATACCATGCTACATCTGGGACTATAGCAGAAGAAGAACAGGAAATTGAAGAAGAAATGCCAGAAGTTAAGCAGAGCACTGATTAATATCAAATTCAAATGCTTGATGAAAAAGCCCAGGATGTTAGCAGCACCAAGGAAGAGGAGGAGAGGACTGGATGTACTGGCTGAAGTGTCAAGGCATATGAATTGAAAAAGGATTATCAAAATTTTGGTTGCATGATGACATGCAACACCTTCACAGTGGGGGTATGTTGAGTCTCAAATCTGCATCTTTCCTATACACCTTTCTAGACCTTTTTCATTCACCTGAACCTTCTAATTCGTCAATATCATTGCATATTAATTGTAAAAGAGCTTCTAAAACGGTTTTTAACTATGTTTTGTGTCTACTGTTTGATTTAGATTTTTGCTCATTTAGCTGCGGAATCTTGCCACTTTCCGCAGCTGCTGCAACTTTCCGCAGCCATTTTGTGAAAGTCTATGTTGCAGGTGTCTTCAGGCAATTCGAGCCACATGGGCAAGTCAGAAATGATGTGGACATGGATCGTGTCCTATTGGCTCGGGCAAATTAACCTAAGGAGGCTGTGGTCAAAGGTGGCCAAGTGGAAGTCAACCGTAGAGTCCCACGGTGACAGGACTCTGTTTCTCATCACGTGAAGATTTGTATGATCGTTTCTAATTTACGGGAGACACATCAACACCTGTACACAGTTCCATAAGCCGAATCCAATATCCACTCTTCATAGATTTACTCCTCACCGTGGCCATGATGTTGGATCTCTGGACGTGATGGTTCACGTGTCTCTATCAGCACAAACTTTAGGGAATTAGTTATATCACCTTTGTTATAAATAACGCGTTTTCATACGCATAATAGCTAGCCTCCATATAGCTCTGTAATGTAATTGCGTTGCCACTGTGCTGTAATATCATTTCTCTGTTATGACTACATTTTAATATATAAGAAGACTATGTTTCCAAGCGTAATTCGTATTTGAAGGCTGTTGCCCGAGGCTGGTGTAGAGGGCCCCTGCACATGCTGAGGTTTTGTGCATTACCGTATAGTTTCTTGTTTCATTTCTTTAAGTTCATTATGCCATAAGTCATTCACGTGTTTATACATTGCATCTTTCATGGTATTTATGCTTCATCTCTGTTCATAATCTTTCATGCTTTACATTTTACTTCTGTCCATAATCTTTCATGTTTTATGTTGTGGTTAACTGATCAGTGTTCTTGTTTCAGATTACAATAGGCAGCCCGGGCACTTGCACATCTTTTTATTATGACTAATGACATGGAATCAATATTGTCCTTCTACTAACTTACTTTTCTTAGCTTTTGTTTAATTCCAACACTGTTTTTTTATTTTAGTCTTGCACATTTGCTTCAGTAGTTAGATTTAGATATATTAAATTGCTCATGTCATTTTCAGTTACCTCCGAAAACCATAGCTGGACTAATGGTGAGGGATTGAAGTATGAGTGTGTAGTTTGATATTAGTTTACTTTCTGCAAGTTAGAAATATTAAATTGCTCATGTCATTTTCAGTTACCTCCGAAAGCCATAGCTGGACTAATAGTGAGGGATTGAAGTATGAGTGTGTAGTTTGATATTAGTTTACTTTCTGCAAGTTAGAAATATTAAATTTCTCATGTCATTTTCAGTTACCTCCGAAAGCCATAGCTGGACTAATGGTGAGGGATTGAAGTATGAGTGTGTAGTTTGATATTAGTTTCTTTTTCTGCAAACTAGATATCAGGTTGCTCAAGTTGTTTATGGTTACCTCCGAAAGCCAAAGCTGGACTAATGGCGAGGGATCAGAATATAAGTTGATGTAATTTGATTTAGATTTACTTTGTTGCAATTCTTGGATTTCTTTAAGCATAGTTTCTTTTGTATTTGGACAGCAGCAAGGATAATGAGTTTCATGATCAGTAGTTCACTATTGTTTGACTAGAATAGTGATGCAATTTCATTTTCTTTGAAGAATTAATTTTGTCATTGTGTGTTTTAAAATTATTTTGAAGTTTGGAAAATCATTAGAAGGACATCATTGTCTTGAATATTTGTCTCCATACTTGTCTTTTAGAATTTCATAAAAATCCAAAAACGACAAAAAGTAAGAGATAGGTTATCTTGCACATATAGTGTGCCACACTTCATCAGCTTACGAATCCCGGATTGATAAATTAATGTAGCAATTTAGGACACACTAAATTGACCAAACAACTACCACTCCTTATCCCCTCCCCCATTTCATACATCCCTAGCACCATCTCCTTCATTTTCCCTTTCCCGTTCCTCATTCCTAAAACCATATTCCACAACATCACACTTCCCTAGGATTTTGGCTTTAAAACATCATGGCAGAAGAAGAGAACAGATCATGCAGTGAGGGAGAAGAAAAAAAGGCTATAAGGCCACATAGAGGGGGTAGAATACTCAGACTTGAGCCAACAAGTACTAGAGAATTTTTGGCATCTCCTATGGCAGTGACATGTTTCAAACATGTGGGCTGCTTTATTTTCTGTGAATTGGTCCAGAACTACAAACCCTAATCAAGTAGAAAGAGAAGGGTAAGTTGGATTTGCTCATTGATGCATCCATGATAGAGTATCATACTATATCAGGTCTCCATGAAGTAAGTCTGAAGCAATTTTGAGGAAATTTGGGAAAATTTGAAAAACTCTTCGAAGACACATTTTTCAAAAATGTCCTATTTGGTCACCTTTTTGGAGAACATATTGTGGATAAAACAAAAGATTTTTTGGAAAATTAAGGTGGTTTTTGTTCCTAATATATCAAAGTACAAAAACCTATCTCACTTTTTATATAGGTATTATAGAATGAGAGATCCATTCACATCTTCACATCCTACTTTTATATCTGTGCAAAATCTTGTATAAGACACCTTTTTTCAGAGAAAATTGTGGCCAAAATAAAATAAATTTTGAGAAAATGGAGGAGGTGTTTATTCACAAAATTCCAAATAAAAAAATCTCTCTCATTTTTTCAAAAAACTGCATGGTTAGTGAGATATTGCTCCATCTTGGAGGCCAATTTTTTGAGAAAATTTAGAATTTTTATACAGTTTGACTGTCATTTGTGCAACGCCCTAGGCGCTACACAAATGTTTGAGGCACTTTTTGAGGGGAAGAAGACCACAATTGGATTCCTAAGGACAAATTCATTCCAAAAAACCATGTTTCCAACCTTTATGTTCATATTTGATAGGTGAAAAGGTCAAAAAACTACCTAAAAATCACATTTATGCCCATGTTTTGACCTAGGTGCTACACAAATAGCAGTCTTGGGAGAATGACATTTTGAGGGGTAAAATCATATTCATTTTAGAAACTAAAGGAATATATGGAAACTATACTTGAAGGGCCTTCCAACGAGCTATCCTGGGCCCAATTTGGACACCAGGAAGGCACCCAAAATCAGGCTGCAACATGGAGGGTGCAAATGATCATTTGCTGATATTTTTCAATTTTCTCAATTTTTTCCAGTCTGACCATGGTCAATGAGATTTTTATCAATGTAAATCATGAATTTAAAATTAATTATGATGTGGATAAGTTACCTAGGGGTAAATTCACTAGGTAAAAGTTATCATTAAGTCAAATGAATTAGTTTGAATGAATTTAGGGAGAAGTCACTTGGACCTCTCTACACTCTAGGTATCGGTTTAGATTATGGAGGATCAACTCCTCAAATTAGGGATTCGACCCCTGAGGATGGGAGAGGTTTTTTTAGGCCTATATCATGTAATTTTTGACCATTTTCAAAAGTTGGAATCAGTTTGGATGTTATCTTATTGATCAAGGAACTATTGTACTCAGTTTTGGCCAGTTAATAAAGAAGAGTTTTGGCTATTTTTTGGGATACATAAGGTATGTTTCTTATAATTGTTTTTCCTTTAGTTTAATATGTTAGAATGTGTTTTATTCATGTTCATTACATCTCTATTGTATGATCTCTTTCAAGTTGATAGGCAGAACACATGCTTGTTGATGCTCTGTTTTGGGAAAGTGATCATAATTTGTCCATTTTCCTCTGTTAGGAATACATCCCCCATGCTCTTCCTAGCTTCTCATCAATCTTAAATCCATCTCATCGCAATCATATTTAAAGTGGTAAGCCTTATGCCTACCTTTCCCCATTGAATCCCTACAAACCTATCTCGTTTTCCCTAACGTAGCTCCCTTGACCTAATATCTTCATCCAGTGAAACCCCAACCCAATCATATCAAAACAAACCCTGAACTCATATCTAGCCTGAAAACCCTAATTTCTTTGGCCCTCTTGGCTGTGACCTTGTGGATATATTCCTCTCTAGTTTGGTAGGGCTAGCTACCAAGCCAAAAGTTTGTTCTGTGGTTACCTCTGTTGGGATTCCTTCTTCAGCCTTGGGAATCTGGCAGAGTGATAACATTCTGGCAGCATTGTCGGGGATCGAAAAGACAAATCCTCCTTGGGAAAGAACGACAAATATCAGATTTGATTTTTGATGGTGAACAACGATCAGGCACAAGAAGGCTATTCATCATTCACCTGACGACTCCAGTGTCAAAAAATCCCAAGATTCAGAATTCCCATGGCGACTCCACTCTTCAAGAAAAGGTAGTTTGAATATATTATTGGTGAACTCATTGTTGTCAAAATGGATCTGATTGCTCGAAGTTATGCTCCTATGAATCGAGCTCATATTCCTAGTTTTCCGAACCTTATTCCTCGTATATATTGGCAATTAGGATTGTCAAATTTTAAGGGTCAAGAGGGTGAAGATGTAGGTTTTAACCCTGTATAGAAATTATCTACAAACAAATCTTAAAGACAGAAAAGAAACAGTAGCAAGAGCATAAAACATAAAACAGATAAACACAGATATATTCCCCTGGATCCCAAATCGGGACGACCAACTTGATTTTTCATTATATTCCTTTTAGTGTTACAACACATATATATACATGTCGAAGCATACATAAACCCCAATCCATTAACCCTGGATTAGAACATAACCGTAGTTCCCTTGACCGAATCTAAAAAATACCAGGGGCCGAAAACCATCGTACCCCAAAACCATGTGCAAACCCATGCACAAAACCATGGGCGGATCTGCCCACCGGAAAATAAGGACCAAAAAAAATTTATGGGGCGTTGCCCCGGACCCTGACAGGGGGGGTACCGCACCCCCTGTCACACCCCCGACGTTGCGCCCAACGCACTGTATAGGGGGAGCTATCGCCCCCCTTGTGACCCCCCACGCGTGATTAGTCGTGGAAAGAATATAACACATACCCAACATTCTCCCACTTGCTGTTTCCTTTTCGCAGGCGGCCATAAGAGAACTTAGTCATTAGCCCAGTTCTGCAACACCCATTGTTTCTCTACACCAAGAGAACTTCTGAGTGCTTACAGACTTCATCAATGCATCTGCACCATTCTTCAAAGTGTTCACCTTTACCAGCAACACCCTTTTAGCCTCAACCATATCTCTCACAAAGTGATATTGAACATCAATGTGCTTTGTCTTTGAATGATAAGAAGGGTTCTTAGCCAAGAAAATTGCACTTTGGCTATCATAATCTATCCTTATAGCTTGCTGCACCAACCCCATACTTGAACACAATCTCTGCAACCAAACTGCTTCCTTGCTTGCATGAGTGGCTGCTATGTATTCAGCCTCTGTAGTTTAAAGAGCCACTACAGACTGTATTTTACTCATCCAACTGAATGCACCTCCAAATAGGCTAAACACATACCCACTTTTAGATCTTCTTTGGTCCAGATATCCAGCCCAGTCTACATCAACGAAACCATGAATGTTCAACACTCTTTCCAATCCTGGTCTTCCTTGGTAGCACAAGCCATAATCACTAGTGCCACGTAAATATCTGAAAACCCGCTTCACTGTTGTCCAATGCTCCTTCCCTGGGTTTGACATAAACCTACTCAATACTCCCACTGCATGTGCAATGTCTGGTCTAGTATATACCATTGCATACATCAAGCTACCCACTGCACTTGCATATGGAACACGGGACATATGCTCCTCTTCTTCTTGTGTCTTGGGACACTGTTCATCAGACAGCTTTGTACCTACAGGAATCGGAACATTCACCAGTTTACTTCCTCTGGTTTAACGATAGCTTCCTCTTTGTCTGATCTCTCTTAATTTCCATGCCCAAAATATAATTTGTAGCACCAAGATCCTTCATGTCAAATTTGGAGAACAGTTGGGTCTTCAAATCTTGGATAATTTCTTTGTCATTTCCAATGAACAACATATCATCCACATACAAGACCAAATAAATAACACGATCACCAATTAATTTAAAATAAACACAGTGATCCTCCTTGCTTCTGGTGAAGCTAAGTCCTTGTATGTAGGTATCAAATTTCTGATACCACATCCTTGGTGACTGTTTTAACCCATACAAAGACTTCTTTAACTTGCATACTAGTTCTTTCTTCCCCTTCACCATAAAGCCTTTAGGTTGTTTCATGTATATCTCCTCTTCCAGATCCCCGTGAAGAAATGATGTCTTCACATCCATCTGTTCTACCTCAAAACCAAATGTAGCAGCAATAGATAAAAGTAATCTAATAGAAGTAACTTTGGCAACAGGAGAAAAAATATCACCAAAATCAATTCCCCGGCCACAGGGAATGACCTTTCTACCAACCGAGCTTTGTATTTCTCCACATGCCTCCTTACATTCATCTTCACTACTTAAACACCCATTTTATACGATGGAGGCTTCCTTCCGTAGAAACCAACTCCACCGGATCTAGGTTCCTTTTTTATGCAAGGATGCAATTTCATCAACACGGCCTCCTTCAGGAGTTTTCCATCCTCTAAATCCTCTTGCCTCCACCGGCAGTTCTGGATCATCATCAGTAATAGATAAAGAAAAAATTGAATAAAAATAAGATGGACTATACCTTTCTGGCTCCCTTCTCTCTCGAAATGATCTTCTCAAAATTGGATTTTGTGGTTCTTCCTCTTCTGATTCTTGTTTTTTTGTAGAGTTTGATTCTTCCTCCTTTAGCTCAAAATCTATCTTCTCAAGTTCCTTTTGTAGGACTTCATGTTTAATAACATCTTTCACCTCTATAAATACCATATCGTGACTATACAAAACCTTCCTTGTTTATGGGTTCCAAAGCTTATAACATTTTAAACCATCCTTATACCCAATAAAGACGCACCTTTCAGATTTATTATCCAACTTGGTTCTTTTTTCCTTTGGAACATGTACATATGCATCACATCCAAATACCCTCAGATGTGAAAGAGAGGGTTTATTATCAGTCCATACCTCATATGGAGTCTTATCCTCCAACGCTGATGAAAGTGATCTCTTAAATAGGTAACATGCAGTCTCCACTGCCTCTGCCCAGAATTCTTGTCCTAACCCGGTACCACTGAGCATGCTTCTTGCCTTTTCCATCAGCGTTCTGTTCATTCTTTCTGCAACTCCGTTTTGCTGAGGTGTGTATGGAGTAGTCTTATGCCATGCTATACCACACTTCTTACAGAACTCTTCAAATTCCTTCTTGTAGAACTCCCCACCATTATTTGTCCTTTAGAAATATAACCATGTATTCCTTGAGAAGTCATCTATGAATGAAACATAGTACATAGACTTACCCAGTGATGGAACCGACACAGGTCCAAACACATCACTGTGCACAAGCTTTAATATCTTGTTCGCCCTCTTAGCACCAGAAGGAAAACTCACCCGATTCTGCTTCCCATATACACAATGTTCACAGAAATCGAAATCCAGAGAGCAATTAGACATACCTTCTACCATACCATTTCTATGTAGTATCCGAAGGCCCTTCTCTCCAATATGTCCAAGCCTTTGATGCCATAGCATGGTATTTTCTCCGGAGGACCGGACTTTCGCTCCACTTTCGGCCTTGGGCGTTTGCACCCGTATGCGGTGCGCACGAAGCTTGTACAGAGTTCCAGTTCGAACTCCCCGCATCAATACCAGTGCTCCCCGAACCATCTTACGGGTATCTTTATCAGTATCTTTATGGAACACTATTTTTACATGTCTGTCCATCTTGCTTCACAATCGGTTACGGCCAATGCGAATGCGCAACACGTAGAAGTGTTCTAATCCTTCCACCTTGCGGCTTCAGCTTGACCTTTCCACGTCCGACGATTCTGGCCTTCCTATCATCCCCTAGGAAGACATCACCACCATCATATTTCTCATACTCGCAGAACCACTCCCTATGGGGAGTGAAGTGAAAGGATGCACCTGAGTTAATCAACCATGACTCATGATCTACATGTGTATTTGAAGAAGAAGCCAAATACACATCCCCACCTTCATCCGAGGTGGTTTTTGCCTCTGCAGAAGGAGCATCATCAGATCCCTTTCCTTTCTCGGGAGCTTTAGATCTACAGTCCTTTTTGTAGTGCCCTTCCTTTCCGCATTTCCAGCACACCTTTACAAACTTTCCAGGAGATTTAGATCTCCCTCTAGATTTAGATCTCCCACTCGAAACCTTATTCTTGTTTCTATTCCGGGACCTTCCTCGTACAGATAAGGCATCTCCATTCTGACCCTCCATATTTTTCCGTCTCATTTCCTTCGATAGCAAGGCTGAGACAATGTCATCAAAATTCAAGGTAGTTGTATTGCTACATATTTTAATAACCAGACTGTCCCACGAATCTGGTAGAGAAAAAAACAAACTGATGCACTTATCTTCATCTGAGATTTTAATATCAACAGACGACAGCTGACTTACCACATTATTGAAGGCGTTCAGATGCTTTGTCACCGAGTCTCCATCCTTCATCCTCAGGTTATACAGATTTTTCCGCAGGAACAATTTATTCACCAGAGATTTAGATTGGTACAAAGTCCCTAGCTTGTCCCACAAGGTCTTCGTCATAGCTTCCCCAAATACATTCAACAATACTGAATCTGAGACACACAACCGTATTGTGCTCTTTTCCTTCTGATCCAATTTCTTCCAGCCTTCATCTGACATTGCCGTTGGTTTAGTACCCGGATCTACCGCGATCCACTGATCTTTATCCACCAGCAGATTCTCCATCTTGAGCTTCCACAACTCAAAACTCTGACCATTAAATTTCTCGATCTCTATCTTCTCACCGCTTGCCATCTTCTTTCATCGCAAGAATTGATCCCACATATCTCCCACTAAAAAGGTTCTACCTCAGGCCTGAGCAAAAAACCCCTCAGCAGCAAAGGCGTCCCCTTGAAGCCGAAACTGCTCCCATACCAAATGTAGGTTTTAACCCTGTACAAAAATTATCTACAAACGAATCTTAAAGACAAAAAATAAATAGTAGCAAGAGCATAAAACATAAAATAGATAAACACAGAGATATTCCCCTGGATCCCAAATCAGGATGACCAGCTTGATTTTTCATTATATTCCTTTTAGTGTTACAACACATATATACATGCCAAAGCATACATAAACCCTAATCCGTTAACCCTGGATTAGAACATAACCGTAGTTCCCTTGATCGGATCTGCAAAATACTAGGGGCCAAAAACCATCGTACCCCAAAATCATGTGCAAACCCATGCACAAAACCATGGGCGGATCCGCCCACAGGAAAATAAGGACCAAAAAATTTGTCTGGGGCACTGCCCCGGACCCTGACAGGGGGGGCTACCGCCCCCCCGACGTTGCGCCCAGTGAAATGTATAGGGGGGGCTAGTGACCCCACTGCGCGTGATTAGTTGTGGAAAGAATATAGCACATACCCAACAGAATATGCAAGTTTGCATTTGGTCAAATTTCATTTTCATATTCATAGAATAAAGATTGATTTTCCTGAAGATTGTTTGATGAATAAGTTTATGGATACCTTGGAGGAAAAAGCGAGATCATGGTATGAGAGTCTACCATATGCTACTTTATATTCTCTAAAGGACTTTCATTCAGTTTTATTTCAACATTATTAAAGCTATAATTCTTCCTTGTCGATGATTGATAGTTGTTGTGAGATCTCTGATAATTTCATTAAGTTTCTTGAAAAGTATGGGGATGAAGAGTATCTAGATGATGAGATCATACAATCCCTTCATGATTTTTCCTCCCAACAAGATCAAAAATTTCCTCCTTGGATGAAGAGATCCTTGAGCCTTTGCATGAAAACCTTTTTCATCACCAAAAAGAATCAGTAGCTCCCTCCTTGGATGAGACAGACTGGGACCAAGAAAGAGAAGTGCCAATTCCTGATCTTGAAAATGAAAATCACCAAATCAATGTAATTGCTTTAAAAATCAGTTTTCTCCTTTGTCTGAAGATGAAATAGATCAGCTTTTGAAAAATCATGTTACAGCCCAAGAAAATGTAGATTTGCAGCTCTTATAGTGTTCACATAGTGAAGAATGTGTGAGTGAAGCATCTTCAATTATTGAAAATTAAAGTTTGGGTCTGAAGGATGATAGTCATGTGACTAATGAAGCCATACATGAATTTTTGTGAGTAAACCAATTTGTGATGGTGATTTTCTGCAAGGAGATCAGCTAACAGATATTGTTTACTTTCATGAAGAAGATAGGGTTGTCATGTTTACCAATCTTGAAGAATGTTTTATGTTCAAAGATGATTTAGAATATGAATTTGAGGAGTATGAGCTTAAGAGAGACAACGTGTAAGTGATAAAGTCAGAGTTTCTCGTGCTTCAGGAATTTGTAGCCAACACTCAGATAGAAAAAATTAATACTTCCCTATGCTCTCCTATGGATCAACAACCAAGTGTTCTTTCAGATCAAAATGAAGAGTGTGCTTATGTTTTTGTTGAATCTCAAGACAAGGTAAGATTCATATTTTTGAAGATCCTTTTACTAATTTGCTACAGTTTGCAAGGAAGATGTATTTTCTTGTTTTCATGGACCATAAGCACATGTTCATTAGGTACTTGGAGTGGCCTAGTTTTTGTTATTTTTGCCTGCTCGAGGAAAATGAGAGCATAATTTCAATAAGTAGCCATCTACTGGAATGGTTACATTGGAAGGATCACTTCACATGATTGTACATATGTCTTTAATAGGCAGGTGGTTGTCATCATGATTTGAAGCCCTCAAGTCTTAGTGATATGTTGCCATCAATAAGTTTAGAATTTTTTTATTTTTAGTCAATATTTAGTCATGCATTTCAGTTTGAATTTTTTTGACCGTATTGACCCAATGGTTAAGCACTTGGTCTACGATGTTCTTGACACCTCCAAGGAGCTGCAATCCCCAATAAGGCAGATGTTAGTGTCAGAATTTGCATTTTGCTATAAGCGATCAAAATCACTCTTTTCATATTCATTTTAGGGGTCCCACTCAAGAAATTTTTTATCATCCCATTAGGTCATGTAAAAAATTGATTCACTAATGGTGGCCCTAGTCATAAAACCTTGCTCTCCCTCAAAATTTCACATTTTTTGGCCCACCTTCATGTCTTGTTGAGCATAAAACAATCTTAAAATGCTCATTTCACTATGTCATTATTTCAGTCAAAGTCAACCATGGAGTCAGGTTATCTAAGGTCCCATTAGGTCAACTAGGTTTCATTTTTCATGGTCCAATAAAACTCCATTCCATTGCATAAGGCCATCAAGTAAAGGGTGATCAAATAACATATCTTCACCATGTGAAGATGATTTGTAAAGAAAAATGCTTATTTCATCATGTAATTTTGATTTCAAATGTGAGTTTCATTCCAAGATGTAATTTTATTTTTATTCATGTAATTTTACGTCAATTCAAATGTAATAAGTACTCAGTCTCCAAAAAGTTGCCAATTCAGTTCCACATGCCAAAAAATCACATGTCAAAGTGCAAGATCTTTTAGTTCATCAATTGATCAAATGTCAAACGGAGTTGTATTTTCCCAAGGGTGCCCAAATCATCATTTTCCATAAGCACTAAACCCTAATTTCCTCTCCCATTAAGCTAGGGTTTTTTATGGACTCGGAGACAATCTGAGAAGAGGAGGCATAAGGTAGGCCATGTCAGTAAGTATGAGGTCATTTCAGCTCATAAACATCATGTCTCCATCATTTTTCAAGAAGTCACTCCAAGAGTCAAATCATTTGCCATTCATAGGGCTAGTTTTGTTTTAAAGTATGTTTATGACCAAAAAGAGATGAATTTGATAAAATTTAGAGAGGTTTTTGTCAATAATAGTTCAAAAAATAAACACCTCCTTCAGTTTTTACACCAGTATCATGGTTTGGGAGAAATGTCAAAAATACAGTTGCTACAAGAGGATTGTTGCACTTCATGAGCGACCTTGGGAAAAATAAATATTTCTCCTATATGGAGTGTCTCAATGACTTTCTTGAAGATTTAAATGATAACTAGACAGATATATATTTCCAATGAGCTATCTTGAGCTCAATTTGGAGCTGAGGAAGGCCTCCAAAAGTTGCCTGCAACAGCACACTACATTTTTGCACCCTCATTGTGCACTTTTTTACCAGTCTTGGGAGAATCAATATTTTGATAGGTCAAATTAAGTCAATTCTAAAAAATAAAGGCATATTTCGAAAGTAGACAGGGTACTCTTTCCAATGAGTTATCCTAGGCCCTATTTGGACACCGGGGAGGCCTTCAAAAGTGGTCTTCAAAAAGGCGTTGCGCAAATCCTTAAGCGAGGGCGAAAATGCTTAAGAGAGGGCGCAAAAGATTCTATGAGGGTACAAATGCTTTAGGAACTGCGCAATTTACCAGGAATCCCTAGAAGCCCATCTTGGACGCCAATTTTTCCAGAAAATTTAGAATTTTTACACGGTTTGACTATCGCGCAGCGCCCTAGGCGTTAGGAAAATGTTTGAGGCACTTTTTGAGGGGAAGAAGACCACCATTGGATTCCTAAGGATAAATTAATTCCAAAAAACCATTTTTATAGCCTTTATTTGTAGATTTGATAGGTGAAAAGGTCAAAAAACTACCTAAAAATCACATTTTTGCCCCTATTTTGACCTAGGCACTGCGCAAATAGCAGTCTTGGGAGAATGCCATTTTGAGGGGTCAAATCAGCTTCATTTTGGAAAATGATGGGCGGCCTGAAAACTAGACTTGAATGGATTTCCAATGAGCTATCCTAGGCCCAATTTGGACACCGGGAAGGCACCCAAAATCAGGCTGCAACATGGAGGGTGCAAATGACCATTTGCTAATATTTTCAATTTTCTCAATTTTTTCCAGTTTGACCATGGTCAATGAGATTTTTACCAAGGTAAATCATGAATTTAAAAGTAATTATGATGTGGATAAGTTACCTAGAGTTATATTCATTAGGTAGAATTTATCATTAAATCAAATGAATAAGTTTGAATGAATTTAGGCAGGAGTCACTTGGATCTCCCTACACTCTAGGTATCAATTCAGATTATTGTGGATCAGCTCCTCAATTTAAGGATTCGACCCATGAGGTTGGGAGAGGTTGTTTTATGCCTATATCATGTAATTTTTTACCCATTTTCAAAGGTTCGAATCAGTTTGGATATTATCTTATTGATCAAGGAACTATTGTACTCAGTTTTGGCCAGTTAATAAAGAAGAGTTGCAACTATTTTTTGGGATACATGTGGTATGATGTTTATCATTGTTTTTTCCTCAGTTTCATATGTTAGAATTTTTTGTATTCATTTTAATTACATATCTATTATATGATCTCTTCCAAGTTTATAGGCAGAACAAATGCTTGCTCATGCTCTATTTTGGGAAAGTGATCATAATTTGTCCATTTTCCTCTGTTTAGGAAGAATACATCACCCTTGTTCTTCCTAGCTTCTCATCAGTCTTAAAACCATATCATCACAATCATATTTAAAGTGGTAAGCCTTATGCCTACCTTGCCCCATTGAATCCCTGCAAACCTCTCGCATTTTCCCTGACCTAGCTCCCTTGACCTAATATATTCATCCAGTGAAACCCCAACCCAATCAAATAAAAAAAAACCCTGCACTCATATCTAGCCTAAAAACCCTAATTTCTCCAACCCTCCATGTTGTGACCTTGTGGAGAGAGCCCTCTCCGGTTTGGTAGGGCTTGCTACCAAGCCAAAAGTTTGGTCTGTGGTTACCTCTATTGGGATTCCTTCTTCAGCCTTGGGAATCTGGCGGAGTGATAACAGTGCCCACGTAGTCCCCATATTATTATATATGTGCCCCATAAAATCACAATGTTTCTATTGTTGTGCCCTTACATTATTATTGTTATGTAGGCTCTGATTATATTGTTACCCCTTAGACTCCTATATATAGAAAGTAGGTTTGGATCATCCAATAATTGTTGATTTATGTGTTGTCAAGGAGGTTTCCCCCTCGAAATGGATAATTTGTAAGTCGTTGATCTATATTTTCTTCTATTTTGTGAGCTAGTGCACAACAGTTTGAAGGTTATTATCAATGCAGGGGATTTAGTAGAATGAACCAAAGCTTGAGATTCACCCATATCCTCTAGTTTCCTTTTCCCCTTGTCTCACCTCTAAAATCCTTTCAAAGAGGCATTTCCATACTCTAATTTTGAATTTGGAATGGGCATGTTCTCATTGGAAATACCAAGATTTTTCCTAGGACATGATACCTTGTAGGGTCTGCAATAAGAGTATAAAAAGGGAATGCTTTAATAATATAGTATTTTCCATATCTCCTACTCCCAGATATCTAGACTAATACCTTGAGGAAGTCCCTTAATAATGTCCATTTCGATGCAATTTCTTACTACTCCAAAAGAAAAATTGATGGCTACCAAGTTGATTTTAGGAACATGCCTAACTTATCTCGATTCACCCTAAAATCATCCTCCTTTTAGATATTTATTAAGGGAAAAATAACCCACAGATGTATTTTAGTGTTTCTCTATTTAAAGGGGGAAAAGTGTGGATACTAGTTTAAAATGGTAAAGGTGAAGCTTCCTCATAACCAAAGAACCCCATTGTAAAACATTTCACATCTCCTTTGAATAATTACCCAACACACAATGCAAATATGTGAGCTAGGTTTGAGATACTCATTACAAATTCAAACTCAATAAACTTTAAATCCATTCAAATTCATAAAATGCATGCAATTGAATAATTCAACATAAATAAACATGTATAAATTCATTTAAATAGGAATATACTTGAAAATTAATTCACAAACAAGATATAACATTCAATTATTAAATTATGAACAAACATTTAAACCAAGGATTAAAAACTTATCTTTTAAAGAAGATGGTCCAAGAAACTAGCTATATATGAGCAATTTTCCACCCAACCATAGGAATCCATTATATGTGGCACCCCTAAGTTAGGATATTATGCCACCAAAGTGAAGTAAACTGGCTAAACAATAATAAGTTACTCAATGTCCAACCTAATTCCTCACAAGTCAATGACTTTTTTCACAAATATACACTCCAAGCAACCATACATTCATTAAATTGTGATGGTATTCTAATCCACTACTCCTATAGCACAAGGAAGACATCTCTTTCTCTACTCAACAATCACTTAAGAGTATTCTCCCTTCTAGTTCTATTAATGTATGCAACAAGAACAAATCGTATTGTTTACCTTCCAAAATAACCTAGCAGAATGATACCTTGGCTCCAAGGCACCTAATTGTGAAACAAAATTAATAGGGTAAAAGGAGGTCTTCTAAACAAAATAGCATGAATGTTATTTTTAGGCTTCCATATCTCTTTTCAAGTCCATGAATTAATCTCGCATAGTTGGATTTGATCATTTAAAGGTATGAATTTAGTACAAGGCATGAAGATGTTATTTTGAAAACTTGAATGATGCTTAAGCATGAGAACGATGAGAGTGAATGATTCAACTTGAATTGAAATTGGAAGAGTGTGCATGGGAAGGGACAAGATTTAAGTTTCCACGGGGTCTCTTACATTCCTTCATGATGGTTCTTCATGAAAAGTGTACCCAGACCCCAAGCCTTCATAACTATGGGAGGTGCACTTCCTCACCAACCACCATATGCATTCAATAGTTGTCCTCTAAGTCAAAAATGGTTGTTGAGATTTAGTGAAAAAGGTAGGAGTTCTAACACATAATATTGTTTCTCCTCCCCTTGGTCCCCCTTTCCTCTTCCCCTCGAGTGGACTCATAACCCTTTTCACATTCTCCACATCCATCGTAGGCCTTTACATTAATTTTCGAAATATCTACATATTTTGAGAATACCATGGAAGGTCTACCACATGGTATATACTAAGTATAATACTCAAAATTAAATGTCTAAACATTCACTAGTCGATCCTTAGCCTTAAGCTCCACATTAGTAATCCATACAACATATTTACACCATCTACATATGGGGTCATCTCATTTAATCGCATGTGGACTAAATCCCATCACTATATATGCCTAATTACAAGTTATATATAATCCAATATAATATATCCAATGGGTCAAAATTTGGGTATTACAAACACTTAATTTGTCAAATTTAGTGCTAAAGATGAAAGTTCTAAACTCTCAAGCCCATGGTGAGGACTGGTCTACACCTTAGTAATGGATGTAATGATAACCCCTCCATCGCCTAGGTCAATTTCAATCTAACTTTTTGCATGAAATTGACATATCAATGCCTCTTTTAAATACTGCAAGATAGTCATTTTGACTAGGACTAGGTTAGCCTCCACCCACACCTTGATCTCTTTTCTCCTTATGTGTGTGTGTGTGTGTCAAAGAGAAAATAAATTATTCACCAATGGAATGCAAATTACATTTGTAGGGTGCATCTTGCACTCCTCTAAAATGAAGTCATGAAAAAGGACTCTAGTAACTAATCAACATTGCTTACAACGACTCATGCAAAAATTATCAACAATAATAGTTTCATTAATCCAAACCAATACATGTAGTTTTCTTATACAAGTTACATCAAAATATAACCCACATACTACATCCCTAGATGCTTTCCCCATGGAAACAAATACATAATAATCTTAAATATATTGAATACAACCCAACAATAGAATCCATCTCCAAATTGGAACTAGTACAATAGTGTTGACAGGGATGTATGACCTTGTGCATTTAGTATGGATTCTCCCTAATGAAAGGCCTCAATTAGAACTTACATTATTTGTAATAGGGAATCCATGTATTTTACAACCCAACCACCTTTATAAAGTGTTTTTTGGATTTCACTGGTTTCAACCCAATCCACAATTTATGTTTTTTTTGCATGCAATAAAATGAAATGTGACCAATCTAACACATCGAAGGTAGAATTATTCCTATGATAACTAACAAGATAGATGAGCTAAACATAGAACCATATATCTTATTTCTTATACCTTTAGTTAAAAGTTATTTAAGCAAATAAAAGAAATAATCTAAGTAACCATTAGTAATATAAAAAGGTTTTGTAATTACCAACTAATTATAATACCATGTTAAAGGCTATAAACAAGCATTTTGTGAGATAAATAAATAAATGACTTACAAGTGAGAAATATTGCACTATAAATGAAAATGATTTATCATTATAAAATTAAATAAATAACTAGAAAAAGTTCCACAAACCACACATTTTTGAACTTGAGTTTGTCTCCAAAAAGCTTAGTCAGTAGTGGTTTCTCATTTATTAACTCTTTCATAGAAAAATATACAAGATTCACAAGAAAAAATCCCTTTATAATTCAAATTCATATCCTTCACCAAAAAATAAGAGAAGGGGGAAAATACGAAATTGAGATACTTGGGTGACTATTCATTTCTCCTCCTTGTGTATTAGTTGTCTCTATCACTTCATCTTCTTTTCCTTCAAGAGGATTTTATTACCTTTGACACTCCAGTTGGTTTAGCTTAGCTTTCCCATTTGTGTGATTTGGAATTTACCTCTATAAGATGACCTCTCATATGACTTAATGAAGCTTCTTGTCTTTCCCTTCTCCATTTTCTCACAAATTCCACCCATGCCTCAAAAGGTAAGAAAGTTGTTTCCTCGTGAGAAAAGGTATGCAACTAAATAGTAGCTTTATACAATGTGATACTTTGGCTTATTATTTTTTCATGATTATTCACTTAATAAATTATGGTATTAATTAATATTGTGCGCCTTATAGGAGACTCATCAAACCTTTGGATAACTAATTCAATAATTTGAGACTGAGCTCTTATACCTTGCTTGCTAAGGGAAATACAACCATCCAACTCTTTAGATACATATGCTTTAGGAAATATGTTAGTCCCTATAATATTAGTGTAGCCCCCATATTGTTATTATTGTGCCCCATAGAATCCCACTATTGTTATTGTTTTTCCCTTACATTATCATTGTTATGTAGTCCTTAATTATATTGCAACCCCTTAAACTCCTATATATACCAAGGAGGTATTGTCAATTGAACCATCCAAGAATTGTTCATTTATGTGATGTAAAAGGAGGTTTCCCTCTCGAAGAGGCTTATTTTCAAGTCATTGATCTATATTTTCTTCTATTTTGTGATCTGGTTAAACAACAAAAGAATTCATTCGTGGATTCAAAAGAAGGGAGGTGGTAGTTCTTTGCCATCATTTCCATATGTGACCATATTTTCACAGAGATCTTGACCTCCTGAGAAATTCCTTGAATATCCCATGAGATCTATGCTTCATTATTTGAATTCATAATACATTTATGATAGAATCTATGTATGAATAGTGGGAAATTTCATCATGTGAAACCTACAAAACTTTCACCCATCAAATTGTAGTTCAACTTGTTGATACTCTAGTCCCCAAACTTGGATACATTTCTTGACCCTTGCAATCTCTAGCACTAGTGTCTGTAAATGTTGTAGAATTTGATCTAAATGAAGTTTGATTCACTCCACACTTTGAAGGCATAATCAATGAATTGAGGAATTTGATATTCAACTCTATACTTTTCCATTGGTCTTTCTTCTCGTCTTGCTATATTTTCTAGTTTTCACTTTGCTTTCTCTTCTATGTTTCCAACATCTTTCACACTGATTGATAGTATCTCCTTGTGGTCTCCTGGTATGACAATCATCTATGAACTATTTTCAACCAGTCTTTCTTAAGGGCTTCTCTTCCTATTCCTACATATCTTAGAGGCCATACATAATTTCCTATAAAAAGTTAGCAAAGGAGAAACAAAATATATGAAAAACTTAAAATATTAAATAGACTTGAAACCAACAAATTTCCCTTAGATCATTTGAACTGGAAAAATTTGTGGGTTTTAAAGAATATTGAAACCTATTTGAGTTTTGTTTTGAATTAACCAAGATTCATTCTTTAGTCTTGAACATGGACTTCCAACATAGGTTCGAACTTGGCGATCAAGGTTTGCATGCAAGATCACATTCGCTAAAATGTTTGAATTGAAGCAATTAGAGGTATATTTCTTTGAGAGATACTTAATATGGATAAATTTCTAGATCATGTTGATTACCCATAAACCAAAATTTGTGGCATGTGCGATTACAACTCATACTCCAAGAATAATCTTGCCACTCAAGTTTTAAGAGTGATGATTTAAGTGTATGGAGTCAATAGATCACATTTAAAGGCATATGTTCATGTACAAATCACTTCCATAGTTTAGTGGTTTAAATCTTGGGGGCTGATAGTCTACTTTTGAAAGTATAAGTCATAAAGTCACCTTTTTTTATGTACTGAGGGAAATTTTCAAGAACACATGTTTCCTCATAAGAGGCCATAATTAAGTTCAAATCTAGATTGGGGCAGAGTATTTACACCTTCAAATACTTTAGTAGTCAAATCTTTGTGTGGAGGGGAATCCCTTATCCCACAAACAAGGGAGTCTTGTCCACCAATTTGGTGTATGGCTTGACCATGATTTTAAATTAGATTATTATTGTTATTATTAATTGATGGAGGAAATCATGACCCTTTAACATTGTTATAGGTAAGTACATGCATGATTTGAAGATTATGCCTAATCGAGCAACAAGGGTGTGATTTCACTTGGTGCAAGTATGATTTGGAAGTCAAAAGTGATTTCAAAATTAGGGCTTTGTGACAATAAGTTTGTGAATGAAGAGTCAGTTGGGTTAAGATGAAGTGGTTTGGAGGAATGTTGTTATTCTCTCTTCCTAGGTTCAAATATTGTAATGAGTATATATTTTTGTAATGGATTTGAGCCTTATAATTGTTGACTAACCCTATGCCCTGAGGATTTCATGGTTTTACCTTGGCTACCATCTAAAAGAACTAACAATTGGGTCTAGCTCAGGAAGTGAGATAAGGAGCAATATATTCCCCACCCAAGATCAATTATTACAAGTAACATGTTGAGATCTTTGTAATATTCCCAATTAGCAGTAGTTAATTAGCAATATTAATTTTGTACAGAATTTGCCTTTCTAATATTTAGTCAGGAAATAAAAGGGGTGATGGGACCCCTAACCCAGATTTAGGATAAAATGACTCTGTAAAGTCACTTAGACAAATTGAAATTGCAGCATGGGGCCCAGGGGAGCAAATTGACAGCGCAGGGAGAGGAACAACGTGGAGGCAGCGTGGGCTAGGCAGTGCAGTGGTAGCATGGGCCAGGACAATGTAGTTGGTAGGGACATCGTGGCCAAGGAGGGACATCGTATTTGAGTGGGGCCCAAGGGGGAGCTAGGCTCTCAAGCATAAAAGGAAGGGGAGGCTAACCATTCATTCATTCTATTATGCATCTTCTGATTTTATTTCTTTCAGACATTGAGCATGCTAACGCTGTTTAGCGAAGTCTGCAAGTGTTGTTCATCACACGGGTGTCTCAGGTGAGGATATCCACCATTATTTTCCAGAGTAGAGTACGCAGTACTTTTCAGCCAGGATCACGCAGTCACTAAGGCAGCGTATTCACACTCAAAGGTTACACAGTCTTGGGAGGAGGCAGCACCGGGAGAGAAGGGAGATCATGGATTTCATCCCGGGAGTATTGTGAAGAGATAAACCCTTCACAAATCATATTTTGCAGTAGGAGGAGGCCAACATTTTCATTTTATCATTTTAGGGCCAGTGTACTCACCTAGAGTGCGTGATTTTCCAAGGGAGGTCAAATTATGGGGTCAGCCATTCCGAGATTCCTTCCTGGGTTTTTCTGGGTTAATGGAGGAGAGCTCATATCCATAGTTCCATATTTTTCTGAGCAAGGGAACAACCCTAAATAACATCTTCATTCCAGATAGAGACATTAGTTTCGGCAACAGCAACAACAACATCAGGGACTTACTCAGTCCTAGAGAGAGAAGCCATTCACTAGGAGATTCTAAGAGTATTTTCAACTTGCCTTGAGCAAGCCAAGGTTCCATAATTATGATCACCTTTGTACACATTTTTATATCTCATATTATAATAAAATGGCTCAGCGTTTCTCCATGTTTGTAGTGTTTTTCATGATGTTTCTCTATTTTTTGTGGTTATTGTTTATGTTGCTTTATATTGTTGTTTATTTTCTATTCGGAATATTACACTCTTAATGAGAGTATGGTTGTATTGGTCTTGAGCCCTGAAGAATTTGGTTTACCCTAGTTACCCTCCTTGGACTGAGGGAAGGTTCTTTATGGGTTTCCCTAAGACATGTATTTCATGTAAAAAAAATTGTGATGGAAGAAATCGATTGCAATCAAACTTCTTTGAAAGGTTTTACACGTGTGAGTAAGATCCTTACAAGAAAGTAAGTAGACCGAGAAATAAATACCAATCACCAAATCAAGTAGAAATTACAACACTTCAATGGCTTCAGGGCCTAATTTAGAGTTTGAGCCCAATTTGGGCAAGTGATTTCTTGAAGGCAGCTATGATACAAGCTCCATACAAGGATAATAAAATAAAAAAAGGCAGAGAGTTTGTACAAACTATACAATATGGATAGGAATGATAATGTCTAATCTAGAAAAAAGGGCAAGGTGATAATGTGTAGGTGCAAAGGAAACTTGATTTGGAAATTAGGGTTTATTGAGAAATCAAAACCCATGAAGGTTATGACTTAGTTACTTTTGAAATAAGGAAGAACAATTCAAAGTCACTAAATAGACACTTACAAAAAAACTCACTAACATGAAAAAAAGGCAGAATTCAAAAAATGTATGAGGGGTTAGGTTTTGAATTCATGGTTGATTCCAAAGTGGTTACCCCCTCACATTACAGTTAGTGTAAGAGGTCCTTGATTTGACCATCAATGTTGATTACCAAATTTAGATGGGTAAAGTTTAAGACGATAGAGATAAAACAAACCAAAAAAGAAGAATAAAATGCTTGAAACACTAAAAAAGTTGAAGGAAAACCTAATTGTAAAATCAACCTCGTTTCCAAGTACAAAATATGATATAGCAACCAAAGTACAAAGGACGCATGATTTAAAGATCAGGGAAAATTGAGAATTTTTTTGTAGGGAATGTTATGAGAATTTGAACAATGAAAAGAAGATTAGAAAAAGGAAACCCAATAAAAGGGAAGAAATCAATGTTGAAAAAGGAAGACACCTCAAGAAGATAACGAAATAAAAAACAAGCAAGTGAACCTTAAAGGTCTATTTCAATTAACCATATAACACAACCATACAGTATGAAACCAAAGCCAATGTATAAAATTGAAGAAGTATATCCAAATCATTAAAAGTTAAGGCAGGGCCCCAATTTTTTTCTCAAAACTTGGGGATTGTTTTGGGCACAAAAAATACTAAAAAAAAAATGAGAAATTGCATATAAATCGGAATATATTCCTATCTTGACTTCCTCAACAAACATAACATCTCCAACCAGAACTTAACGTATTTTTAAAAAAGGCTCTATATTAATCTTTAGTTCCTTGAAAACATGTGAAAAATAAATTATGTTAAAAGAAGTATATATCATTTTTAATTCGTGAACTAAAACCATAGATTAAATACTTTTCACTTGAACTCAATTAAGCTTTCAATTTCTCACAAGTTAGAAATCCCCCTGAAATTCAAACTTGATTAATATTTCTATCCAAAGCACATTTAAGAAGAAAAAATAATATCAAAAACTCAACAAAATTTCTAGATCAAACCCTCAAACCCATTTTAAACCTTACACAAGGATGGTTGCATGGCAACTATTCCATGTCTTGAGCGTGATTTCGAGCAGTGAATCCAGAAATTGACTTCATGGAGATAGAGCTAACCTATTTTTTCTATTTCCATTTATCTTGGGAGAGTTTGACAATGTTATATATTTTGGATATTCTGAAATTGAAAGCCAGTTGGTCAGTTTGGTCCTAATGCCTAGGGTTGAAGTGAGACATACACTTTCTATTTTCCCTTTATCGCATAGCTGACAGAGAATTGGATTTTCCTCTTTTCGAGAAGCAATTAGAAAGCGAGATCGAGATACAGTAACTGTTGGAAACGGATTCACTCTATTTCCTAAAATCATCGAGCTATCTCATACTTTGACTCATCCAAGACTATATGTAGTCTAAATACCATTGCATAAGACATAACAGATAGTGAGTTTCTATGGCTCTTGTACCTTGAAAAAGTGTAACTCTGGAAGAAGACTAAACTAGATCATATTGGCATGTTGTATCAATAGATGGAATTGAGGAATAGACAGTGTGAAAATGACATATAGAAACATATGCTACAGTTTACTAGTTATTGGTTGCACTATGTCATTGACAATTATAAAGGCATGTTGGTGTATAAAGAATAAAGAAGGAATAGACAGTGTGAAGTGGACATACAGAAACAAATGGTATAGTTTACTAGTTAGTGGTGGCACTATGTCATTGGAAATTAGAAAGGCTTATTGGTGTATAGAGAAAAAAGAATGGAAAGTAGATTTTCCCCTTGCAAGGACCACAAATCTAGTGTGATCCATCATTAAGTATGCCCGAACTGTATTGACAATCTTGGAAATGTGGTTGTATTTCTCTATCACAATTAACCTTATGAACATGCCCACAAATGCCACTTATTAATGATTAGAGCAAAAAAAAATTGCCTAAAACCTTTTCCAAACATTAGTCTGTGCATGCAAATTAAAATTAAAAATAACATAAGTCATGTGTGAAATCATTTACACAATAAAATTCACCTCCATACATCAGAGCATTGGAAGAGACGGTTAGGAAGTAAATTTGGCTATTTCATTGCAATAATTATATAAAGATCACTGAAATTCCAGATTTTGAATTTGCAAAATTGTAACTTGGACAATTGAAAATGGCCTTATCATTATAAGATCTGTAGAAATACCCAACTTCAATACCTGTCTCACGTAACGGTAATCAATTTCTTGGGGATATGCACTAGCACCAGCAATGATAATCTTGGGCCTAAAAAGGGTGGTCGTCTTCTCAAGCATCTCATAATCAATGAATCCTAGCATTGAAGTCAATGTTTGCCATTTTGTACCAACATTGAAGTCATCTAATGAAATATGTCACCAAAAGATATAACCTGGACATCTCAGAAAAAAAATCCCATATGTACAATATGTTTGGAAGAACAGAATTTTTGGAAAGAGTTGATTGATATAAACAACCATCTAAAGGATGGATATCTGTCTAATGAAATCCATAAGAACCTAGTATGTTTTTCTTCCAAATTTCAATTATAAGGCCAAAACCTGAATGTAATTCCTCAGCCCAAATACTCTGTACCCAAATATTTTTGAAGACCGTCACTCGGAGGAAGGTATACAAAACCATCTTCAAAATGTTCCTATGTGTCAGGATTCCGAAAATGGGATACATAGTGCTATTGAGGCAACGATTACAAATACTTAAAATATGTCTTTACAAGGCGAATCAATTCCACCGACCACAAATCTTTTCCGAATAAGTAATGCAAAGTGTTCAAGCTCTAATAGAGAAATAATGTAACCATAAAGCTTGTCCCTCCGTACATGAGAAAATTTGGAAATACTTCTTCAAAAAATTCACTAGAGCATTGAATACGAAAGGACAATAGGACTTCAGAAATGTGTGAGGTGCAGAGTAAAAATACGAACGTAAAAAACATGTTTTGTTATTTTCATAATAAAACTTCAATGAAACTTGACGATCAAGAATGAGCCAAAATATTCAATATATTAATAAGGGATATACACAATTTTATTTTAAGAAACACCTAGTCTTTATGGAATAGAACACCTGTGGAGGTGATTCGAAGACCCAAATACCATGAACCCACCTACATGCATTACACATGCTCTTGCATAATCATTTCAACAGTTCGATTACTGTTGTCACAATGAATGTACCTGCTTCAGAGGGCCCGATGTTGTACTGTTGTCACGATGAATGTACATGCTTCAGAGAGAGATGTTGTAGGAGGAATTCATCCCAGGTCTTCCTGTGTTTCTTAAATTTGAGAAGGCACAACTTAGTCTCTCTATATGCATTTTGTAGCTCCAGATAAATTTTTCTCATTGTACCATTTCAGCTCCACAATTGCAGTGGTTTGATTCTTGAAGCTATGGAGGGTTACATGGATGAGAAAGTAGACCAAAAATTTAAATATTTCAGTTGTTCTGACATGCAGTGGATTCAATGTATGCCATGAGGTGAAATATTTTTTTATTTTAAATATTCATCCCTTATTTTATTTCATCCTAGCATAGGAAGCCCTCCAACAATCAAACAGAGGAGATCATCAACACATTGACCTAAGCAGGGGACCAGGAACATAAATAGATTTATATAAAAGTAGTGAAGCTAGGCTTCCCCCTGGCGTAGATCGTTCAAGGGCAGAGCTTATATTTCCGATAAGCAAATCGAGGGGCGTAAGGCATTGGTTTGTGTAGGAGCAGCTATAATTTATTTACAGGGAGGTGTTGTCGATATTGGAAATGTGCACTACACTGCTAGCCGGGAAGGCCCATTTCGAAAAGACCTAGAGAAGGAAGGTATTTTGTGAGCCATCCTTCCATGATTTCATTAACTTGTTTTAGCAATAGAAGCAGACAAATTTTTATGAATCCTCTCGACTCTCTCTTAGAGACATGATAAAGATATTTATTTTTCTGTGGAAACCACCATTTTCGTAATAGCATGCCTGGTTGTTTTTTCTTATCCTAGCCCACAACATCCATGTATAGACCGTCATGCGGCCTACTTGCTCATCATACAGTCCATCTGCAATAGATCATTGCCCCGTCGAACTGAACTTAGCTAGTTAAATGCCCTGAAAAAGGCTCGGATCCCAAGCCCTCTCTATATTCCCTTCCATGCCCTTGTCTAGCAGCTGGTACCTAGAGCCCTAGACTAGGAATCACGTAGCAGGAGCAATTTGATCCTTAGAAGAAGTAGTCCAATGACTTCTTATGCAACCTGGGGAACGGAATTGTAGTAGGGTTTACCTGGGCTTAGAGATTTCAAACTTCACCCTATTGATAGCAGGATAGGACATCTGCTCACCAACTAAAGGTCGTAGAACCTGGGAAATAGAACCCACAGAACTGGGTACTGAAATAGGAGTAAGTTTGTTCATTGCCTATTCACTGTAAATGCATTTACAGGTGTCTGCACAACCTTCAGCCCTATGGTTTTCATGAAAACATATGTGGCTTGCATGAAAACGTAAGTGAAATTAGATGGCAGTTTAGAAGGGAATGGATATCTCAGAGAAAATGTATTGTGGAGTATGTTACTATTACCTTTTAGCAAAAACATTTAATTTCAATCGACTAATGCTAGAGTAATGCTAGCATTACTCGACCAAACATTTAATTTCAATCGACTAATGCTAGATTAATGTTAGCATTACTCGACCATGAATTTTTTGAAGCTATTTTTTTTTGACAATATACTCTTTTAATCTAAAATTTTCAAATGGTATGTGTCTCTCAGCCTCGGGAAGAGGCCAATAAGACCTAAAAGTATTCATAGAGTTGAAAGTGACAAAAATTCTTGTTCCGGTCGTTTTATGGCTCGCGCATCATCTGACGACTATGATCTACCTTTCTTGGCAACAATGGGGAATCATTTTCGTCCACGCTGCTTGTTCTCCCGTTATCGACGGAGAGGGGGATCCTAAAAGTGGTTTTCTCTCCCTGGGCTCTATGCTACATGGCGAGTGCTCATCATTTCGCACCCCCGCCCACGAAACCACAACCCATTGTCCCCCACCCAAAAGCGGCTTTCGTCGCTCCCGCCATAATCCGCATTCCCGGTTATGTCACCCTCCACTTCCACTCCACCTCCACTCCCCTACTGCCACGTATCTCCTCCCGCTTGATCCCACTCTTGCTTACCATTCCATTCCCGCTCCTTCCTTCCACGCTCACACATCAACTATTTTTGTCAACCATGTGCCTCCATATCATCTCCCGCCTCCATGTCACCTCCCACCTCCACGTCATATATATGTTTCATGATCAGTTAAAACTATGTTTTTTCCTATACACCACAATTATTTCAATCATGGTTTCCAAAAAAATGAGGATGAAATTTTCAAACCTGAAGAGGTTTTTTTCTGGAAAAAACCCATTTAGAAAAAACTCTCTCATTTTTCTAACATCTATTATTATTTGGGAGATTCGCATGAATCTTTGAAGGGATGTTTTGCAGAAATTTCCTGTTTTAGTCACTATTTTCAAATGAGGTTTCCGAACAGGTGAAATTCATTTCAAAAAAATGAAATAGGTTTTTGTTGCTAACATACTTGTCTACAAAAACATCTTTGAGTTTTTACACAACTATCTCAGATTGAGATATTCAAATTGATCACGGGACCCTATTTTTCAGAATTTTGGGAGGAAAAAGCTCGAAGACAATTAGTGACTTGGAGGCCACCTCATCAAATAAGAGTTGCTATCAAATTCGAATTGCTCTTCTTTGTCACCAACAATCCATAAAGATAGTGCCAAGTAGATTCATTAGTTTTGAATGTCCTATATTTCAGTTCTATTTGTGTAACACAGTTTGAGATATTTGTAATAAATATTAATGTTTTTTTAAGATGTTTTAGTTTATAATTTGTATAAATACTTCATGATTTGAAGTAAAATATGTTTGGATTTGTAATGAGAAAGACTATCATTCATTGTAAATTTGTTCACTAAGTTCAAGTGACCTTTTGCAGTAATACAAGACAAGTTGTTTCATGATTCATGTGTCATATCTATGTGGTGAAGTGCTTCTTACTGTAATATTTTTTCTTTTTTTTTATATGTGTTTCTTTTCTCTATTGTTTTAAGGAAAATTAAGTTCATGATTTGTTTTAAAACACCATGTTCTAGATTAAAGCAATATCAATGTTTTCTTCTGAAGTTTAAATATAGAATTCAGGTAACAATGCTCTATATTTAAAGTGAATCCTAATCAGTTCTTCCTTCTCCATCTCATAAACTACAAGGATCTTGTAGTATAACTACCTTGCCCTATTGCACTTAAGTTTGATTATTTTTGCATTTGATCATCTTAAACTCTTCTGAGTCCATTTCCCAATGGCCTTCCCTTGTTGTTCCAACCAAACCAAACTCTAAACTTTCATAACTAGCCTAAAATTCCGAGCAAACAAATTTAAATCTGACAGAGAGATCCCTCTCTGAATCTAGGAGGGATAGATCCTAAACTCCAAAGTGGTTATGTGGTTACCTCTCACTACAAGAAAAAATGACATTGGTGAGGGGAAAAAAATGTCACCATAAGCTCATTGGTGAGGGTCAAAAGGGCCTTCGTCACAAAAAACTAAACGTCACCAAAGGTGGCGTTGCCGAAAGTATAGGCGTTGTGGTGATATTCAAGGTCTTTCACCAATAATGATTTATAATGATGGATAGTGACCGCCACCATTTCATATGAGCAATGGTGACGAACAATAGCCTCCGTCACCAAAAATCTAAACGTCACCAAAGGTGGCGTCGTTGAAAGTATGTGGTGTGGTGACATTCAAGGTCCGTCACCGATATTGATTATAATGACGAATAGTGACCGTCACCATTTCATATGAACAACAATGATTTTTTGTGATGGACCTTTCATGGCCATCATTATTGGTGCATATATATGGTGACGTTCGTTGACCGTCACCATTTCATATTTGGTGAGGGTAAAAAAATGTCATGATAAGCTCATTGGTGACATCAAGATTCATCACAGATAATGACTATAATGACAAACAGTGACCTTCACCATTTCATATCAGCAACAACGATTTATGGTGACGGAACTTTCATGGTCATCACTATTGATGCGTATATATGGTGGTGTTCGTTGACCATAACCTTTTCATATTTTGATGAGAGTCGGAAAATGTCACCATAAGTTCATTGGTGATGGTCAAAAGAGCATCTGTCACCAAAAATTGATCGTCGTCATTCCCTATGAATATCAGGGCATGATGGAATCGAACCACCAACCTCCTGCCTGTAAAGCAGATGCTCTTCCATTGAGCTAGAACCCTTTAAAGAATTAGACTTTAAACTATCAATTGCCCCTAAAGGTGCAAAGATACACCTAAGGAATATAAGATCTAGGAAGATCAAAAGTTGCTAGAAATAACATGTTCAATATACATAATAAAAAGACAATAAGAATAAATATGATATTCAATATACATAATAAAAAGACAACGATTCAATTGATTAATTTCCTATATGATACCTAATATTTACCAAAACTCCTCATGATTGAATACTTAATATTTACTAAAAATACTAATGATTAAATACGTTTATAATTTCAGGAAGGAACATGATTTTCCTTTTACAATTTTGTTGTCCTGTCATGTCATAATTTAATACGGAGAATGGTTAAATACATAGTAATAGGGATTTAATCCAAGGAGTGTTTAAAAACATGTAAATTTTAGAAATGAACATTTTCATGTTACAATACGATTTTAAAGCTGCCAAAGGCCATAATTAAACTTCTACGAAATAACCATTTATGACAACAAGATAATGAGAATTTTAGGCAGCAACCACTAAAATCATCTTGATTTCCACCTATATTACAATGAAATCTTCATTTTTTTGGTTTACAATTAAATTTTTGTGCCCAAGGAGAGTAGAGAAAGAGGAGATCAATAATAAGACGCTAACATAGATGATGATGACAATGGTATCTATTTGTTCTTTCCTCATGGTGTTTAATAGAGAGCAAAGTCTATGTCTTAGCCAACCCACCGTAATTATTAACTTGGAGGGTAGATTTATCAAAAACACAACAACACAATGGTCCATGACTAGGTAGATAGATGCACCCTCTAACCCTTGGATTGTCGTGGGGAATGATGCTCGAAGAGTTACATAGTCAAGCTTCTATTTTGGGTATTATTATTAGGTTAGATTCAAAAGGTTATACATGAAAAAAACTAAATAAACTTAGAAACTAAAAAGTGAATGTAAATATGGAGGCCATGTAAAGAAGAAAATTCCAGGCCAGATACAATTACCATCATGCATATACAATGAAAATTGTGAATTCCATGTACTAGTGAAGAGACTATTTTTCATCATTGGAAGTTGCCTTGGCCTTGTGCTCAGTATTGGCTTCCTGCAGAAAATGTACGACTCTCTTCATTGTTGGCTAGTTGATGGGCAAGGTGCTTATGCAAAGGAGTCCTACTTTCAGAACCATGGCAATTTTCTCCTTGAAGTAGTCCACAAACTCAAGATACAACACTTCAAGAAATCCATTATTTTTCTCTATTTTATTGCACACCCACTTCACAAGATCTTCATCCTCTCCAATTTCTCGATCTATTGGTCGTCTTCCCATCACCAACTCCGAGATCACCATTCCAAAACTACACGTCACTTTTTCCGTTCGTTTCTCTGTAGAAGTTATGTCTTCCTAAAATCCTTGCAATGGGGACTTTTTGCGTAGTGTCTCCTTCAAGTTCACTCAAGAAAAGATCACTAATAAACTCCACCATGCTGATAATGGTAATATAGGAATGGAAGGAACACAATTAATGTCAACCACAAATGTTAAATTTTTGAAATGTACATGATCTAACTAATGAAGCTCTTAACATCTATTGACTTCGAGGAAGTAAGTTTACATCACTAAGGAAATTAGATAATAACATAAGATTAGCAATAAAATTTGGAGTGATATTTATAGTGAAATAGGGTATGAAATTTGGAGTGATATTTATAGTGAAATAGGGTATGAACCTGTTAAGGTTGGCCACACTATATGAAATTTGATGTCCATAATGTGCAAAAATTAGCGTATGTAGGTTATAACAACAACCTTGCCACGTCCCAACTAATCATTATCTCATGGAAATACTGGAACAGATGGCAAAGGTCTAATTTCTAAAATAAACTTGCATGGTTCAACTTTCCAATGCTAACAACTATATTGTTTATTCTAATTTCTAAGAGTTTACTTTACTAGTATTCATTCATAACAAGCACTCATATTTAGATTACTTGTCAATATAATGTACTTGTTTTTTATAACCTTTGGATATTAAAAAAAGTTTCTTATTATCCCACCCCAATCTATACAAAGTGCATAAGTTCACATAATATTTCTAGAACTCTGTAGAATTATATCTATAGACAGCACCACCAGGCATGCCATAGACAACTTATTGATTGATGGTTATGAGACGACATAGTCATATACACTATTGGTCTCCTCATTGACATGCCTAACTTTACAGATACCACCCTATACTTCAAATCTTGTTCACAGTACCTATTACAATATAATGATGTTTTTTAATTATTTAATTAGTCTTGGGATTTAGCTCATTTTGTTCCCATATGCACTGGAAAACCAAGGTAATGAATGAGTCACAAGCATTTACTATTTTCCACAACTAAGTATGCTTTCTTCTTTCACAAAATATGTTATTATGAATATGCACAGGAGGGATAAACCATGTGTTTTGTAAAATTTAACATCGTTCCTTTGCATGATATTTTGTACCAGCACCTACTATAAGTTTTTAGAGTCAAGTAATCATGACAAGAGATGGGTAATTCACAAATTTCACTTTGATATTATAAATATGGAGCACAATATTCAAGACCAAAATGGAACTCAATAACAAAACCATACCAAAATAAATCATGATTCCCAATAGCCAAGGCATTTCCCATAAACATGGAGACAAGATACCATAAATGCCATGATGATAATAGATACCAGATATTTTGGAAGTTCCATTTGAAACTTGTGGAGGTACTGCAAGGGGTGGCAGTAAGAACCAGGAAAACTGAAAGAATTCAGTGTCCTTGCTCCTATTTTTATTCTATGACACTCTACAAAGTATGATCTTGATCTATGACATATTTGTGCCAAGTGGTTCTAAGTTAATTGTAATTGTCATATTCAGATAATATAAATGAATAAATGAGAGACCTTACGGGATTATTTTTAATCCTTACACTAAAATCTCTTAATATTCAAGTCGATGGAAAAACTCGTTCAAAGTTAAAACTGGACTCGATTTTAAATGGAAAGCATAAAACCAGCGAAGTAGTTTACAAGTTAACATTTTGGATATAACTTCTGTTCAATTTATATGACAAGTTATCCCATGACCTTGAAACTAGTTTCTTAGCTAAAATACTTTGTTAAGTAAACAATGAAAAATAAAGATTGTCATGGCAAGAAAAATTCTCTTGTTTTTTCTAATGAAGGTGCATGTAACTTGATAAAGGTCGTATGAGAATATCAAACCATAAACAATTTCACTAAAGCATGGAAATGAAAAAGTATTGTTAAGCAACAAAATTTTAGTTGAATATATGAAAAGCATCGAGCTAAATGACATAATTAAACTAAAATTAACTGTAAAAAAATGAAATTGCCATCATATACCATCTGGTCTGGTTAGTTCTTCAAAAAGAGAAAGTGCAATTGCATGATCCAGCTCCTCATCTTGATTCTGTAATGGACCATCCTAAACAAAAATGTCCACATACAATAGTCAACGTTATCGTATTGGTAAGACTTTTGATATAATCAAATAAAGCATGTACTACATAGGAGAATAACTTGAAAGCACAACTAGAAATTTGAATCACGGCATAACAATATAAAAGAACATGCAACAGGAAAGGAATAACTCCACAGTTTGAGAAATACGAACAATCCATGGCTCTATTCTTATATATTGATATAGATAACAAAATAGAAATCTAGATTTATGAAATTCAAGTATCACACAACAATGTCTTGAACAAATATCAATATGTAAAATTGTATTTTTTGCATTTGGATTTACCTTGCAGAACCTCAAGAAAAATTTTCCACGGAAACAGCCCATAAACATAACAACATGGACCTCGGGAGCAATTGTGCAGGGGATAAAATATGAAGGTAAAGCACTAGAGAATTATTCAAAGCAAATGATGAAAAGTGTATCTAGAAAGAACTGAGAACCCTCTGAAGTAAACCACACATTTATCATCGTGACTAGTACACTTGCAAAAAAACGATCAAAATAAATTATGAACTATTCCACCAAAAAACAGTGAATTTTTCCTCTAAAATACAGGTTCAAATTAATCACTAGCATGATGCTAACTTTGTTAGAGATAACAGATAGAAGATTGAAGTTTAAAAGACAATACACTAATGAATTAGGGATTACCGTGGCATTAGAGGGCACATGCCAAATTACATTATCATCTCCAAATGCACCCCTACGTAGTGTCCATCTGACACTTTGTGACTTGAACCTTTAAAAGGCTTGCTCAACCACTTCATCATTCAAGATTTATTGTGAGAGTATGATGGTACAATGTGACCTACATGTCCCAAATAACATGAGCCAACAATGAAAACCATAATTAAATTATTAATGCCTTACTAATTTAATCCTTGAAAAGACGAAAAACATGAATCCAAGAAATAAAATAATAAGGTTGTCGTTAACCAGCTATTATATTTACAGATATGGCAGAATTGTTGATTGGTTGTTTCATAATTTAAAGCATTTTATTTATTCTCTCAAACATATGAAAAGACACTAAAATTACCAAGGTCATATTTCAAAAAAAATCTTGCAGAAAATCAGATTGAAACTATGAAGATATTATTACAAAAATTTTGCAGAAAATCATATTGCAACTATGAAGATATTGTTACAAAAATCTTGCAGAAAATTAGATTGCAACGATGAAGATATTGTTACAAAAATCTTGCAGAAAATCAGATTGCAACTATTAAGATATTGTTCTAAATTTTAAAATTATAGTAATAAAATCCATCTTCAACATGACTTAACATTTTATATCATATTAGACAAATTTTGAGTCAGGGAACAAGTACAAGGTTCAGAGTTAAAATATTTGCATCAAGGCCAAGGAGATATCATATACAACTTTCTGAGTTGAGGTTATCACTAGAGAACATAGTCTTGAGTCTTAAACCAATACTTAATTAGGGACTTGTGGAAATAAATGGGTACAAAATGTGAATTCATCCCTCATGAGTCATGGCAACCCGCAGACAACTCCTGAGGCTTTACAACAACTGCAGTTGCACCCATCTCACTACCTTTTTAGGTTAAATTGTCCACACCTTAGGCTTTGCAAGTTGCAACCACTGCAGCTGCACCCATCACACCACCTTTTTAGGTTGAATTGTCCACATGTCCTAATCCACAGAAGATGTAGTTGAATATTTTGTTGTGCTGAATTGCACAGCTTTTTCCCACAACTAACCATTAGTCCTTGCATGTGATGAGTGCACCAGACATGTATCATGGGAGCCACAAAACCTGCAAACAAAATTATCCATGAAATCCATAATAGGGAGGATGTAACTGGCAAGAACAAAGCAGAGATTGCAATGAAATTCCAGATGTGACTCCTCATGAACAGAGAGCCATTCTTATCAAAATATTCTAAGAGAAACATGTTTTAAAACTAAATGTATACAATTCATTAACCGCCCTGCCATCCTACCATGTCATATCACCTTGAGCACCCCCCAACACAGTGACTCCCTTGGTAGAAAAGGCCAAATAACTAAATAAGTTTGCTCAAAAATGTAAAAAAAACATCCAGATATGGGAATAATACACCAATGCCCAATAGGCTTGGGACTTGCAGTTAGTAGCCAGGAGTTTCACACATTTGGTCAAGATTCCATTCTCGCAAGCTTCACCCATGGGGGATAGGAAGGGATTGAACTTATGGCATTGGGAGGTGATGAACCATGTGCATATATTGCAAACCCAAGCTTGCCCTCATTCTCCTTAAGTCAAAAACTACCGACCAAGTTCCATTCACATAGCTTTTACCCAGCACGTGGAGGTAGTCATTGAACTTACGCCATCAGGAAGTGATTACACTTGTGTACATGTTATGGACCCAGGGCCACCCCGTGTTATCCTTAAGGCCTGCCAAAATATGTTTTTCAAGCAGGTTGTGATCAAGTGGTAAATCAAATGTGTTATCATCACAGAGACTCAAGTGTAATCTCCCCTCAAGAACATGATGTCATGATTTAATGCTGTCAATTTGTGTTATCGTCCGATATCTCATTGATAACTAAGCCTAGGAAGTTGGTCCTAGGCAATGTCCTGCATAATTTTGATGAAATAGATACACCTTGGTCATGGCATTTAGGCCAAAGGTAGGCCCACTTTTTTAACAAAGGCTTATTTACTAACCAGAATAAAAGGGGATGAATATTTCAAGGAATAAATGAATAGGAGCAGGGATAATAACATACGAATAAGGTTCAAATTTGACACATATTGCAAAGTATATTTGTTAGGCCTAAAATCATTCAATCCATGCATAGAATGGTGTACCAAATAAAGCATTGAAATAGAATGCACATCATACCATGTTTAAACCTATGCAAGTGCAGAACCCTTCCTATTCTTCTCTAATCAAGAGAGTCCACATATTAAAGAGCTCCCCATTGATTTGTCAGATAATGTTATTCTAATGGGAGTGGATGTGAATAAACTGCCTTTAAAAGCATTCCAATGAGAAGACATACACGTGGCACAACAAACCTTAGCATTTGGTCAAATGAGCACATTTCATGGGAACATTTTGGCTAGGAGGATGACAAAATGCATCATGCAGAAGCTCTCTCCATTGTAAAGGCATGGATGGATTAATGGGAAATTCCCCTGTGAGCCTAGTTGAAGATCTAATGGAGAAAGAAAGTTCAAGGATTTCTTTTGTAATATGAGGTTCATCATTGCATCCATATTGTTGTTTGTCTATTGATGGAAATTCATCAAAATTTTCCCACAAAATTAGGCTTCATATTAGGGAAAATTATGTCATTTGAAAAAGGGCTTTGGTTGAGGTGTTCCTATCTATTTCCCTTGCCGATTACTATTAAGTTAAATAAATTACTGCTATCATTTCAGTTCATGGTAGGACATATTTGCAGTTTCTAGTAAAATCACCCCTTTTTTTGCCATGAATGTGTATTAAGGAGCACCTTTGTAAGGGCCCTCTATGTAATTTCTGCAATCTGGAAAAAAAAACATTCATAGATTGAGTTTTTGGCATGTTGTAATAGCACTATCGTGCCATCCACATTCACAATTTCAAACCCTCTGAAGGTTGCCACTTGAATCCATTTGCCCTAATTGGATAGGCACTAATCCCCACTAATATCAGTCTCCCATCACAATCTATTTCTAAATCTATCTCATATTTTAATTAAGGAAACCCCCTTTTTCCAGGCGATAGACAGCCGAAAGCAAGAGAGGAAAATATTGTGGTGGCAACAAACAAACCATATTAGTTACCCTAAAGGTTGTACATGTGTTTTAAGGCTTTGCCACTTAAAGTGTAGGTTTGTGAGGTAACAATAATCATCAGTGTATCTTAGCATTTTTATAAATGTCAAAGCTAAGCATTGACCTAGTTAGAAACAAGAAACAAGCAGTCTTTATGTTAGATAGAAAAACAACTCAGGATAGTATTTGTGGATTCACCCCTTCAATATTTTAAAATATTAGAGTTTGTGCTTTGTTTTTGGTTTACAGCTTCATCATTATCATAGGTCAATTTTAACAATCTGTGATACCGGTGCTTTAATGGGGTAAATCCAAAGAAAACAGATGACCACACTGCATGGATGTATCATGTGATCTTTCAAATCATATGACATCATCTTGAAAAGCAGAGGCAAAATAAGGATGGGTATGAGAAATGTCTTCTTTGTAATAGAATGGGTGAGACAGAATGATGGCCCGCAAAAGTAAAAGACTTAAAAGAGTTACAGGATGCTCTACTTACACTCAAGGAGATACACATTTTCCTTGAGAGGGATCTCTAAAATGTGGTATTTCAAGGGGAAATGACAGTTTTTAAGGAAAGGGACTGCATTACAAGGGGTGCCAGGGTGCATTCTCAACTATAGTGGATTTTTGAAGAGGATGAGGGATCCAAATTCCAAAGTCTACTTTAACTAGTGGAAAAGAAAAGTGACAGTTACAAGATTCTTGGTTTGCATCAGCGGGATAGATCTCTTGCAGAGGATAAAACAAAGGTCAAAGGCATGTTCCGATTGCATTTTCAAAATATTTTCTCTTAATTCTTTTATGAATCATGTGGTGGATATCAAGAACGCTCATTGTAGAGTCATTCCATGCAAGATTTATATCTATTGGTGTAGTGATTTAGTCAAATTGGATAGTGAATTCTCGAAGGAGAGTGGTTTTTTTAGCTCTTAGTTCTGTGAAGAATATCAAGTCATCGAGAATGGATGGCCTTTGATGTGATTTTTCATCAAGAATGGATGGCCTTCGTTCTAATTTCTACAAGGCCATGTTGAACACAATACAAGATTAATTCTATTGTTTAACAGCTGGAAATTTCTCTTCTAAAAGGCTATCTAAATCTCTAAATTAAGGCCTTAGTAAACGCATTACCAAGAATGTAGCTAGCGCACTATTGGAGGTTGGAGCCTCATTACTTTCCTCGGTGTCTCATACAAGATCATGGCTAAAGCAATGGCTCTCAATTGCATGGAACGTAGTTCAACAAGAGCAGACAAGTTTTGTACAGGGTCCAATTATTCTAGACACATAATCTAGACTTGAGAGGCCTTGGAATGGGCTTGAGACAGTGGCTAGCAGCCTCATTTTCTGAATATTGGAGCTTCATTAGTTTTTCTTGTACTACCGTCTGACCCCGCACTATTCAATCAAAACCGTATTGCCCTTTGGCCTTGTTGTTACTTGATTTATCTACAATGTTTGATCCTTTAGACCTTACATGAATGATATTAATTCCACCAAATAGGTTGTGAGCACTTCCCAATATTTCCTACATAGATTTTATGTTAGATCTTGTCAGCACTTTCTTACTTTTATTGTCAAGTTAGACTGGCCATTTAAACATTAAACCTGACATACAAGAAAATTTTTGTCACAGAGAAGATGATTAAAGTTTTTGAGGATACCTGATAAACACCTGAAAGGAACAATCCCATGTAGTATGGTTCTCCTTCACACAAATGGTGCATAGAGAACACGCTTTCAACCTTCCCACTAGTTCCAATAAAGTGTTATGTTTTTCCATCACTGTCACATGTCAAACCAGCCAAGGTTGCCTGGGTATTTGGCTTCTCATGCAATCGATGCAAAGGCATTATCGGGAAAACTTGATTTATGGCCCATGAATCAGGTATGGAACGGAAAATAGATAAGTTGATATGATATGTCGATGTTAATTATATCTTAAGCTTATCTACTTCATCTGGTAACTCAGAGTCTCTGCAAAATTTTAAGACACTAAATGAAATAGCATCATAGACATCTTCAACTTGTTCCCTATGCTCAAGGCTTAGGAAACCAAGCTTAAATAAGCTATGGGCTTCTTTTTTTAACCGCTTTTCATCATTGTAAGCTTCCTGTACATTTTGTTGGCAAATAGTTTTTTTGATATCATATAAAGTTGATAGTAGATATTCACCAGGATTTCACTCTTTCCGAAGCTTTGTGTTTGTATGATATGGAACAACTGAACCTGCATGCAATTCACTTGAATTTAGATCCTCTTGAACATATGTACCTGAAGTTTGGACCACGATGCATGGCCATGGTGAACCCAAAACTCTCTAATGCACCAACATTTGTCCTTGTTAGTAACTCATTATCCCCTGAAATTTTGCTAAATCAATCTATTTGTCGAGGGTGCCCCTTTGCCCCAGATTTGTATATTTGACAATGGATGCTTTGGCTCACCTATTTGAATTTTCTAGCATTCAGGGGCATTCCCAAAGGGAGGACAATTCTAGTCAAATTTTGATAGGGCTGCAAAAAGAGATCCCAGAAGAGCAGTTAGCGGAAGGGTAATAACGAGCAGGAATGGGGAGATGATTGCAGTCTGTTAGCCAGCTATAAAATTTGTTATACCAAATGCTGGCTAAAAAATCTTTGGAGCCTTCAAGGAACAAATTTTATGACTAAAGAGTGTTGGCTCTTGAAGACTTTTGAAGGCCTCCTGCCTCCGTCCCAATTTTTACTACTGTGCCTATTCCCCATTCAGAAATCCTGCTGATTCCCAAGAAAGAATACTACTGCAAGACCCTTTTCCCCCTTTTCCCCTTTTCCAAAAATAACCTCAGTTTTTATCCCTCCATTTCCCATGAAAATCCCTCATTTAACCTCAGTTTTTATCCCTCCATTTCCCATGAAAATCCTTCATTTTCATATTTTTCCCATTTCCCCTTCTTCAAGATCCCTTTGACAAGGTTCAAAGACTCCTTCTTTGCCTTATCAGAACCCCTATAAACCTTTGAAAATCATTAAAAATCCATTAAAATCATATTTTTATGAATTATGGACTTAAGCCCCCTTGGGCTAAGTCTTTAACCCCTCCCTTTCATACGCACTAGAACCTGGCGCCAGAACCAAGCGCCAGCCCTCCAAGCGCTTGTCACGTCGCCCGAGTGCCTTTAGCCCCTTACTGCATAAACCCCCTGTCATATTACCCTTCATATAACCCTCGGCCCCGCAGTCGGGCGCCAAGCCGCATTATAAATTTATATGAACCTTTGGTTATGTTAATTTTTCGATTTTTATTATATTATGAATTTTCTGCCAGTCTAGTTTTCAGTCGTTCCACACCATCGATCTGATCTAAATATCGGACGACGCGGAGTCCATCACCCCGATGGTCCCCACTTCGTTTGCCCCTCCGATCGCATCACAGTCGTCCTATTAACCCGCCAATCCGACGATCCTTTTTCCTCTCTGCCCGGTGGTCCCCGCGCCCGAGTACTGTACAGAAACCGGCGGTTTCTATCACACTGCCTTTGAAAGGTAGGTGGTTATTTTCATTTGACCAGCGATCCCATTCACCGCATGACACGCGTCCCGTGCACTATTTGAAAACTGCCCCCCCATCGTGCATTAAAGTTTGGCAACAAACCTGGCGCGATATCGCTGTACACCGTCCAATCTGGGGTGGGCCATCCGACGACGATCGCCCACCGAAGATGCCCGACAGATAACCAGGCTACGGCGCGGTCATTAAAGATCTCCGTCGTCGATCTGATCTGCAAATCGACGGCCCACGTTTTACCGCCCCGATTCTCCGTTTTGACTTTTCGCCTCTGCTCCCGATCGTCGATCTCAGCGCGATCGACGACTCTAATTTAAACGATTCTTCCTCCTTCCCTATGACTTCTCCCAATCAATCCTGACCATTGGATGATGCCATCCAATGGCCACGCTTCCCCCACACATCCTCCGCAACAATAAACCTATATATGCATGTATTTTTTAATATTTTTTGTATTGTGCAGGGTTTCAAGTGATTTTTCCGCCATGACTGAAGAAATTTCAAAAGGCAGAGGGTGACGATCTTCTTGTCTTCGATTCACCAAAGAAAATCATCACAGGGTTTTGACTCCACGTTTTATCAATGATTTGTGAGGCATTGATGCCATTCAACCCCTGCGCGTCCCTGCACATTAGTAAAAAACACAGTAAATCAAGCACAGTCAGAGAGAATCAGTGACGGAGACCAAAATTTATCAGAACAGAAGATCAAAGATAGGTTTTGTGGGGATTACGTCTAAGATGGTTTATCAAAAGCCTAATCCCCGATTAAAAACACAGTTTGAAGAAAATCTTAAGTGTTTTATCAAACTGGAAAACCTCCACCGCCACAATTAAGGAAAATTGATCCCTCTAACTACCACGACGCCACTTGTGCCTCAAAGCATTCATACTTGAGGCTGGAGTTATTGATCAGGATCAGATATTTGTCTCAAAACGCAACCAAAGAGTAAAATTTTCCAAGGAACTTAATGACCAACATTTGCATAGTTACTTTGACACCACACAGAGCCTCAAAGGTCAAAAAAAGCTCCCACCGAGCTTAATATTTATGTAAAAACATTTAATACAGAGGAAACCTATGTAAGTTTCTTCATTGAGCCCCCCAAAGGCCAAGAAACCATTAAGTATGTATTAATTGTAATTGAGATATTTTATCAGATCTCACCTCCTCATTCTTCTATATATACTACTGCAGAAGATAAGAGAGGGGTTGGTTGCATAACTTTGATATACACTTGAGCTTAAACTTCTGATTGTAAATAGTGTTCACTAGCTCTTGGAGCTCTGCTTGTGATAGATAAGTTAGGCTGAGATGTGTAGATGAGTGCTAAACTAAAGCACTGGACTTGAAGCTGTAACTGGTTTGGAGCATCAATACAAGCTGATTTATGGGATCCTGGTCTATGTTGACAGTGATGTTTTTCTCATTGTAACTTGTTATTTTGTTTCTATTTTCACTGTGTTTCATTTTCTCTTATAAAGAACAGTATGCATAGAGTTAGGACCTACTGTATATCAGTAACCTTCTCTGACTGAAAACCTTTATCTGAATGTTTTCTTCCAATCTGTGTTATTTGGGAATGATTTAATTCAGTTTAAGCATAGGAATGTTGGCGTTCCCTCGTCTTATTGTCTTAGCTGAATGATATTCTTAAATGTTATTTTCAGTATATGTTAAGTGAAGATGAACTGAAGAAGATATGGTGAGCCCTGGTCCCAGTTCTATCTCCACAACTGTCTGAATGTTTCCCTTGGAATGTGTTAAAATATGGCTAGTTTAGAAGTACTTACCAGATCTTAGGCCATTTTGTGTTATCTTTGTGTTGGCATTGAAAGTAACCAAGTAAAGCAGAGCTAGGAGAGGATTTGTGGTGAGCCCGGCCCACTAGTTTCTACTCCAACAGTTGCCTTCAAGTTCCCCTTTGTTTTAAAGTGTTTTCTATTGAAAGTGTATCAAAGGCTGGCTAGTTTAAAAGTACTTACCAAATCCTAGTTTGCTTTCATGTTTTTCTTAAGTGTATGTCAAAATCTGGCTAGTTTAAAAGTACTTACCAGATCTTGGGCTGCTCTTTGTTATGCATCTGTTTAATTTTCCTTCTTGTTGTATCATTTCATTCCATAAATCAATTTTCAGAGAGATCCTTAGACATAGATGACTTGCCCCATGGACCACTCTTGCCTCTTTCTGTTCCAATTAAACCCTATTATGACTCCATAGCCCAATGGACTAAAACCTGCAATTATCTATCTTTTTGGCCGAAGCTTACTCTGATTGCTTGCAACTTCTCACCTTTGGAACTCTTTGCATTTAGAACTTTCCACCTCAAACGGTATTCATGCTCAACCATCCAAAAACAAAACAAACCCTTGGCCTTCATAACTAGCCTAATATTATTACCCCAAAAATTCAAATACAAATCCATATTTGTACTTATTGGAGAATCCCTCTCCGGATTCAGGAGGGCTAGATCCTAGAATCCCAAAGTGGTTGAAACGATGTTGTTTCTGTGATCGAACTTTGCCAATCTTTCTGATTACAGATTCCTAAAACAGTATATATGGAAAATACAGGAATCAATATCAGCAATCAAGCAGGAATGAGGGATCTTATAGTGGAGTTAAATTTTTCCCAGGCCTAGCCTGCAAAGGGTGGAAATGGAATCGAGTGGAATTCTCATATTATAATCAATGTTGTGATGACAGAATACATTTCTTCTCGAATTTGGAAGTTTGAACCCCCAATTTCAATGGATTAAAATGAGGTTTCAGCAGAAATGTTAGAAAGAGAATTCATTATGTTATAAGAGCCGCCAACAAGGTTGCTGATTGGATTTCTAACATGCCATTGAGTGGCAAGTATATGACATCAAGATTTTCAAAACGTGAGGTTCAAAGGAATAATAATGAATTATTGAAATTAATATAAGTCAAAATGTTGAGACTTAGAAAAAACACTAGGCCTTGGGGAGCTAACATAGACGTCCCAGTTTTTTCAATTAGAAACATTAAGGCAGGATGCTTTAAGTTGCAGGACATCAAATTTATGACTGATTTGCAAATCCCTCCATAATTTGCGACAATGGTGGCAGCCATTAGTGAGTAGTATAAATCATAGTTTAATTCTTATGAAGTTTCTGTTTGTTCTCACACTTGGAGAAGAACTGGGCTTGTTAATTCACTTTCTCTCTACATTATCTCAGTCTCTATTATCCATTAGAAATCATAAGAAGGCTAGAAAGGAGAGGAGCAAAGCCCAAACACTCCCTCAAGGAACTGTGAGGGAAGAGGGTCCTGCCTGTCAATTTCATAATTAAAAACGATAAGATTTGATGGGAATCCTTTAAGGAGACAGTCCGGATTGATAAGCAAAATGTTCATAAGTAGGAAGATTCCTCCACGTGGAATGATACTAAGCAACCCTTTGCGAAGTGAAAATTTTCCTTGAGCATGTGCTCCTCAAACAATAAATTCATGAGTCACTTGTTAGTGTGGGTGAGAGATTTCAATGACTGGAGGATAATACTCTGTTTTTTAAGTTGGAGGTGAGAGAAATCATCAGGGAGGCAATGGAAAAATCTATGGCATATTTTGAAAAGTGAGTGTGGAAGCATGAGGAAGATAAGAGGGCTACTGATATTGAGTTGAGGATAGAACATTACTGCAAGCTTGAACGCATTTTCCAGATTTCCCAGTTCAATGCAAGACTAAGTTCAAATTCAAGGAGATTAGATTGTACATTGATGGTTTTTGGGGCCCTTGTTTTGAAATTCAACATATTTTGAGTTGTGGCGAGTACATGGTGGGACGCAACCTCGGTAGGCAGAAAGATGTCAAGGTTGCGGAGCAAAGGACAGGTGTCACGACTATTGCGGGAACAAGCACAAATGGCGGGAGAGAATGAAAGGAAACAAGCAGTGGAACTCTCAATGAACAGAAAGAAACAGAAGACAGCCGAGCGAGAAGAAAGGAGGAACTGTCAGTCGCGCTGGCAGCAGAACAAATAGGCAACCAGCCAGCGGATAGGAAGGGTGGTGCAGACGGGAATAGGCAATAGGGAGCCACAGGGGAGCTCTGTCTGTGTTGCATTATTCTCCATTCCTCTGTGTTTCTGTATTTCTCTCTCTGTCCAATAGGACTTCTTGTATTATGTTATGTGCATGCTCACGCAGTTGATCCTTGTAATAGTTTGCCACTTGTAGCCGAAGCTTAATATAATCAGAAGTGTTGTTTCGAGTATCTGTTATGGGTTTGAATGAATGGTTTTGCAAGCTCCTTTTCAAATTTTATTTGTTGTAAGTCTGAATGCATTTTAGAGAGATATATGTTATGGAACGTTGTGTTAGGGATGTTTATACTTTTAACTTAACTTTGATTCAACCGCATCAATGTTGTTGTTGTTATGATATCGATCGACTCCCTACCATAGTAAGGTCGCGACACGCCTCGGGTGAGACTATCGGCTCTTCAGAGCTGGATGCAAAGGCCGGCATGAAGCTAGACTACGGTGGAAAACCTTTTTGGCCCTTAACCGGAACCCGGGTCTTCTCTGCGAGACCTACTCTCTCGCCAACAAATGGTTCCGTTGTCGGGACCCAAAAATTAATTTTGGAGCTAGATCATGGTATCTCGGATCTTTGAAAGATAAATATGAAGCTGGTGGGATAACCAACTAGATCAAATCATTGCTCAGCAAGCTGAGCTGAAATGACAGAAGGAGAAAACGATTAAAAACATGGTTCTATTCTCCGACTCTGCTAGTGATACTTACGAAATATTTTGGGGAAAGTTCCCAGAAGAACTCTACAATTGGTTACGGAGGCTTCAGACCAAGGCTGTCAAGGAAAATTCGCGGAAGATCAATCGCAAGTGGGTGCACGAGGATCTGGTGGCCCTTCATCAGTTGAACACCGATTTAACCCGAGCAGTAGATTTTTGGGTGGAATCTACCTTGGACGGATATATAGTGGAGTTTGCAGCAGAGTGCTACCAGTCTTCTCAAGAGCAGAAGATACCTTTAGATCTGGGTTAAGGGGGAAGCTGTTGAAGGAGATTCCTTTGTGGATTAAGGCATTGATGGTAGACGAAGGGCTGATGGGATTCCAAAAAGCAGAGATGGAAGCGTAAACCCTCCGGTGCCGGGGGAAGGGATTAAGGAAGAGATGCTACAAGAACAGTGAAAAGGGGGAGTAGGGCTATGGATGTCGAGACCGCCAACAGGCTCAGGGAGCAACTAGCACATCGGAGGGCGTAGATTGCAGAAAGGTGGCAAGAGAGGGTGATGAAGGAGTTTAAAAGACAGGAAATATGTCGAAAAAAAAACAAAACAAAAAAACAAAAACAAAAACAAAAAAATAAAAATAAAAATAAATACTAGAGAAAGGCCTGACGAAGATATGCAATGCGCAGCGCGATGACTGGGATGAACGGATACTAGCAACACTGTGGGCATACCGAACAACGGTAAAATGATTAAACAACCAGATGCCATTCCAGCTAGTTTACGGAAGAGAAGCGGTAGTCCCAGCGCAATTCATTGTACAAAGCATTCTAATAGCAACAACCCTACAGTTGTCCGAAGAAGAATCCCTAAAGGAGCGATTGTAGGAGCTGCAAGAACTGGTAGAAGGACGATTTCTTGCGGAATTTCACCAAACGGTACAGAAGGAGAGGCAGAAAGCTTGGCACGACCGCCATATTAAGCACAAGACTTTTCAAGTCAAGGAGAAAGTTCTACTCATGACAGTAAATACCAGAAGTGCCCAGGAAAACTGCAGATGCATTGGCCAGGACCATTTCATGTCACAGAAATCAAAGAGACAGGAGCAGTTCGATTGGCACAACTGAACGGCCAAGTTCTACAGGGATGGGTCAACGGTATACGCCTGAAGCCCTACCATGAGTAAGTTAACCATCTCAATTCCAATAACTCTCGCAACTGAGAGGAGTCATTAGGGTAGATTAGAGTCAATAACTCTCTTGCACCCGAGTGAGCATAGATAGGATTCAGCATAATAAAACAAAATACAGTTGTGTTGCAGGGACCGCAACGCAACCAATAGTGGTCAGGGAAGGGTAGTGTCCAGTGTGTCATCCACGTTAGACAGAAAAGCGTGTCGAACATCAGCCCATCATCATTAAGCGTAGTACCAGTGTCAGTCCGTAGGATTACCAAGATTTGGAAATAATTGCCATAATTAGCATCACCCATACTGCAATAAATTTTCCATAATTAGACATAACCACCAGCCATAGCGTCTGCCCAAATCCCAAAACCATAGTCAACAATGTCAGAACCCACCTCAGCAGCTAACTAATCGCACGATTGTAGCCGTGGGAGAAGCCAAGGAAAAATTAATTAGTTATGGGGTCTTATTAACCTCACTCGTGTCGGTTACTTACATAACCCGCATGCAGAGAAGAGCGAGAATGCCGAAAAAATCCGAGTTAGAGTTAGAAACCTCCAAAAGAACAAGGGAAGCTGAACCAGAACCAGAACAGAGAAGGAATCCGGAAGAAGGAATTCAAGAGAAAGAAGAGAGAATTGTTCTACAGGTATACCAGTGATGAGCCAGAATGACAAGAGTAAGCCCAGCGGTTGTGGAACAGGAGATGAACAGCAAAATTCAAAAAATGGAGTCCCTGGTGGGAAAATATGACAGTGTGACCCTGATCGACACTGATCTTATGGATTCTTTTGAGTTTCCTGCACTAAAAAGGCAAGTGTACATCGAGCATTATGCGACAGAAGCAAGGCGGGAAGCAGCAAGAGTCCTGCCTAAGTTCAGGGGTATTCAACAGTCCAAGATAATGAATTTAAGGAACTTACTAGTATTCAGGATTACAGGCGCTGCGATGCAATGCACGAAATTTCTGTTAAGCAGGATTCAGAACGGCTCTCTATGGCTAGGAAAGGAAATCCTAATTCATGCTAAAAACATCCATATATTAACTGGACTATCGCAGGAAGGAAGGGACATGTCATCAGCATTCCAAACGGTGTCTAAGAGGGCGAAGAAGTCTGGAGACACAAAGTACTACGCCAAGTATCGCACACGAAGAGGAGGGAAGGGGGCAAAGATTGAGTTGATTAATAGACCGGAGGTCAAGTTCGCTTGCTACCTAATTGCTAGCAAGACAATGAGGCACTATACAAAAGGGGAGTGTACATTAGATACAATTTCGGTTGTGGAGCATTATGTCCAAGGGATAAGGCTCAATTGGTGCTCTTTCCTTCTAAAAGAATTGTTCGAAGCTTACGAGGGAAATTACAAGAGAGCGACCAGGTTTATCTATGGATATTTGATCATGGCGCTGGCCATGTGGAAATGGACCTTCCCCAGCATCAGGATACCAGTAGAGATAGCAGAAGACCAACCTGTGGCTATGAAGTTTGTGCCGTGGAAAGTTTCTGGAGACCCGAGCACAAAGGAAGTGAATGCAGAAGCCTTCAGAGTTTGGTATGGTCAAATGGTTGATGTCGTAATGAGTCAACAAAGGATTCCAAGAAATCTACTAGATGGATATAGTGAGCAGGTCTGGTTCGGAGTCACACATAAACATACTTTTCTCAGGCCTACATGTGTACCAAAAATAACATTCTAGATGAGGCCTTTGAAGTTCCAGATTGATGAAGCAGCCCTCCACACGGAGGTCTGCTCATGGCCAGGAGTGGCGATGGAGATCAGGGATGGAGTGTACACGTACTTCTTTGACGGAATGCTGCCAAACCTGCTACTGGGAGAAACTTCAGAGGAAGCAGCGACAAGGATGTCAAACCTACATCTCTTCCCGATTATTTAACAGCTGAACACCAAGGTAAAAAGCTTTAACGGAGTAGTTCAAGTACTAGCAATTGATGCTACTACATTTCCAACATTTTCATAATTTCAGGCATCCTAGTCTAATCCACCTTCCAACACAGCCTTCGTATTTATGCCCATACCCAATGTTTTGTTCAATTCCCCTCCCCTGGCGACTACAACGTTGGTGGGAAAGAGTAAAGCTGCGAAACCAGCAGCGGCACCGAAGGAAAAAAGGGCCAAGGTTGCAGAATCTAGCCCGGTGGTCGACCTCACAGGGGAGGATCCACCTCGACAGTTGAGTGTAGGGGTGCCAATCCAAGAAGAGATGAAAATTGAGCCCGAAGAGGCCAGAGTATTACCACCCCACAACCCCATATCCCCCCTTGATTTCTTAAACATCCACACATTGCCACCTCGCACCCACCAGCTACCACCCACCACCTCGACCATCTCCCAAGAACCCCACAACTCTGCACCATCCACTTCATCAGCCACCGTTTCTGATCCAGTCGTCAGAAGAATAAAAAATGGGGACCACAGAATGGAGGTTAACTTGGGCATAGAAGTGGTACCCCTAGTTAACCCAACCATGATCCCACAAACTACTTTTACCAACCTCATTAATCAATTAGAGTAGCTAATGGAACAAACATATGGGTCACTCCCCGAGCAGACTCCGCTCCACCCAGCTGACCTAGCAGGTCAACAAGGGCAACAAGATCAACAGATGGTGGACTCCAGCAATCGGCTACAGCACCAAACACCACCACAATCACCGCAGGACTAGTCAACGAGATTTTTCGCCAGCGGACAGCCACTCCGTGCATGAATGCTAGATCAAGGTACCTCCAGTACCGAAAGCATGGAAACTTGGGGGACAACCTAGCTATACCATTTCATTCAGAGAGCGGTCCAACAAGCCGAGAGACTCCACTCGGAGCTCCAACAGAAATGTGAGAAACAGCAACAACAGATACGCGCGCTTACTGAACAGCATGAACAACTGACGATGGAAAAGGAGCAGTTACAGGAGCAGCTGGAGACTGTAACCAGAGTATTCAGGGAAGTGTGGCCTATAGTAACGGCTAGTAGTAGCCCCATACCAAAAGAAACGCAGGAGAATGATGTAGTCAGGAGGGCGATCCACCTCAGGGTGGCATATTCAAATCTCCAGTAGGAGAATGTGGAACTCAAGGTGGCAATGGCATCCCAACCCAGCGGTTATGTACTCGGCACAAATATCCGAAAGACATGGCCAAGTAACGGAAATGTAGTAAGTTCTAAGTACTGTAGCAAGAGAAGCATATGACCTACTGAAGATTCTACAAGAATGCTCAACAGCCCTTACCCTGAAGGCACAACCGGTCTCGCTACAACTTCAACAGCTATCAAAAGAAATCCAGGAAGCCACAGACCCGACTGGACTGGACCAACTCTACACCCAGGCGGATGTGTTAGAGGTCCAGATACAAAAAATAGAGGAGACCTCAACGGCGGCCAAGCAAGCCATCTGGGAGATTTGGAAACCTGTAAAGCTTAGTGCACAGACAATGCAGAAATTGGCCTCTGAGGCCAACACTTAGATCAACACCGTTTTTGGTGCCCTGCCGCTGAATGTAGGGGAAGAAGTTGTCACCAAAATCACTGTTGGGTATGTGTTATATTCTTTCCACGATTAGAATCACGCGCTGTACGTTGCGCCGGGTGCAGCAGGGGGGTCATAGGGGGGGCGGCAGCCCCCCCTGTCGGGGTCCGAGGCAGTGCCCCGGCGAAAAAAAAATTGGTATGCTGTCCCACTCATATGCGGACCCACCCATGTTTTGTGCATGAGTTTGCACATGGTTTTTGGGTACAATGGTTTTCGACCCCTGGTATTTTGTAGACCCGGTCAAGGGAACTACGGTTATGTTCTAATCCAGGGTTAATGGATTGGGGTTTATGTATGCTTCGGCATGTATATATATGTGTTGTAACACTAAAAGGGATATAATGAAAAATCAAGCTGGTCATCCCAATTTGGGATCCAGGGGAAAATCTCTATGTTTATTTGTTTTATGTTTTATGCTCTCGCTATTGTTTATTTTCTGTTATAAGATCCGTGTGTAGATAATTTCTGTTCAGGGTTAAAACCTACAATCACGACCGAAACTGAAGAGATGATGAAAGGGTGACAACAGGCCATGGAAACCTTCCAAGAACTCAAGGCATCAACGCTAAACAGGGTCCCAGAGTTGGGGCCCTTGTTTGGACAACCAAGAGAAGGGAGGTTGGCAGAGCAGGGCGCGGGGCCGAGCGGACCCATGGAAGTAGAGACAGTGTAGATCAATTGACTCGGGGCGAGTCAATAGGATGTGTTCGGGGCCTGTTAGGGCCCATGTTTTGAAATTAAACATATTTTGAGTTGCGGTGAGTACGTGGTGGAATGCAACCTCGGTAGGCAGAAAGATGTCAAGGTTGCAAAGGAGCAAAGGACAGGTGTTGTGGCTGTTACGGGAACAAGCACAGATGGTGGGAGAGCGTGGAAGGAAACGAGAAGTGGAACTCCCGATGAACAAAAAGAAACAGAAGACAGCCGAGCGAGAAGAAAGGAGGAACTGTCAGTCGCGCTGGCAGCAGAACAAATAGGCAGCCAACCAACGGATAGGAAAGGTGGTGCAGACGGGAATAGGCAACAAGGAGCCACAGGGGAGCTCTGTTTGTGTTGCACTATTCTCCATTCCTCTGTGTTTCTGTATTTCTCTCTCTGTCCAATAAGACTTCTTGTATTTTGTTATGTGCATGCTCACACAGTTGAGCCTTGTAATAGTTTTCCACTTGTAGCCGAAGCTTAATATAATTAGAAGTGTTGTTTCAAGTATCTGTTATGGGTTTGAATGAATGGTTTTGCAAGCTCGTTTTAAAATTTTATTTGCTGTAAATCTGAACACATTTCAGAGAGATATATGTTATGGAATGTTTTGTTAGGGTTGTTTATACTTTTAACTTAACTTTGATTCAACCGCATCAATGTTGTTGTTGTTATGATACTGATCGACTCCCTACCATAGTAAGGTCGTGGCACGTCTCAGGTGAGACTCTTGGCTCTTCGGAGCTGGGTGCAAATGCCGGCGTGAAGCTAGACTATGGCGGAAAACCTTGTTGGCCCTTAACCGGAACCCGGGTCTTCTTTGCGAGACCTACTCTCTCGCCAACAATGGTTCAAAGAGAACAAGCGACTAAGTGGATTCCAACAAGGTGCTACTTAGGCACTGGGAGAGGTGCTTGGAGAACCTGCCTCACATAATCATTCTGCCATTGATAAGCTCAAACAATGATGACAACAACCCAAGCCAAAAAAACAAGGCAATCCATAAAATGTGCAATAAATCCCCATTATGCTTATTAGTTGTTAAAGGAGGGACAAACAGTCTTTGTATTATTACTGCTCTTAATAATGTGGAAAAAGAATTGATGGAAACATTAGAAATACTTTGAAATCCTCTTATACATGAAGTTGATAACAATGTTGCCAGAAGCAAGAAAGCAGATGGAAAAAAAATTTAGGAACTGGGAAGCGAGAATCCCAAAAAATAGAAATTTTCAAAAAAAAATGAAAACTTGAAAGATAAGGAAGATATTAAACAGTATAAATACAAATATATTTCAAGATTTTACTTCTTAAACGATAAAGCATGAAAAATTACATCATGATTCATGGTTCATATTAAAAGGATGAATAACTTTTTCTCCAAGAAAACCTCCAAAGATCCCCCCCCCCCTCCCCCAAATATCCAAATGGAGATCAGGACAATCACCAACCACAACAGTAGCTGGAAACCCTGACAGACTCGAATGGCTTTGAACCTATGACCTATGCCATCCCCATCAACAACATGCCTTTGGCAGATGGTTCAAATAATTAGCCAACCCTTGGGCCTACATAACTATTATTTATTAGCCAAATTTTGGAATTTAAAATATGACTACAAACCAAATTATGGAAGCTGCAAAAATTGAGTTATGAAGATCAACTCAAAGAATTAGTGCAACTGCTCCACAATCTCATCATCCTTGTAAACAACCAAATACCACCATGGAGAGTGTTGGGGTTCCCATGTTTTGGCCAGGTTGACAGAGGCCAAAAGATGAGACAACATAGAACCACTTTCAGACCTTAGGATCTAGCCCTCCTAGGTCCAGAGAGGGATCTCTCTATGGTAACCAAAGGTTTATGTCTTTGAAGCTCGGGTGTTATGATTTTAGGCTAGTTATAGGCTCAGGGTTGTTTGTTTGATTGCTTGTGTTTGGTTGGAGGGAATCAGGAAAAGAAGTACCAATATGTGACAAGGATGAGCAAAGAGGAAGCTTAGGCAGAGACAGATAACTCAGAGAACATCAAAGCCATTGGGCTATGGAGTCAAGAAAGGATTTATTTGTAATCAATGTGCAAGCTTTCAGTTGGGCTGGTCATCTAGAGCATTTGGATCTTGAAGGGGATATTTGGAATGGGACACAAAGGGTTGAAAATGAAGAAGGAGAACCAACCAACTCTGTCTATAGATTAGGCCAGAGGTCATTTAACTCCAGAAATTAGAGGCAAAACAAGGGATATTGGGAAGGTTAACTGGTCGCGCAAGGATCCTAGTGGACAGGGCTAACACTAATCCCCAGTGTTCCCAAACCTTCCAGCTAAATCCTACCAAGAACATCTAAACATGGACTTCATCAATTCATACATCAGAGAGCAGGAAATATCATCCACTACACTGGTTAAATCGATTGAAATCAACATTCAGATACACATATAAGCAGAAAACATTGAGGTAGGGAGAGCAGGAAACATAGGGCACCTATCAAGGGTGAATCCTATATTATACTTTTGTTGCCTACCAGCAGAAATGAAATGAAATGGAACATAACATAAGAGCAAGTCAATCACAAATAAAGAGAAAGAGGAAACATCACCAGCTGCTTTAGATCAGGATCCAAAGAAACATGCTTGTCATATTAAAAACAACACCAATCAGGTACATCATAGCCCATAGCTTGAACACTCAGTCTGAATACATCTAATCTCAGTCTATCTTACAATATACACAAAGACCTTGTCTCAATAGGAACAATGCTTGCGTCCCACTGATTTCTCATCAACAACCATTACAAAGTTTCCTTCTGTGCTTTATAGCAAAGGATGAACCTAAGACCGACTGAAGGAGTAGGTCAAAATTAAATGTATCATTAAATATAACAATGAATGCAGGGCTGAAACCCATTCTGCTTGACATGCCGTATATTTAATCTCTGTCACCTTCTTTGTGAGAGAATGATCTGCTCCAGATTTGATCTTGACATCTTTTGGCTGAAGTACTCCTGGTGTCTTGAACAAAAATAAAATAAACTACTGAAAGGCTTGTCTCATAAATGTCTGACTGTTTTTGAGTTGTAGTCTGGTGGAAAACTCTTCAGGGACATGGTGCATAATAAAAGCTGTTTGGGAACCATGTACCTGATGAAGAAAAACACTCTGCTGACGAAAAACCCTAATATTACCTTTTGCCTGCGCTTAGGATCCTTTGATCGATCCTCGGGGTCTGTGATCTACTGCTTCTCCTTTGAAAACATTGATTTAAGGCTCTGGATCTTCGTTAGCGTGCCTTAACCTTCCTTTTTCTCTGTACTAGAAAGCTCTGCTGCTTCAATTCCATCTCTGACAGGTTAGCTCGGGTTTAATGGTGATGGGAGATTTTCTACAGAGTTTGAACTCTATTCCTTTAATGAACATCTCATCTCCACCTTCCTGGGCCTTTTTCATTAAATGTACCACGGTACAAAGCTTTCCTGCATCTCTCGGCCGCTACATGGGAAACTGGGCGATCATGGCGGCCATTCTTTCTTTATATCCCTGCAAGAGCACGAAAACTGTGAAGAAATCCATGGACGTGACCGACGGATGAGGTGGATGGAGGAAATGGCCATGCAGATAGAATGGAGGGGAAAAATTGCAGGGGAAAAGGTGAAAGATCGCTCTGGTAAGGTTGGCGGACGTCGCAGAATGAAAAATGCATGAAAAACATTAAAAAACCACGAAAACGAAACGTTATATGCGTCGGAATGGTTGAATGGTACGGAATATGCACGTGGGGCGACGTGGCGTACGGACAGCCAAGTGGACAGATGACGTGGGGACCCAGGCGACGGTGGAATGGTAAATGGCAGGGAGATAAATCGGGACCGTTGATCGCTGAGAGATCAACGGTGGGAGATGACGGAAAGTGGGCCACATACACGGCGAACACGGGCTAACAAATGTGCAGGTTCGTTAACGATCGGGCAGCTACGACGCGGAATAGTCGTTGGATGGAGCACCCGAGATCGGACGGTCCACGGCGATTTCGCGCACCGTCCTCGTCTGGACGTTAACGAGCGGGGGATAGGTTTAACGGCGGAGAACGGTGGTTTTGAAAACGTACACAAGGACACACGGCAGCAGCTGTGTGGAATCGCTGGGGCTCCAGGGAAAACCGCCCTGCGCGCAGCGGTGGTGCGGAGAAAACAAGTGGTTTCAGGGCGTATGACGCATGCAGGTGTGGGGACCACCATTTCGGGCGGGCTCCGCGCCGTTGGATCGGATTTTTTAACGGACGGTCGAGATCCGTCGATCAAACAAAATATATTAAAACCCACAAATGCGCGTTTGCAAGGGTTTTTTGATGATTTTTCGCGCGGAGAAAGGTTTGGAAGGGATAAGCGTCTGGAGGGTTTAGCTTTGGGTTCCGGCGCCACGTTTTATGGAAGAGAGGGGGCGCGAGCTATCAGAAAAGGGGCTAGGCCTGTCATATAGTCGGAAAGTGGGTTTTTAAACCTTTTTAGTGCATTCCAAGGCCTAAGGAGGGTAACGGTAGAAGGGTTAAGGGGAATTTTGAGGGAACAAAAGGTAAAGGAATAACCCAAAGGGGATTTTGGGGAGATTAAGGGAGGAATTGGAGAGAAGACAAAGGGGAAACAGAGGTGACAATGTGGTGTTTTGCAGGGGTATAAAGGGCAATAATGGGCTTTTTTAAAAATGAATCAGCAGGGGAACCATATGTTAGGCACAGCACATAGAGACTCCAAGGAGGATGAATTTTCAGGGGAAAGGCATTCCTTGGAGGCTCCAGAGCAAACTAGCCCCCAGCTTGCTTGTCAAGAGTTTCATAGGGTGGCTAACAGTGGCTCCACATGGGGATGGCTGCTCCTTGGAGGAGTCAAGAAACCAGAGATGATCTTTGGAGTAGGCCAGATGTCTGCTATCATAAGCCATCTTTCTTCTTCAATTTTAGCTGCCACAGTATGATAGAAGCATCAGCAAAAATATTTCCCAACCAATCTACCTACCCAAACTACAATCCTACAATTTCCCTTGGGTGCATTTGAACTAGCAGACCCTTTACATTTTATTTTGCAAAACAAAAACAAACCTATTCTAAATCTACCCTTATTTCTCCATGAGGCCAGATTAGACTGTTGGCCTCATCTATTTCTCTACCTAATCTACCACCTGTTGGGATTAAACTGTCCAACAGGTTTCTTCACCTACATTCTAAGACAGGAAATTTAAACACAACCAAGTCAGGATTAGACTGTCTGACTTGCTGGGTAGAAACTTGTAGAAAACAAAACTGTGAAGGCATGGAATTCTGCAACTGTGAAACATCCTTCTTTCTTTCTTGTGACTCAGGTTTTGAGCATATTTGATTCACCTCTTTCCTTCGCTTCAGCTCTGGTTTTGGGCATATTAGAGCTGGTTTCTCTTTCGCTGCTGATCCAGATTTTGAGCTTATTAGGACCAGTTATTTCTGCTTCCTTTGGCTCAGATTTTGATCAAGTTTGAGCCATGCTTTTTACTTCAGAGGTTCATGTTTTGAGCATGTCTGAACCTCTCTTTTCATTCTGTTTTTTGGAACATTTTCTCTTTTCTTGAAAACAAAAATAAAAGCTGCAATGGTATGTACAATGGAAATGAAACTGGAAACTGAGCATTAGCAGAAATAATGCTTGAGCATCCTGCCATTGACAGGACCCCCAAACAGCTCGGAACCATCAATTTCTTGCAAGAAAAACGCATTAGGACCCACAGTGGCTTGAATGATGAATGGACCTTGCCACAAACTGTCAAATTTTCCATGTTTACCTTTGTCCTCTCTTCTTGAGTCCCATCTCAGAACCTTATCTCCAACCTTGAAATCTGAAGCTTTGGTTCTTTTGTCAAACTGCCTTTTTATGTTTTCTTGGACTCTGATAGCCCTACTGTAAACCTGCTCCCTAGTTTGCTGTAAATGGATAGTTTCATTGATTCTTCTCACCATATTGTCCTCTTCTGATTGGATCTCCTGAACAAGCTTGATTACTGGAATTCCAAGACTAGTAGGAAACACTGCTTCAGTCCCGTAAACCAGCTAAAAGGGTGACACGCCAATAGATTTCTTTGTAGTGAGCCTGTCTGCCCACAAGGCATGTATCAACTTTTTATGCCATGATCTTTTGTTCTCTTCCAGCAGCTTCTTTATGATTGTAACCAGGCTTTTATTTGATGATTCAGCTAGGCCATTGCCCTGAGGGTAATAGGCAGTTGAATGTCCAAGTGCTATTCCGTACCTGTGACAGAAATCAATCATTCTTTTGGATCCGAAAGCAGCAGCATTGTTAGTGATTATTTTCCTTGGATAACCAAAACGAGATAAGATGAAGTCTTCCAGGAACCTAATGATGATAGATTCAGTGGCATTCCTAGTGGGTATAGCTTCTATCCATTTAGTGAAGTAATCTGTGGCAGTCAGGATCCATTTATGTTGTCCAGAGGAGGCAGGATGAATCTCTCCTATAAATTCTAGGCCCCATTGCATGAAGGGACCTTCTATGGTGATAGGTTGTAAAGGGAGGGGCAGGAGCTTTCTTTTGCCTTCAAAGATTTGGCATTTGTGGCAGGCAAGAATCACTTTATGGACATCACTAAAGAGTGTAGGCCAATAGTAACCAAACCTGAGTATCTTATTTGCAGTGGTTTTCCAACTCAGGTGGCCTCCACACTCCCCAGCATGGAATTCTTGTTTGATTCTTTTAGCTTCAGTTTCAGACAAACATTTCAGCAAAAGGCCATTTGGATTTTTCCAATACAGGCTTTCATTCATAATGCAGTAATTTCAAGCTTTGAGTTTTATGAATCTGGCCTTTTTTTTGGAAATTTCTGGAGAGGCATTGAGGTTAATGAGCACGTAAAGGATATCAGTATGCCAAGGAGAGTTCTGAAACTGCTCCTCAACAGTTGGATGGGGCAATCCTTCCTGCTCATCTAAGGCATTCATCATATTAATGTCAAGGGCCTGCAGGTTTGATTCAGCCATTAATTGGGCCAGGCCTTGACCTTTGATTAGTTTGGTGGGTTGTATTTCAATGTCATATTCTAGAATTGTAGCAATCTATTTTCCCCTTTTCCCATCAGGGTCTTGGGACAAGATATCCTTGACCACTATATTTGGCACATAGGAAATGGTGTGAGAATGCAAAATGTACACCCTAAAGTCCTTTAAGGCCTTAATCAGAGCATAGGCCTGCTTTTCCACGATGTTGTACTTCAAGGGTGCATCTCTTAAGGCTTTACTGAAGAAGGCTATAGGTTGTTCATTACCTTCTGAATTTTTTGCAGCAAAACTGCAGCTATTGTGTGTTGGGAAGCAAATGAAAAGATCAGAAAATATTTTGAGAAGTCAGGGCTGATAAGGACAGGGGCCTGTGTGAGTGCAAGTTTTACTGACTCAAAAGACTTCTTGGCTTCAACAGTCCACTTAATTCCTGCATCTTTCTTTAGCATTTCAGTCATTTTCCTAAGATGCTCGGCAAGATTGGGGATAAATCTTCTAAGGAAATTGATCTTTCCAATGAAGGACTGTAGCTCCTTGATGTTTCTTGGATGTGTAATTTGAAGTATTCCCTCAACTCTCTATGGGTCTATCCGGATCCCTTTCTCAGATATAATGTGGCCCAGAATTTTACCTTCTTGCAGCCCAAAGACAGTTTTCTTAGGATTTAGGGACATACCATACCTTCTACATTTTTCAAAAACTTTCCTCAGATGTTTCAAGTGTTCTTCTTCAGTTTTAGAAAATACAGTCAAGTCATCCAAGTAGATAACTATGAAGTGTCCTATCTCCTCTGAGAAAGCTATGTCCATCGCTCTCTGGAAGGTAGCTCCAGCATTCATCAATCCAAAGGGCATTTTCACATACATGAAGGTGCCCCATGGAGTGGTAAAATCTGTTTTGAGTTGATCTTCTGGGAGTACCAGAACTTGGTTGTATCCTGAAAAACCATCAAGCAGGGAGATCCTTTTAGAGCCTACTACCTTCTGTAGGATATGTTCCATTCTAGGCAAAGGGTAGTTGTCTTTCAGGGAGGCTCTATTCAGGTTTCTGAAGTCTATGCATAGTCTGATCTCCCCTGTCTTCTTCCTTACAGCCACTAAGTTTGACACCCAATCAGAAAACCTCACAGGGACTATTATGCCTGCTTCATACATCTTTTTAATTTCTTTCTCTACTGCAGGCAATTGTTTTGGATTGATTCTTCGAAGTTTTTGTCTGAAAGGCTTCTGATTTTCCTTTAGTGGTATCTTATGTTGTATGATGTTGGTGTCATAGGCCTTTAAGTCTTCATAGCTCCATGCAAACACATCAATGAATTCCTTAAACAAGTCTGTGTATTTCTTCTTCATGTCTGCAGGTATAGACTTAGCCAGTTTAATCATTTTGGGCCTATCTTCAGTGCCTATGTTGCATTCTTCCACATCAGAATCAACATGTTCTATTGTGGGATTTTTTGCTACGTCATCAAAGTCAAAGAGGTCCTCTAAGGGTGCCAGGCCTCTGGGTATATTCTTGTCTTTTGCCTGCAGCACTTCGACCTCTTCATTTTCTGCGTTTTCACTATCTTCGTTGAAATTTCCGGCTTTATCAGAAAAAAGGTTTATTGCTATGTCACAGGGAGTTCCTTCCTCATCTGAGGAATCTTTATCTAGGCAGATGTTGTCAGATTTAGAGTCTGAATCAGAAAATTCAAACTCATTTCTGCCTATTAGGAAATCCTCAATTTGTTTGTCTCCTTCAAAAACCTGCCAATATTTTTCATTGTCTGGCACTGCAGGCCTGAATTTGGTCTTAATGATAATTTGTTGGTCAACTGGTGCCTTAGGAAATGAACTAGCTAGGCAAGCTAATCCATTTGCTATTGCGTTTTGGCCCCTAGGAATGAATACTAACTCATATTCAACGAATGTTTTCAACAGATCTAGAGTATCATTCCTGTATGCCCTAAGCCTGGGGTGTTTTGCTAAATATTCACCATTCACCTGTTTGATCACTAACTCTGAGTCTCCTCTCATAGCTATCCTACGGGCTCCTAATTTCTTCAACAGATTTAAGCCCAGGATGAGAGCCTCATATTCTGCAATGTTGTTCGTGCATTTGAAATGCAGATTGATAGCGTGGCTCTCTGCGTGATCATTTTCAGTGTTACGCAGCCACACTCCTGCTCCAACACTCTGCCTAGTACAGGACCCATCAAAGTTCATTTCCCACATGGGTTCGTTGTTTACTTCGTCTTCATCCCCTCCCCTACAGCTGGTTTCGCCATTATGTTGAGTTGTAAGGTCTGTACTAGGAGAGGGGTTATTTTGTTTTTCATTATGGGCATGGATATCAGGGAGGTGGCTAGCTTGTTGTTTTTGTTCTGTTTTTGTTTCATTCAGAGTTATATTTTCAGCAGTTTGCTTACGGTCTTCTTCTTCGTATTCTTCCAGAGTAGCCATTATGTTGAAATCCATGGGCTGTATGTTTGTATTTCCATTATCTGATCTTGGCTCTTCTAAGGGTTGGTCATTGTAGAGAATGAAAGAGTCCAGATCTGTATGTACAGAGTATAGTGGTGATTTTTCAGGTTTCTCGGGGCTACTGACTAAAAATTTCATCTGAGACTCTCTATACAGTCTTCTAAGTTGGCCAAATATAGGGATAGTGGCATATGAGCCATCCATCTGCATTGTTCCTTGCAGTTTGGCTCCCCATGATCTTGACAATAGCATGCCATACTTTGGTGGCACATCTGCCACCACAACATCCATGACCATACACTTGGCAGGAATCTGGGTCAGACTTACACACAAGTCTTTGATTAGGCCTAGGCATTTTACTCTACTAGAGTCAAATGAGTATAAGTCTTTGTAAGGTCTGGTAATTTCTAAGCCTAGCCTCTCCATCACTACCTTAGGCATTAAGTTGTGTGATGCTCCAGAATCATGCATGGCATTGTGGAGTATTTTTTCATGAATGTTAAGACTGATATAAAAAGGTGGAACTACCCCTTCCTGAAATTTTCCCTCAATTTTGGGACCAAAGAGTAGGGCTGGTTGATCATCATTCAAATTTACAGAATCATTGTTTTCCCCTAGATTCAATGCTTTCAAAATTTTGCCTTTATATACATCTTGAGTGGCCAGCTCAGATAATGGTACAGAAATTTTGATTTTTGCAAGTTCACTCTCTAAATTGAAAGTGGACTGTGTCTTGGAAACACTTGACTCTGTTTTATTTGCTGCCTTGGTAGCTGAGTCATTTGGTGTTTTCTCACTATGTACAAGGTTTGGAACAGGTGTATCAGGAGTACTAACTGAAGTGCTAGTACTGCTGGTTGGTTGACTTTGTTTTTCGGTGTCTTGGTTGTCTTTCTCCTTATGCTTACCAGAACTTTCAGCTGTTGTTTTGTTATTTACAGAGGTTGCTTTAGAAGTTTTTTCAGGTCTTCTCTTGATGGTTACCTCAGGAGTCTTTGTTTTGGAAGTATCTTGGCTTTTCCTGCTCCTAAGTTCATATTGTTCCCGGACCTGTAGCATGGCATTCTCAAATCCTAATCTGTAATTCTCAGTTTCCAACCATTCCTCATCCCAAAATGATGGTGAGGGCTGATCTTCTTCTGAATCACAGTTAAGGACTGAGTCCTCTGCTCCAAACATGTTAATTGTATTCCCTTCAGACTCTTCAATGATTCCCTCGTCTTCATCTAAAAAGTTTTCTTGAAATGGGGGAATGATTTGTTGATCTAACTCTCTTTGTCTGTTGGGAGCAGCATTGTTTCTTCTAATGTTTTGGTTCTGGTTTCTGTTTTGGTTGTTGTTTTGGAAAACCATCCTCTTTATCATTAGTTGCAGTTCTTCCACGTTTTTTGAAATTCTGTCATATTTGGGATCAGATGTGGAAGCTACATTGTCATCCCTATATGTTACCCTTTTTTCAGCTTTTAATCTTGCCCTTTTTTCCATTAAGTTTGCTTCTATGGTTATGGCTCCTTTCTGCATGTCTTCCAGTGTGGTATACTCTTTATCTCTAAGCTCATAGGCCATGTCAACATCAAATCCATCAGGATATTTTGCTAGGGCCATACCTTGTGGAGGTTTCATGTGTGGAGGGAGAGCATTATAAATGCTGTTGAATCTAGTGGTGTAATCATTAACACTCTCTCCTACATTCCTCTTAAGGGACATGTATTCTGCAAGGAGTTGGCGAGGGTTTTCTCTAACCTCCCACTTGTTTATGAATGTTTGGTATAATGCAGGGAGATCTTGAATGCTGCCAGGAGGCAATCCTTTAAACCATTTCTTCACCTCGTCCCCTAAACTTTGGGCAAAGATCCTCATTTTGATTGTTTCATCATCAATTTCCATATAATCAAAAGAGTCCTCCATTTTATCTACATGTTGCTGAGCTGTTATGGACTCTTTAGCAGTGAAGTGTGGGATTTTTGACTGATAATCATTGGGCAAGGGTAACAAGGGTTGAGGTAAAAGAAAAGGTGCATACCAGGCTGCCATAATGATGTTCTGATGGGGTATAGGGTTAGCTTGAGCAGCTGGTATTTGGATGACAGGGATGTTTGGACCAGCAGAAGTCTGTTGAGCAGATCTAGGGTGAGATAGCCCCAAGTTTTGAAGGAAGTGAAAATCAGGTGGTGTGGAAGGAGGGGTTTCACTGTCCCTAGTGTTTTGACCACTGTTTGATGGTGTATTGTAAACTTCGAGGTCTTGCTGGTCTAGGTGATAGAATGACCTAGTTCTCGGTAGTCTATCAGGTATGTCTAGGTCAGGGAGGAGATGTGCTAGAGCTGTTAGGTTTTCGGGTGCAGAATTAGCTCTATGAATGTTGCTAGAAATAGTTGGTCTTTTAGATGTACGAGCTCCTCTGAGGATACTCTCTGGATTTTCAACTATTTTCGGTGGGTCAGGGTTCAGATAAGCTCTTGTGTGAATGGTTCTGAAAGCCAGCATGTTGTTTATAAGCCAAGCAGCTTAACCCTACTCATTACTTCTACTGTGGTTAATGTTGTCTCAAGAGCTGGCCTCCCAGTGGATTCTGATTGTGAAACCAAGATAATCAGCAGGCCTACTGATCACCAGTGGAGTCTTTCAGTTTAGGAACAATGGAGTCACCAAGTGGAGGGTTTAGGATGTTTCTAAGGGGTACACTGTCCACCACAGTGCTCAGGCACTATCACCTTTCAGGAATCTCCTCTAAAACAGCAAGCTCCAACCAGAGATTGACTGGGAGGGCATTTACCAGATATGTCACCTCTGAAAAGAGGATGAGATCTGGAGGCTACCTAGCCCTTTCCAGGCTCTGTCTAAGAGTATGGTGGATATTCAATAATGGAGGTTGATTCAAGAAAGGGGTGACTTACTGTCAACCTAACCAGAGTTCTAAGTTTCTGGGGTTTTTACGAATGTTCGAGGTTAAATGTACCCAGAGTCCCCAGCGGAGTCGCCATTATGTTGGTGACGATGTTGGGCTATACACTAATAATGTTCTCGGTTATAGGCTCCTCAGAAACTCCCTAGCAGAGTCGCCATTATGTTGGGGTTCCCATGTTTTGGCCAGGTTGACAGAGGCCAAAAGATGAGACAACATAGAACCACTTTCAGACCTTAGGATCTAGCCCTCCTAGGTCCAGAGAGGGATCTCTTTATGGTAACCAAAGGTTTATGTCTTTGAAGCTCGGGTGTTATGATTTTAGGCTAGTTATAGGCTCAGGGTTGTTTGTTTGATTGCTTGTGTTTGGTTGGAGGGAATCAGGAAAAGAAGGACCAATATGTGACAAGGATGAGCAAAGAGGAAGCTTAGGCAGAGACAGATAACTCAGAGAACATCAAAGCCATTGGGCTATGGAGTCAAGAAAGGATTTATTTGTAATCAATGTGCAAGCTTTCAATTGGGCTGGTCATCTAGAGCATTTGGATCTTGAAGGGGATATTTGGAATGGGACACAAAGGGTTGAAAATGAAGAAGGAGAACCAACCAACTCTGTCTATAGATTAGGCCAGAGGTCATTTAACTCCAGACCTTCTTGGACAAAATTAGAGGCAAAACAAGGGATCTTGGGAAGGTTAACTGGTCACGCAAGGATCCTAGTGGACAGGGCTAACACTAATCCCGAGTGTTCCCAAACCTTCCAGCTAAATCCTACCAAGAACATCTAAACATGGACTTCATCAATTCATACATCAGAGAGCAGGCAATATCATCCACTAAACTGGTTAAATTGATTGAAATCAACATTCAGATACACATATAAGCAGAAAACATTGAGGTAGGGAGAGCAGGAAACATAGGGCACCTATCAAGGGTGAATCCTATATTATACTTCTGTTGCCTACCAGCAGAAATGAAATGAAATGGAACATAACATAAGAGCAAGTCAATCACAAATACAGAGAAAGAGGAAACATCACCAACTACTTTAGATCAGGATCCAAAGAAACATGCTTGTCATATTAAAAACAACACCAATCAGGTACATCATAGCCCATAGCTTGAACACTCAGTCTGAATACATCTAATCTTAGTCTATCTTACAATATACACAGAGACCTTGTCTCAATAGAAACAATGCTTGCGTCCCACTGATTTCTCATCAACAACCATTACAAAGTTTCCTTCTGTGCTTTATAGCAAAGGATGAACCTAAGACCGACTTAAGGAGTAGGTCAAAATTAAATGTATCATTAAATATAAAAATGAATGCAGGGCTGAAACCCATTCTGCTTGACATGCCGTATATTTAATCTCTGTCACCTTCTTTGTGAGAGAATGATCTGCTCCAGATTTGATCTTGACATCTTTTGGCTGAAGTACTCCTGGTGTCTTGAACAAAAATAAAATAAACTACTAAAAGGCTTGTCTCATAAATGTCTGACTGATTTTGAGCTGTAGTCTGGTGGAAAACTCTTTAGGGACATGGTGCATAATAAAATCTGTTTGGGCGCCATGTACCTGATGAAGAAAAACACTCTGCTGACGAAAAACCCTGATATTACCTTTTGCCTGCGCTTAGGATCCTTTAATCGATCCTCGGGGTCTGTGATCTGCTGCTTCTCCTTTGAAAACACTGATTTAAGGCTCTGGATCATCGTTAGCGTGCCTTAACGTTCCTTTTTCTCTGTATTGGAAAGCTCTGCTGCTTCAATTCCATCTCTGACAGGTTAGCTCGGGTTTAATGGTGATGGGAGATTTTCCACAGAGTTTGAACTCTATTCCTTTAATGAACATCTCATCTCCACCTTCCCGGGTCTTTTTCATTAAATGTACCACGGTACAAAGCTTTCCTGCATCTCTCGGCCACTACATGGGAAACTGGGCGATCATGGCGGCCATTCTTTCTTTATATCCCTGCAAGAGCACGAAAACTGTGAAGAAATCCATGGACGTGACCGACGGATGAGGTGGATGGAGGAAATGGCCATGCAGATAGAATGGAGGGGAAAAATTGCAGGGAAAATGGTGAAAAATCGCTCTGGTAAGGTTGGCAGACGTCGCAGAATGAAAAATGCATGAAAAACATTAAAAAACCACGAAAACGGAATGTTATATGCGTCGGAATGGTTGAATGGTACGGGATATGCACATGGGGCGACGTGGCGTACGGACAGCCAAGTGGACAGATGACATGGGGACCCAGGCGACGGTGGAATGGTCAATGGCAGGGAGATAACTAGGGACCGTTGATCGCTGAGAGATCAACGGTGGGAGATTACGGACAGTGGGCCACATACACGGAAAACACGGGCTAACAAACGTGCAAGTTCGTTAACGATCGGGCAGCTACAACGCGGAATAGCCGTTGGATGGAGCACCCGAGATCGGACGGTCCACGGTGATTTCGCGCGCCGTCCTCGTCCGGATGTTAACGAGCGGGGGATAGGTTTAACGGTGGAGAACGGTGGTTTTGAAAACATACAAAAGGACACGCGGCAGCAGCTGTGTGGAATCGTTGGGGCTCCGGGGAAAACCGCCCTGCGCGCAGCGGTGGTGCGGAGAAAACAGGTGGTTTCAAAGCGTATGACGCATGCAGGTGTGGGGACCACCATTTAGGGCGGGCTCCGCGCCGTTGGATCGGATTTTTTAACGGACGGTCGAGATCCGTCGATCAAACAAAATATATTAAAACCCACAAATGCGCGTTTGCAAGGGTTTTTTGATGATTTTTCACGCGGAGAAAGGTTTGGAAGGGATAAGCGCCTGGAGGGTTTAGCTTTGGGTTCCGGCGCCAGGTTTTATGGAAGAGAGGGGGCACGGGCTATCAGAAAAAGGGCTAGGCCTGTCATATAGTCGAAAAGTGGGTTTTTAAACCTTTTTAGTGCATTCCAAGGCCTAAGGAGGGTAACGGTAGAAGGGTTAAGGGGAATTTTGAGGGAAAAAAAGGTAAAGGAGTAACCCAAAGGGGATTTTGGGGAGATTAAGGGAGGAATTGGAGAGAAGACAAAGGGGAAACAGAGGTGACAATGTGGTGTTTTGCAGGGGTATAAAGGGAAATAATGGGCTTTTTTAGAAATGAATCAGTAGGGGAACCATATGTTAGGCACAGCACACAAAGACTCCAAGGAGGATGAATTTTTAGGGGAAAGGCATTCCTTGGAGGCTCCAAAGCAAACTAGCTCCCAGCTTGCTTGTCAAGAATTTCATAGGGGGGCTAACAGAGAGAAGGACAACCACTAGCCACAACAGCAGCTAGAAACCCTGACAGACTCAACTGGCTTTGAACCTGTGACCTATTCCATCCCCATCAACAACATGCCTTTGGAAAATGGTTCAACTAATTGAGCCAACCCTTGGGACTACATAACTATTATTTATTAGCCAAATTTTTGAATTTACAATATGACTACACACCAAATTGTGGAAGCTACAAAAATTGAGTTATGAAGATCAGCTCAAAGCATTAGTGCAACTACTCCACAATCTCATCACCCTTGTAAACAGCCAAAGACCACCCTGTGTTCATCATCCAATTTCTTGTTTACTCTGCAAGCCAGAGCCTACATCATAGTGGACAGCAGAGTGCCTGAAGAATGGATGGATGAATTAGCTAAAAGGGTTTTTATTCCATTATTTGGCATTCATATGCACATCCTAATTTATACATTTTTTCAATGAACTTTCAACTTATGTACTCTTTTATTTATTACCTCATTTTACTCTGACATAGGGAAATGCATTTTTAACTTCGATATGTTCACTACAATAATTCTTGGTAGGGTCCATTATTTGCTGATATAAAAAAAAAATTGTAAAAAATTCTCGGATGATGTTTTTAAAAGATATCCTAGACAAATTCCGCTAGGCCAGGGAGATGCTACTTCTTTTATCTTTTTTCCATCCCCGATACCCTCCCTTCATACCTGACTGTCAGAATCTTCAAATTTATCTCAGTTATCAAGATAACAGACATTACTTTGACAATTCAATTGGTTATATTTCCTTCTCCATAGAAAGCTCTACTAGTTATGTTCCCAATACATCATTCTGAGTGAGATAGAAACGAAGATGGATAGATTCAAGAAAAATGAACCTCAATCCTTGAAATAAACATTATGGCCATTAAAAAATATATACTTAATAGGGAAGACAAAGTAATAGAGAAGTTAAATAAGGGACTAAGCCCGGAAGAATAAAAACATAGATAAGACCAAGAGTGAAGGATAGTAGATATGAAAAGGAGACCCCTACCTATGAAGTACACAACTCACCAAAGAGATAAGGTTGATAAGGAAGCCTAGCAAACTGGAAAAAACCAAAATCTAGATAATTAATAATGTACAAACACAATAATTGACCAAACAACACACAATTCCACTTGAAATCCAAAAAATGGGCACTCCACGTAACATGCTTCTATATGTCACATAATAATATCTACTTTGAGATTTTCTAATAAAAACCACATCATAATATCTTTCAAGATTCGTTAGTAGATGTTGTATAACAATATCCTTCTAGATGTGTTAGTCATTCAAGTCTCCATTAAGAAAAACCTAGGAAAAGGAAATATTGTAGGGAAGCACTCCCCTTGCTCAACTTTCAAGCAAGTATCTACAATAGTGCACTCCCAAAATACTCTCGATCGAGTGTTTTCAAGCAAGGTTACTTGGGAGCGGAAGCGAAAACGGGGAGCGGGAGCGGGAGCGCCATTTTCAAAAGCTCCCGGTCCGGGAGCATTTCGAGTAGCGTTTTTTTAATATATATATATATATATTTTTTATTTTTTATATTTTGATGCATATATGTCAACAAAAGCATGTAGAATGATGAATTAGACATAAAAAAACATAGATTGAACCAAAGGTATCTTTGTCATTACCTCTAGATTCGTATAGGGATATTTGTCATTAATATCACCCTCTAAGCATTGGCTCTGGGAGCGTGCTCTAGGAGCGGGTTCGTGGGAGCGCGCTCAAGGAGCGGGTTTGATAGGGGGGAGGCACTCCCCCGCAACCTTGTTTCCAAGAGCACGCTCACAATCTGCATATTCATGTTGTCTAGAGAATGTTGAACACTCCCCAAAGAGTAGGGCTAGTCCCAAGACAATTGGAAAAGCTATTTTTACTTTTTTTAAAACAAGTTGGGGCCTACGAGAAGGCCCCAATAGGCCTCATGCGCTCAATGAAGGGGGTTTAGAGCTTTTTAAATGTCTAATTCCTCTTCATTTCTCCTTGCATTTTTCTTTCCAAAAATTAAAGGTTTTGATTGTTAAAGGTCAACAATTTTGGTAGAATATCTACCATTCAAACCCAAGAACTAAGCTAACAGAATTCCCTCATGGGAAAATTTCTTGCTGTAATTCCTATAATTAAACAATTAAAAAATTGCAGTTAGCTACCTCTTGAGTGGGTTTAGTAGCCTCTAGAAGCTTCTCCTTTAGCATAGAGGCTTAATCCTGCTTGTCTGAGTCCGCGTCATTTCTTCAGGATCCAATTTATTTGCTTTGGGACCCTTGGGAGCATGGGTCCAAGCAAATCCGAGGCCATTTTGCATTATGATTCAGTATGTGTGGTTCGATGCTACCACAGCAAGAGCTTGCAGTACACCATGGAGTCTCATAAATCTCAGCAAAGGTCTCAGTACTGTGTTAATAAGAATAATACTCTATGCTACGATGTTGATCAGTGCTAGGTGCTATATCATAATGTATAACCTCGGCACTTCTAGGTACTGTGCTCACTGATGTTATGATGCTAAGATGCTCGAAGCTACTTGTTGTTGAAAAGTGTAACTAGGATCGGTCTTCATATTGACTATGTAATTATGTATTTATGTAAAGAAGAAAACAAAGATAATAAAATGTATTTTTGTTGTACTTGCTTCATGGGTTTCATGAGAAATATTTTATTAAAGGTCAATAGACTTCTTCTTGATGTCTATTAGGATTCGTCTTCTAGTTATAAATGTAATTAAGGGTCATAAATATGAAGAGTCTAGTCATCAAAATTCTCCAAGACCTTGTCATGTTCACCCTCATTAAACGCTGGAATAATTGCACTATATGTCGACCTATATACACAGTGATCTAGTTGGCCTCCAATCAGCTTGAAGGGTCAGCGTAAAAACAGTGACATGATGCCTATATATACAGTCAACTCAGTGGTCATTTGAACCAAGGAATTGCGAATCTCCGGACAGGAAACAGTGCAGATTTCAAGAAGCATAAAAGTGCAGATTTCAGGAAGGAGAAAAGTGCAGGTTGAAGGACAGAATTGCGGACATTCCTGTGATAGTTACCTCATAATAAAGTCTGGGTTAAAATACAAATTGAAGCAGTAAGTGCAGATTTGTTCTGTGTAGCATTCTGGAGCCGTGAACGTGGATTAGTATGAAGAAGCTACGGTCAAGTGAAGTGCGGTCAAACTTGTAATGAATTCACTAATAGTATAAGGTCAGTTTTCTATGTATTGTAATGACTGTAAGCATTCAAATTTTATGTTATGCGAAGGGTTAAGCTCAATGATCATGCTATGATGATAAGTCTAGGGCTAGTATAAGTATGGGAAAAGGAGGAAGGTAAATCTATGATTTACCTTCCTACTCTCAAAAAGGTTACACATCTCCAAATGCATGACAAGTGAATGATGAGACTTCAAATGATCTGGTCTCCTATATTTGAATAAGCAATAAGAAGTGTCTGAAGACGAACTTAGAAACCGATTTCTCTAAGGTTGATGCAAAGCAGTGCAGGTTGATGAAGAAAAGAAGGATCAATATTGAAGGAAGACTTAGAAGCAGTGGCAATGTCTTGGAAGCATTAATAGGTCAAGTGTCCATGTCTTGGTCATGGTACTTGTCATCTTGAAAGTCTATAAGAAGAATTTCTCATGGGTTTTCCTCTCCAAGAGGGAGAGGTTTTTCCCTGGCTCGAAGAGCCTAACTTTGTGTCTTTTGTATTTTGGTAATTGACTTGATGAAAGACTAAATAAGCTAAAGAAGAGAAGATATAAGTAACTCAAATAAGCTCACAAGTAATTATCAAGAAGAGAATTTGAATTAATCCCCAGCCCCCTAAATTCTCAACGCTTGGTGCTACTTGGTGCTATAGTGATAACATGAAGTTCAGTGATGAATCACTATGTTTGGATGCTGCTATAGGGATCATGATTTGAAGATCAAAGGATCAAGGAAGATAACTATGTCTTGGTCCTGGAGTGGAAAAATAGGTCAAGGGCCTTGGTCTTGGTATTTGTCAATTGGAATCTCTATAAGAAGAATTTGTGCGGCTTTTCCTCTCAAAGAGTGAGAGATTTTGGCCCTGGCTCATAGCCTACATGTTGTGTCTCTTGTCTATTTATGTTTATGCATTGGTTATTGTTTGATGAAGAAAGAACACTAATAATCTAACAAGAAAAATATCTTAATCTAAAGAAGTTAAAAGGCATTCACAAATAGTCACTAATGAAGAGAAATCTCTTAACACTAAATCCCCTAGATTTCTCAACATTGTAGCGATCAAGGGCCTTCTTTTAAAAGGCTTGGTGCAGGCCTGCCCTCTTTCCAGTCATCATGAGCGGCAGACAGTTTTGGAGAGTTGTATGAAGCCGAATCCACCTTCCCCCCCAGTTGTAATCAGGGATTCAATTCTTTTGTTTTTCTAAGTTCTTGTGAGACCCCTCTCAAGGGGATACTATGTTTGCAAGTGCGAGCTACGAATCTGGTCTCCTCCCTTGCAACCAAGATTCAAGAATGGACTGGGATCCCTTATGCCTTATGTATCTCCTTTATGAGGTTCAACAACTTTAGGATACAAATAGACTAAGTGAGCACGGCATAGTAAACAACACGGTAATAAATCTAGTTTCTAGATTATGAGGCGAAGCTCAAGGAAGGGGTGGGCCCTCTTCCTCTCAGCCCAAATCTTTTAAAATAAGCCTTAAAGCTAGGGATTGTGAACCAAACTCCTAAGGAGCTCTCAATGCCAACCTTTCTTGTGGATCAGATCGACAAAATCCCATCCGTTGGTGTGCCAAAAAATTAATCTGACTCTCTTAGTGATGACTACATAGAGCATGCTCTAATTTGTCGATTTAATGGATTTTGGCCTTCGGCATATGTACTTCGAGATTGGGTGGCTAAGACCTGTCTAAGCACACTTATTTGGTCTTCTCCTCAGAGGGATACTTTATAGTATATTTCAAGAACCAGAGGGATTGACAGGGGGTCCTTGAGCTTGGACCATGGTTTTGGGACAATTAGGGCTCTCCATTCAACCATGGGTTTGTAGATTTTAACCCCTAATAATGCGAGATTTGGCCATTCTTATTTGGGTTCAACTCCCTAATTTACCTCTTAACTTAATGCACCCTGATATTTTAGCCGATATTGGTAATGCCCTAGGCCGATTCATTAATATCAACATGCACAAGCTAGCGAAGGGTATTGTAACCTTTGCACGGATATGCGTGGAAGTTGATTTCAACAAGAGATTACCTGATAAAATCCTCCTGAATTGGAGGGGGGATATTTACTCACAAGAACTAGATTATGAGAACATAGCCTTCCATTACAAGTCTGCCAATAGCCAGGTCACCTCCAAAATGTATCCCTTCTTCTCAAGGGCCCTCTCCACATCAGCAAAAATTTATTGCTAGTGTTTAGTGAAAAAGAAAAAAAAGTAGAACAATAAAACTTCACCCTTTCCTTCTTCTAGTTCATACAGACGGTCTATTCAGACACACATTTCTTTGAGAAATCTAAAACCTACACCAAATTTTCTACAGATCCATTGGAACAAATTGTTGTTTCATTCACTCCTTCGTATGCCTAAAACGTTGATGTTATGTATTTGAAAAAACATCACGTAGTAGGTCTGACAGGTCTCTAACTTATCCTTCCAATTTCATAAATTTCTTGAATTGCTTTCTCCTTTGACTTTGTGATTGTTATATTTGAATTTGGGTCAATATTTCCAAGTTTTACAATCACTGGATTGCTCAATTTGAGTTTTCTATACGACAAGTTTCTTGAACTAGATTTGTGATGTTGTTTGTTTCTCGAACATAAGCTTTTATTTTGAATTAGAATTTTCTAATAATTTTAGGATAATAGTAACTTTCATAGCTAGGTTCAGTGTTGCCTTGACAAAATGGGCATCTTTGCAGACTAACTTTTCAATGTGGAAGGTCTATTTAGGAGGGTGTTTCTCCATCATTGTTTTCTGAAATATTCCTTTACCTAATAAAATAGACTTTATAAAATGGTCTTCAACTTTTCACCATTACACTTATAAAAAATTGTATTCTATAAGAGTTGCAGTATAACCATGTCTTTGCTTGAACAGACATTGTAATTGTAGCAAAGCGTAGATAAACATGAAGCTCTAATGTGTTTGGAATAAATTCGGTTCATGCTTCTAAGAAGACTCAGAGAACATCGTGGCAGAGAATTAATTGTTATTCAAGAAGCTCTAGCATTTGCTAGTGACAAAGATGAGGAAGAGGATATACATTCAAACCGTTGTGCTCGCCAAAAATCTTCAACCAGAGAAGCAAATTAAACAGTTTGTTGTAATTAAAATGACAAAACTTATGAAAATAGTAAAAACTTACAAAACAAATGCTAGCATGGCCTTAATTTTTTTCTTAATTGCAGTATCCAATTCTTGAAGAATTCAAAGCCGAAGCATAGAATGGTCGGTGTAGTAGCATCCAAGGTTGCACTAATAGTTGTGAGCATGCTCATAGTGCTTCAATTACAGCATACGACACTATGATCCCTAAAAGGAAGTGGTAGCAACAAAAGTTTAAGGGTTGGAAAGAACACTAAACATTCAAAAAGGCAAGAAGGACATACCAACATTGAATATCATTTTCCAAAACATTCAATAGGTGAAAAGACAAAGCTTCTTGGACAATACAATTTCAAAAATTTAGATGTGTTAATTGGTAGGAGTTGGCATGCATTATAGGTCCCCTTATTTGTTGTGACTAATCAATCAATAACTGCAATCACGGCCTTGGTACATGTCAAGGGGTTCTGTACTCTATTTATCCTTGTTACTTGGTAGAATGGCTTTCATTCACATTGTAGATGGGAGCCTTTTGAAGGAAAGGGAGATTCATATTTAGTGTGGTTTCTGTTTTTTCAAAAACAAAATTTTTGCAGAATTCCAGCATAGATTGTGAAATGTGTGGTAGATGAATTAAGTATATAGTACTTCTTAATAGGGAAAATTTCTAAGATGGTGTAGTGTGGTATTTTAAGATGCCTCATACAATTTTTCGAAGGAGGTTGTCAACGACTATGGTCTTTTACTGGATGATTGACTACTCTTGTACATCCAAAAGGTCCTTGTTATCTCTTTGCAGCACATTAGGAGGCCTCTGATATTCAGGTGGATTTATGATAGGTTGATTTTGAGCCGGGGGGGCTGGTCCTACAAAGGAGTTAGCAGTTTGTCCTTGTTTCACCTGGTTAGGTCATTCACCATAGATTTGAACCACCTTGTCACTTCCTCCATGGTCATAGGCTCCTGACTGGAAGATGAAACTTAAGGTTCCTTCCCTCTTATTTTTTCTGGGTATTCTCTCCTCTTGGGAGGATCGTATCTTGTCTTGAGTTGGATACCCGATGCCCTCATATTACTCTCCAAATATTCAACATCATGAAACATGGCCTTAAGGTTAGTCGAATTTCTTTCACTCAAATGCAGAGCAAACTCATCTTGGTTTTGCAGAATCACTCTAGGTTTGATTTTCTCTTTTACTCACTGAGTGATTACCCCTTTACATCCCAAAGGCTTGTGGAATTGCTTCAGGTTTGTGGAATTGGGCCTCGCAGTTTATGATAAAGAGTAAAATAATCGCATAGTATTGGCTTATTTCACTCTTTGCAGAATATCTAAAAAAAATATTAAGTAATTTGTACTTATGAATCATATTTTTTAAAAATAAATTCTACTCATTTTCATAATTTAAGAGGTTTCACCGATCTAGAAATAGAGAATAAATAAATGAAACAAAATCTTACTGATGGTGCAATTTTCGTCGGGGCCTCTGAAGCATCTTTTCTATTCCCTTGAGGCTGAGTGAGGTGTAGAGGATTCTCGCAAAAACCCTGTTGGCCGCAATGTTGGCCTTCATCTAAACCTCTCATTTAAGTCTTCTATTCTTGCTCCTTTATTATGAAAAATGGCCTCCCGAACTCATCAAAATCGAACGTCATCCCTGCAAATAGTAACAAAATGCAACACAGAGATTAAAGCCTAAACATACAAGCATGGATGTGAAAAAAAAGTAGTAAAACCAGATACTTGAGGTGTGTGTACTCCTCTCTGTGTGGACTGAAGATCTGATGGTGGGGTTCTAGATTGGATATCGGGTCTACCACTGGTAAAACCCCAAGTCCCAACTCTCTTCAATCTAGTTTTCACTCCCGCCCTGTGCAAACCAAAAATATTCTACTCAGATACTGCAAGAGTAAACGTTTTCGTTCCCGCCCTGTAAAAAACGAAAAAAGATACTACTTAGGAACATTTGGGTTGCTAGGGGTTTTGTAAATCATCCCAAAAAAACAAAAACAAAAATCCTATAATTTTATTTCCAAAAAATTTTTAATAGTATTTGAAAAACTAATGCTTTATTGTGTTTTTTTTGTTGTGATGGAAAGCATTTTTTTTTTTAATATTTTGGTATGTTTATTATAATAATAATCTATTTTTAAGATTATTTATTTTATGTAATGATTTTATTATTAAAATTTGTTGAGATAGGAATGGTGTATTTTTGAAATTTTAATGTGAAAGTACTTTTAACTTGGTTGTATTGAAAATATTTAAGTTTTTTTTTATATTGGGTGAGTGTCAACAAAAGAGAGTATATGGTAAGTGGGTTTAATAGTTAAAAAGTGTTAGTCTTTTAAATGTCATATGAAAAATTTGGAAGGAATAGGGTGTGTACTCTTCCTTAGGTTAAATATATTCAAATTGTTGTGTGAATGAGGTTGTAAGAGATTATATTTTCATCTTGAAAAAATAGAGTCATCTTGGAGTCACTCTCGTAGTTTAGGTTGTCATAAGTAAAATATGTGTTTTGTCTTAAGATGTGAACATTTCATTTTAGGCAGTGTGATAATGTGGTTTCAGCGAGGCATTAAAAGATGGAATAAGCATGCACATTTGGTATGCTAGTGTTATGTTCTTCTTGAGGCATGAGTGCACGTCTAAGAAGACTCTAACAAGGGTTGAAGAGGTGGAATACTTAGAGAGGTTTTGGGGGGTTGTAGTTTCACTTAGAGCTGTAGAAAAGCAAGTTAAGCACCATGAGAAGTTTTGAAGCAAACTTAAGATATTTGACAAGCTGCACAAAGGCAACTTAGCAGTGGTACTAATTGAACATTCTTTGATCGAAGTTGATACCCTCTCCTTGGAACTACCATTTTGCAAGACAAAGAAGAAATTTGAAATATATGTGGAACCCACTAAAGAAGTTGGCAACGTTGTTGCAACATATATAGGTGGTTTTGTCGTGTTGCAAAAGGATTTATTGGAACTTAGAAGGTGACCATTGGAGTATATTTTTCATGGAGTGTTAGGGAGGTGCAAGGGTGTAGGCCACATCTTATGGGTATCTTGTACTTTTGGTGTGTGTTAGTGATGTTAGTGCATTGTGTTTAATGAGCACTAGCTATATTATGTTTCATGAAGGAAAAAACCCACAAGTTTGAGATGTCTTAACCATTTGGCATTGTAAGATGTGTTATGCCCTAGTTTTGAGGAGATAATTAGAACCATATCAAAGTATGATGGGTTGTACCATGGACTTAGGTCCACTTGCATGGGTTGATGTGTAAATGTGCCCCGTGAGTTGAGGAAAATGATTGCAACGCTTACCTATATAAAGTGTTTATGATATAATATTAATGATATTTTTTAAAGAATGGAAGAGGAAGATAAGAAAGGTGAGGCACTAAGGTTTGTTGTAAATCAAACAAAAGGAAGGAAAAATGTCTCCTATTAGAGATATTTTTCAATTTGCCTCTTCAATAGTCCTAAATTTCGTTGGAGCTAGGGAGTTGGACTCAAAAACATTGATTGGGTACTCGAGAAATCCAAGACCTGATATATCCAAGCTAGTCAATTAGATAGATTCGTCTTGGGAAAAGGTTACAAATTCTAAGGTGAAAATCTCCCATTTTTAATGTGGGTTTTAAACCTTCCATTTGAAAATTCTAAAAATAAGGTCATGATCTTGAAAGGAGATCCTTGATTTTACCAAAACTCAATGCCAATTTTTAATCCATGGTGTGATTCTTTCTATTTGGATTTTTCCTTTAAAATTGAGATCTATATTTGGGTCTAGTTATTAGTCTATCGTTTCATTTATGTGTTGAGAAGGTCATAAGGGTTGTAGGGGATACGATGGTTATTTTCCAATACGCCTCCATTGAAAACTTATACAGAGATAGTGTGCCCCATTTTGTTGTCATAATATTTCAACCATGAGCTCTTCTTATGAGTATGTAAAGGAAGTAGAAAAAAACAAAATTTCATGTTGAGTCGAAGGAGGGGTATAGATTGTAGGTGTCTCTATAGGTCTTGACAAAGGTGAAGGATAAAGGATTTTACCTCTTATTGAAACACCTTCTATTCCATCGTTCGAGTTGCTAAAGCGCACTGACTTTAAGGTTCAGAGGTGAGTTCTCACGAAGATCTTAAAAATATGAAGGTAGGTGTGATTTAGCATAGGATTTATTCTTCAACAGTTGACTTTTAGGGTGAGATTTCATTGAAGCCCTACCACCCATAGATTAAGTAGAGTATGAGAAAATGTTTCCTAAGTTTCAAAAATTCTCACCATATATTGTCCATGAGATCCATGACAATTATGTTGAATTGTCGATAACTCATGTTATGACATCATCTTTGATTCAGGGCACATATACTTCTTGAACTAGTGGTGGAGAGTCCAACCAATGAGTAGGTAAGGTTGTCATTTACAAGGTTGGCATCAATGAAGTATTCTCCCTCTTTGCCCAACTCTAAGAGGAGAAGTATGCATAATGGGCTTATTATTGTAAATAACTATAAATATTGGGTTATATTGAAGTTGAAGGGCTTGAAGTTCTGTGTCAGTGAGTTCTAGGTGTGTTAGGTGTCAGGGAGTGTTAGATGTGCTAGGGAGTGCCAAAACATGCCAAGGAATGCAGGGGATGGTAACAAGTGCCACATAGTGCCAAGGGATTGTTAGACGTGCTAGGTTTTATGGCATGTCAAGATGTAAAATATGTTTCTTAGTTGTTTTACGACCAGGGTTGGATGTGATCCTTGTCTTCTTAACTTATTAAGTTGTATGATTTGAGATTCGACGTGAGTATCCTAAGATGAGTTATAGTAAGTTCTTAAGTGAACAACGAATAGTCTAGTTGTAGTAACTGTAACTTGGTCAAGCTATTATAGTTGAATCAGGATTTGGTTGGGTTCCCAAGTTGCAAAAAAATAAGGGTAGTTGTGAGGGCATGATAAATAATGAGTGATAGGGCGTGCCAAGAAATGAAAAGGTGTGCTAACAAATTCCAGATAGTGTCAATGCATGTCAAGGAGTGTTGGGGAGTGTCAGGGCATCACAAGGAAGAACTAGGTAAAAATGCATGGAAATGAATGAATAAGAGTGTGTGCTAGGGAGTATCAGTGAATTCCAGGTGTCTCAAGGATGAAGTGTGTTAGGATAATTTTAGAATAAGACTTGTAGGAGGAAAGCCTACGATTGCAGTAATGGGTAGACAAAGCAATCGAGACTTTTGGCTAGGCACAACACTATTTTTTCAATAACTTGGTTGGGTACCCAAGTCGCAAAAAAAGTAAGGCTATCTATAAGGGCATGACAATTAGGGAGTGCCAAGGTGTGCCAAGGAATTCCAATAAGTGCTAACACATGTTATACGGTTACATTAAGGCATGTTAGGCACACCAAGACATGGCAAGTGCTAAGGAGGGAGTGACAAGATATGCTAGATAGTTCCAAGGCATGCTAGAGTGCTAGGGAAGCATACCAATATGTGTCAAGTGCCAATGTATGTTTAGTGTTAGTGAGTGCCAGCGAAACACAAGGGAGCACTATGTCAAAATGCCCGGAAATGAATGAATAAGTGTGTGTGACAGGGAGTGTCATCGAGTCCCAGGTGTGTTAAGGAGGGAGTGACATGGTATGCTAGGCAGTATTAAGTCATGCTATTGTGCCAGAGTGGCATGCGACTAAGATGTGCCAAGTGCCAGGGTGTGCCAACACATGCAAGGAAGTGCTAGGGACCCACAAGTGAGCACTAGGTGAATTTAATGCATGCAAATGAACATTTAAGAGATTGTGACAAGAAGTGTCAATAATTTCCAAGTGTGATAAGGAGGGAGCTACAAAGTATGCTAGGCAGTGCTAAGGCATGCTAGAGGCCATGGAAACATGCCAAGATGTGCCAGGTGCTAGGGTGTGCCAATGCATGTCAGGGAGTGTTATGGAGTGCCAGGGAAAAACAAGGGAGCACTAGTTTCAAATGCATGGAAATGAATGAATAACAGTGTGTAATAGGGATTGTTAATGAGTTTTAGGTGTGTTAAAGAGGGAGTGCCAAGGTATGTTAGGCAGTGCCAAGGTGACATGCCAAGATGTGCCAAGTGCCAAGGTGTGCCAATGTGTGCCAAAGAGTGTCAAGGAGTGCCACGGAAACACAAGGGATAACTAGTTCAAAAGGCATGGAAATGAACAGATAAGAGTGTGTGATAGGGAGTGTCGGTGATTTCTAAGTGTGTTAAGGATGGAGTGACAAGGTTATATGCTATGTAATGTCAAGTCATGATAGAGTATTTGGGCATGTCAGGGAATGGTAGGGTGTGTTAGGGAGTTCCAAAGCATGCCAAGGAATGTAGGGTATGCTAACATGTGCCAAGGGATTGTTAGATGTTCTAGGTGTTATGGCATGTCAACATGTAAACTATGTTTCTTAGTTGTTTTATGGCCACGATTGGACATGAGCCTTGACTTGGTAACTTTTTAAGTGGGATGAGTTTAGATTGGACATGAGTAGCCTAATATGAATTATAATCCATTCATAAGCGAACAAAGCATAGTCTAGTTGTAGTAAATGAAACTTGGTCAAGTTGTTGTAGTCGAGGCAAGACTTGGTTGGGTTCCCAAGTCTAAAAAAAATAAGGGTAGTTATGGGGAAATGATAGTTAAGGAGTGCCAGGGCGTGAAAATGAAAGAAAAGGTGTGTTAACACATGCCGGATAGTGTCAATTCATGTTGAGGAGTGTTGGGAGTGTCGAATCACGAGGGAGAACTAGTTCAAAGTGCATGGAAACTAATGAATAAGAGTGTACGCTCTAGGGGAGTGTCGAGTTAATTCCGTGTGTCCCATGGACAAAAGTGTGTTAGGATAATTTCATAATAGGACTTGCGAGAGGCAAGCCTATGATTTTGATAGGGGATGGACAAAGAATTTTTAGACAATGGGATACTGGTGCAGAACTGAACACAACGTTATTTTCTCCAATGATTTGGTTAGGGTTCCCAAGTCGTAAAAAAAGTAAGGATATCTATGAGGGCATGACAACTAGAGAGTGCCAATGTATGCATTAGAGCAGTACTTCGGGGTGATGTCTATTGCTAGAGCACATTCCTCGCTAAGAGGGAGTGTTGATATTTTCGGGTAGCATCGGAGATGCTTTAGCTCCCAAATTTTGTTGAGGAGTTGGATGTAGTGAGATCTCTAAAGACCCTATAAAGCGTTTGAAATTCCATCGAGGTTTAAGATATATTCAGAAATAATTATTTTTTTTAATTAAGGACCCTAAGTCTAACTTAGGAAAATTAAAAGATTAAAGTGAATTAAATTAAACATGTGATGAGAATGACTTAAGTGACGTGGATCAAGCAACTTCTAATCTTAGTATTTCAATTAGAGATTAGACTGCTACGGAGTCATTGACTTTCAACGAGAAAATTATCAAGAGAAGGGGCTGGGGTCGTTAAGAACACACACATTAGCGCAGCACCGAAGCTAAGTTGATATTATAGGGAGCGTGGTTTTGCTAAGAATTTTAGAAGTTATGATGTAGTGAGGGTCATTATTGGAAAAGGGGATGGTATGATCCAAGGCCAAGAGTACAACGAAGGCAGAGAAGTAGCATTCTGGACAGTGCCCATGCAGTCGTCACTGCTATGCGTTCCGAGCGGAGACGCGCAGCCCGAAATCGAGCGCGGCGAGGGTAACAAGAGCTAGTGCACGAGTTGATGCGCCGGTCCGGCGTGCTCGCGCACGCACGTAAGCCCTTCGTAGGGAGTTCGACGCGGAGCCCTTCTTTGAGCGATGCGTACGCATGCACGCAAAGCCGCTAAGAGGGCTATTGCGAGAGGATTCGAACGACGTGGGGTTTCCGAGTGAGCCGTAAAAAGTCAGCGAGTTCTATAAATCTCATTTGAGGGTGTAGATAAACTGCACTCGTTCTGCCTTCGAGGGATAGAGGTATTACTACGCGTTTTTGTTTTCTGTCCCGTCGGGTGAACCATTTTTGGTGCTCGATGATTATGTACTTGGATTCTCATAATAATGAAACCCCTCCGCAGCTGAAGTTGCATTTGTTTTCCCACATTAGTTTTTTCGGGGGACAGTAGTCCGGAAAATCTGTGTGTCACTTTCTGCATGAGCATGTTATTCCGCGTATTTGATGCGTATGTGAGGCTTCTAGTTGTATTCTAATTTGGTTAACTTTATATAGAATATTTTCAGAAATTGACCAGTAACTTAATTCCGTTAGTGAGGAGGCGTAAACCAATATATTGCGGTAGAGGGTTCTTAGATTGCAAGAAACTTTCACTATCTCTAGGTTCAGCCCCATTGGGTCACCTAGGGGCATCATTCTGAGAATATAGCGCAGGAAAAACTTCTGTCTCCTAGAGGCAACTACATCTAGTGGGTCCCCTCACTCTCTCAAGAATTCTGGACCAATTTTGAGCGGTGGAATATCTGAATATCTGCAAGCCCCTACGCTCTGAGATCAAGTTTTACCTATGTGTTCCCAAGGCTAGAACCTGGTAGAGATCAATTTTGACCCTATCAAAGTAAAAACTCTTTCACGATCCTTTCCCCTCACCTTGTCTGGGATAAGAACATAATTGGGTTGCTAAATTCATCCCGAACCTCGGGTTGGCTCCACTTGTCCCCTGTGTGGTCCCATTTGGTGTCAAAGATCCTTTCATCAAGGACCATTTGGGAATCCAAGTTCCCAAAGGATTTTAGGGATTGATAACTTCCTTCATAATTATTATTATTCTCCCTCAACCCTTCAATCCCCCTCCTCTCTCCCTAGAAGATCAATTCCCTTGCTTAAAAGGAAAGCAATTCCCACTCTTTATTCTATCTTAAGGAAAGGGTTTCTAGGGTCACTTCACACCTATTCATTGAACTATACTCTACAAGTGAATTCCTAAACTATCAGGACTCCTCCCATCGGTGAAATTACGTGAAGATCAAGGAGCCTTAGTTGTGGTGACAATGGGTTAAGCCTCCACCATTTCCCTTGTCCTAGCAATTGCCCTCTTAAGAACCCCTTTTAGGTCCACTACTAGTTTGAGTGGTAACAAGTTGTTCACAACTCCATATGTGAACAACTCTTTGGTGTGCCCAATTTTTCCATACTATGACTCCAAGATGAGAAGTCTAGGGCTATGGAGGCTTCCCTTCTTCTCACTGAACCAATCCTCTACAATATAGTGAACTAGGGCTAGTTGGATGAGCCCACTTGACTGCTACTTTCTAGTCCTTCAAAGTCCGCAATCATTAGGCTGTATACACCTACCCTTATACCAATCTTGTTGTCCTTCACAAGAACAAGAGTCGGGGCTCTTCTTTGACAATCACCTAACAACCCTCCAGCGCGTAGCTGGGACTGACTGCTGAGTACCGCTCCAACCACGAGTCAATTATTTTACTCGATCTAGGGCCCACAATATTGTCTTCATCTATGGGATCTTCAAATATGCTACACCTAACAATGGTTTGAGTCCTCTCAAAATCATTGTTCTTGTTTATCGACAATTTGTATCTTTGTTTTCCAACTTATGAACAAAATCTGAACTACTCCTCTTATCTTACTTCTCAACAACATGTAGATGACTGAATCGAACTAGGGTCATAGATTAACCACTAACAATCCGAATTTGACTAATTTTTTATAGGTTTCTTCATATCCGAGCTGTCTAAAAATCCTATGGACGGTACCACCAAAATCAACTCCTCTTCATGTCAATCCATTCTTCATACTGGCACATTTCTTCTGCACATGTTCGAATCTTCTACTCAGAGTTTCCACCCTCCTTGATCCGTTGATCACGATACACATCACCACACATACAGAATGTGCAAACCATCTTCCATGTCCGTTGTCTCTGTGCGTGAAATAAACCTCCAGCTCTAAGGATCACAACCGCGTCTTCTTCTATGAAAATTTGTCACGGTCTTAAAGAGAATACCTTATGAACTAAATATGTTAGGAAATTGTCCTAACTAGGGAATTATACTTATTTACTTCTAATTGTTGTAGAACAAACCCTATCCACCCATAGAAAAAAGCTTATGACTCTCGCCTCCATAAGAGACTTGACCTAGCTCATATGGATTCGTAGATTACGGGGCATTTCTTTAGCGAGATGTTGAAATGAAACTTTCAGCATCTCAATGTCAACCCTCAAACTAGGTTTACCTCAGCCAATATTACGCTTGTGTCTACTTTTGTTCTGGCTCTAAATTATAGTGCTATCACAGACCTTGCAACCTACTAACCACCACAAGGAAATATGGTATCAACCCTCTCTTCTATTTCATATATAAAATATAACCAACGGGATTCAATCCGATCTTGTAATGTACTAAAACAAGATATAGAATCCTTCCTACAATTTGCGGAAACAAAACACGATCGCACAATCACATATAAGTAAGAGAATGAAATTATCAATCACACAACACAATATGTATATGGGGAAAGAAACTGCTCAAAACCCTCTATCTCTATTGTGTATTAAGTCAAGGAATCATGAAACAATACAATTCTTAATCTCTCTTGAGATTATCCAGCACTCTCCCAATTTTCTCCTGCTGATATAGGCAAAATCGGTCTAGTACTTAGCCAATTCTCATCCTAGGCAAAGTGTGTTAGAAAAAATTCATAATAGGATTTGTAAGAGGCTAGCCTACTATTGCGATAAGGGGCTCAACAAAGAAGTTTTAAACAAAGGGAGACTTTGTGTTGGGCACAATAGTATTTTTCCTTTATCCATTATTTTTACATGACATGTGGCACACTTTGGCCGAATGCTCATGTTTTAAACTATTTTAGACAATTCCATATTGTACATTGTTTGTGTATAAGTTTTTGGGGAACTCGGCTTAGTGTCAACCTATATCTTATGTGTCTTGTGTATCTTGTGGTTCTTGCAAACTCGGGGTTAATGTTGTATTATTTATATGAAGCTGGACATACATGTGAAATATCGCCTATGTAAGCTATGTTGCTTAGTTGTTTTATGTAGCCATGGCTAGATGTGATCCTTGTATTGGTAAGTTCTTAAGTCAGGTAAAATTTCATCTTGGACATGGACTGGCTTTAAGATGAGAGGTATAAGAAGTTCTTAGGTGAACAAGGCACAATCTACTTGTAGTAGGTGCAATTGATCAAGTTGTTACGGCCGAAGCAAACCAATGTCACATGAACTGGAGTAGTTAAGGACTTGATTGGGTTCCCAAGTCATGAAAAAATGTAAGGCTATTTGTGAGGGCATGAGTGCTAAGGCATGCTAGGGATTGCTAACATGTTCTAGATAGTTCGAAGGCATTCCAAATATGCTAAGATGTATCAAGTGCTAAGGCATGCCAAGATCTGTAATGGTGTGACAATACATGCCAAGGACTATCAAGGCAACAAAAAGGAGAAACAAGTTAAAATCAAAGGAAATGAACACATCATAGGGTTAATAAGTCATCAATTTACATTTTCCAAGACACTAGGTGGAAATGAGTGTCAAGTGCCAAGTGTTAGTACATTCTAAGCGCTAAATCATCCTCTGTTACTTCTCTTCTACTCTCTAGTAACTGATCTCATATAAATTTAATATTAAACCATGTTGAAACATACTGAGGCATCTTAGTGAATGCTAGACATGATAATGATCATGGCCTCTTTAGGACTACATCTCTCTTCATCCCCTTGATCAAATGAGCTCCTTCCCACTTGATGTTATTTCCTTCATCCTAAGGACTTCTTAAATATTTTTTCGTAGACCTCTTAGGAACCCTCTACAGAATCTTGTGGGTTTATCCCACTTTGTAGACCTTAGGAAATATTAATTTTTCCTTTTTAATTTTCTTTTAGATTTTAAACCCCTGTCTTGGGTCCAAAATCCCTTTGCTTGGCTTCATTCCCACTGAGAAGCCTTTTTGGCCAATGACGCAAAACTCACACAAATATATCTCACTAGACTTGTGGAGTACCTCCCAAGCTACACAATTCAACAACATAGTCTAGTTGTAGTAACTATAACTTGGTCAAGATCTTGTAGTCAAGCTAGGGCTTGGTTGGGTTCCCAAGTTGAAAATTAATTAAGGGTAGTTGTGAGGGTGTGGTAGCTAGTGGAGGGTCGTGTAGCATGCCAAAAGGAATGAAAATGCATGCTAACACATGTCAGTACAATGTCAATTAATGTTGAACTAGAGTGTTAGGGAGTGTCTAGGCATATCAAGGGATAAATAGGTCAAAATGCATGGGAAAGGAACAAATAAGAGTGTGTTCCGAGGGGAGTGTTAGAAAGCGAATTCAAGTGTGCTAAGCATGAAGTGTGTTAGGAGAAGTTTAGAATAGGATTTTACGAAGAGGCAAGCCTATGGTTGTTATAAGGGGCTCGACATAGTGGTTTTAGACAAGTGAGATTTCACTTTTTTTCTAGGCAAGCACAACATTGTTTTTCTCCTTTAGTTAATTTTTTTTTATAAGTGAGATGTGTGTGGCACACTTTGGCTACATGCTCATGTTTTTAAAACTATTCCTAGGTATTCGCATATTGTACATTGTTGTAGTATAAGTTTTGGGGCACTCGATTTTGTGTCATTTGACACATCTCGTACGCCTTGTGAATCTTGTGGATTTCTTGCAAACTCTCGGCTGCAATGTTCTATTGGTTATATGAAATCGAACATACATCTCAGCAAATATTTCTCGTGTAAGCTATGTTTCTTAGTTGTTTTATAGCCATGGCTAGATCATGTGATCCTTGTCTTGGTAAATAGTTAAGTGGGACTAGAAGTTGAGCTTGGACACATGAGTGTCATAAGATGATTTTATAGGTAGTCCTTAGGTGAAAAAGGCACAATCTACTTGTAGTAGGTGTAATTGATCATGTTGTTGCGGTTGAAGCGGGCCAATCGTTTTCACATGAATCGCATTACAGCCAAGGACTTGATTAGGGTTCTCAAGTACGCGAAAAAATGTAAAGGCTAGTTGTGAGGACATGAGTGCCAAGGCGTGCTAGGGGAATGCTAAGATGTAGCGAGATAGTGCGAAGGCATGTAAAACATGATAAGATGTGCCAAGTGATAAGGCATGCCAAGACGTGGCAAGGGTGTGTCAATGCGTGCTAGGCACTCTGGCATCGAGGCAACAAAAGGGAGAAACAAGTTGGAAACCACAAAGGGAAAATGAACACACAAGATGGGTTAATAAGTCATAAATTTACACTTTTTCTAAGAGGGGCGTGCTAGGCACACCAACACTAGGCGCCCTACTAGGTGCCAGGTACAAAGTCTTGGCATTCCTATGCCAAGTAAAGTCTTAGTGCATTCTATGAGCCAAGTCTTCCTTTGTTGCTTCTTGTCCTACTTTCCAAGAAATTGAGTCTCAAAATAAATTTAATATAAAACCATGCCAAATCATACCAAGGCATCTAAACGTTTTCCATACACTTCTAATAATTTCCAAGCGCTAACATGTGTCAGGGGAGTGTTATGCATGCTATGAAGTGGAATGGCATGTTGAAGAGTGCTAAGGTGTGTGCTAGAGAGTGCTAATGCATGTCGAGGAGTGTTAAGGATTACCTGGGAAAAAAAATGAAGGGAGCACTAGGGTCAGAAATTCATGGAAATTTAATGAATATGAGGAACATGTACTAGGGACTACACGTGATGGGTGCTAGCTACTGTCACCACAGGAGGAATGAAGAGGTATGCTAAGCATTGGTGAGGCAGCTGTAAATAAGTGCCAAAGTGCTTTTGCTAGGAGATTTTCGGGTGTGGTGCTAATTATATGTGCCAAATAGTGCCAAGATATACCGATACATGCCAAGTACTTAGGATGGGGCAGTGGTTCCGTAAGGTATGTCAATGATGTGTCACAGAAGTGTCAAGGAAAACAAAATGAAGAACCAAGCTAAAATGTAAGTAAATGAACACATAAGAGGGTAAATAAGTCAGAAACTTATCTTTTCAAAAATGGGTTTCTAATCACACTAATAACAGGGTCCTGTAACACATGTCAAGTGACATGTATGTCAATGCATTCAACCAAGGTGTTCTAGGCATACAAGGGACCACATGCATGCCAACACATGCTACGAGAGTTCCATGCTGAAGAAGCGCATGCCACCATGTGCTTAAAGGCTTTAAGACAAGATGTTCTAGAGTACAAATATGTTCCAAGACATGTGAGGTGCTAAGAAATGTTAGTGTGCGATAAAGCATTAATTTAAGGTGTGTCTTAGATTTTTGAGGAGTAAGTTAGGTATTTCTCATTAATAAAATTGTCGTAGCTTGATTATGTATTAAATAATATATTTTCCATACACACTACCTGGAAATTTATCTTAAAAGGGAATTTGATAGATAATAAACTTATTAGTATATGAATCATGTCGTTGACTCATAAGAAAACTCTATTTGACTAGTGATTACTTGAGGGGACATGCTACACACTAATTACTTCTTAAAAAATTGATTGATTCTAACCACTATGGCCTGGAAATATCATAAAAAAATACTCCATAATAATGGCGTCTTTAAATCGTTACCTTTTGATATATATTAACGAGCATATAGCGTCATCAAAAACTTATTGGAATGATCAATGGTACAAATATTTTTTTCAATTGCCACTAAAGTAACAAAAAAGAGTACAGAGGGCTATTAAAATTTCGTCAATGAGAAGTGTCACCAAAGAGAGAATTAGTGATGGGCCTTTAACGACCTCACCAAAATTGTCATTGAAAATGGCTTTTGGTGACGAACCTTAAAGGACCATCACTATATACACTTACAGTGACGCTTTTTTAAGGACCGTCACCATATGTGACATTGGTGACGGACCTTAAAGGTTCGTCACAAGCATGACCCTCACCAATGTCTTTTTTTCTTGTAGTCATCCCAACATCCGCCCCACCGCAAGTGAATATTGAAAGCCTGGTTGCCGCACTCAAGGCTTCCAGATCCGAAATATAGATGATGAGGGAAAAATTTGAACAACAAAATTGCCTTCATTGCGAGGGACTACAGTTGTAACATCGAGACTCCCCCGAGAGGTGTGCGCAACGGGCCGCTCAAGCGAATCAGGGCGCACTCCGGCAGTATTTTGGCGATATACGAGTAAGGGCTCGGTTATTGAGGCAGCCATGGGGACTTTAGACATGTGCAAGCGGATCAACTTGTCAAAAATATTACTTAGGAGCTGCGCGCCAAAGAGCAGGAGTTTGATGATCTACGAGGAATCCTTGCCACATGTTCATTCATACCCGCTGCATGGCCCGCCTTCAAACTAGTCGGCCGCGGCTACAAGATGAGGTCGAGAAGCTGCGCGAAAAGAAGCGAGATTGTCACTAATCACATGAAGGCATATAGGCGAATACGAGGAAATGAATTTCTCTCGGGACACTAGATGCTACAATGAAGGAACCTCAATCATACCTTGCATATGTCACCTTAGTCGTAGAAGGGCCGACTTTGAGAAGTTAGAAGAGGCCGTGTGCAGTGCGGCGACAATCCGGTAGTGTGGGCATCTTGCAGTGCCCTTTGTTGTTTCTATTGAAGAGCTCCATAACAAGATGAATAACCTAGTGTGGGTTGTGACTTGGGGACGAGTCACAAGATTAGTGTTGGGGGCTTTCGTTGGAGCGGGGTCCCTAAGTCCAAGCTTTTGTGAAGACAATTTTGATATATTTTTGTAAATATTTTGTAAGTTTAGTCATGCGTAGCACAATTCAAGGGGATTTGGAGCGGGTCAAATCCCCTCATAAGTTGTAATGGGTAAAAAGGATAGAACAAGGGGGCACAAACCATGGTTTGCGGACCTTAGATGACGAAAGGCTAAAAGTATAAATAGTGGGGAGTTTAGATCGAGTCGTATAATCTGTAGTTTTTGGAGAAGAGATGAATGATTGGTGATAGATCCGGTTTGTGTTTTTGTGTATTTTTGCAGATGTTTTCTAGGGCAAAAGGCTCTCGGTGGCTATGTGCGTGGAGACTTTAGTCTGTTGTGTGCGCGGACTCGCTGCACTGTGTGCACGAGGTGAATTGACGGGCTTTAGTAGTGGAAGATACTGAAGCTGTTTGTGAACAAAGAACCATCATTGTTGATATCCGAAAATCCAAAATGCATTTGTTGTTTATGTTATGATCATATCGCATATTATTTTTGCTTCCGTATTGTCATATGTCTGTGATTAGATCACATGAACGGGCCCTTTTTGGTTTTATATGAATGGTTATTGAATGGATCTAGTGCTATTGGGTTAAGAGATAATACGTGTATTATAGACTACTATGATTTTAGCTAGTGCATAGATATCTACGCATAAATGACCCTAAATTTGTCTGTTCAGGGGTTTCTCGTTAGGGCTTTTTAGCCAAGGTCCTTATGCTGATATTTTTAGATCTAAGGCCACCCACATCATTTAAATATCTCTCAAGGGTGTGGAAACCTAGTTCCAACACCCCCCTACTTTGCTTTGAAGTGAGACTTCTTGACTTGGAAAAATGAGGTCAATCATCGAAAGGAGCCAGTAGTAAGAGGGTTTTTGTTCGCTATGTACCTCACAACTCTGAACTCAGGTCAAGGTATCTCTTATGCCAATACCACTTCTCACTTGAGTCAAATTTTACAAAGTGAATGATAGCGACGTTATGATTATACAAAGAGCAAAACCTTCTTTAGCCAATTAATAAATCTCAAACAAAAATGGTTCGATGGTGGAGTACATTGAGGACTTCCAAAAAATTGAATATAGGGTAAGTGATATTCCAGGAGAACATAAGATTAGGCATGTCTTCAAAGGGACTTTAAAGGATAAAATCCAAGATGAGGTTTGCTTTGTGAACCTAATTCATTGGAGGAAAGGAATTCGAGTTGCAAGAAAAATCTGAAAAGCAAAAATTATGGTGAGAGCAAGGAAGCCTACCACTCACAACTACTAAAGATGGAGAAGTGTTGATACCCTAGCCCTTCCACAACCCTACAAGGTTGTACACCACAATGTATTTGGAAGAAAAATAGAAAAAGGGGCTTTGTTATATTTTTGATAGCAAAATACACTAAAGGTCATACAGTATGTTGAGAAGAAATTATTTTACATAGATTGTGAAGAGGAGGAAGGAAAGGAACAATAAACTTCAAAAGAAGAGGATATATGCCAGGAACCAACCTTATAATAAATAAGAAATGTAATTTGACCATATATTGTAATGCATTAAGGCAGAACTACCAATCATAAAATTTGAATATAGATGGACATACTCAAGAGAAGAAAAGGTAATAGTGTTGATTGATTCCAGGTAGTACCCATAATTTTATTCATTTTAAAGATAACCAAAGAACTGAATTGCTTCCTATATGTCTAGCACTCAAAAGTGTCAGCACTATGGTTGTAATATGGATTAACTATTAGTCTGCTTTGGAAAGTTCCATAATATCAAGCTAACCATGGGGGAATATGTGCCATTGCTCCAATGTCTATTGCTGTTCCAATGGGTGGTAGTTGATTTTGAAATATCTTTAGGAGAGTCTAAATAGTTACGAGTCTTTGGGTGCGATAGCTTTTAATTTTCTAAGAACTTTTCTTGAAAAATGTGAAGGAAAGGTTAAAGTTGAATTAAGGGTTATCTTAGGGGAAAACCAGTAGAAATATAATCAACTCTAATGTCATTACAAATCTTTCTGTAAAGAAATAAAAAACTGAGGCTTAATTGAACAATTTTGGTCTCACTACTAATTTCAAACATCAAAATCATCTATTTCTATAGATCTCCAAAAAATTCTTGGACAATCATTCCAAGGTATTTTGAGACTCCCAAATACTCCCACCTATTCATGATCATGGCAGTCATGTTATTCATTGTGATTCCAAGAATTTTTCCTCCAAACATCGAGCCTTACAGCAAATATCCCTATGCCCAAAAGAGTGAAATTGAACATATGATTGCATAAATGCTAGAGGTCGATGATAATTCAACCCTAGTCAAAGTTATTTCTCTGCTCTGAGTGGTATTGGTGCACAATAAGGATGGATCATGGTGCATGTGTCTAAATTATATGAGCTCAACGAAGATCATTATTAAATATACATTTCCCATTCTGTGTCACTTGATGAATTATTGGATGAATTGCATGGGAGAAAATTTACTTCACTCAAGTTGGATCTCCATTCGGGATATCATCAAATTAGAATGAAGACTGGAGAAATTCTGGAAAAACGACATATTTATAACTCATGAGGGTCATTATGGATTTATGGTCATGCCTTTTGGCCTTACCAATGCACCTTTTACATTTCAAGGGGTTGATGATTTTCCATTTTCAAATCCTTCCTTATAAAATTTGTGTTGGTATTTTTCGATGATATACTAATCTATAGCAAGTTCTCTAGAAAATCATATCAACATGTTGATCGTGGTGCTAAAAAATATTGAGAGGAGAAACAATTATATGCAAAAACCTCCAAATGTTGCTTTAGAGTCCACAGAGGTGGAATATTTGGGTCGATATTGTATTCTCATGAGGGTGTTAAGGTAGACCCTAAAAAAATTAAAAAGATTAAGAGAATGGAAAATCTTTGCCAGACTCATAAAGTATCATGCCCGAGATTTATTGAGTTAAAAGGGTATTATAGAAACTTTTTTAATCATTATGGGAGATTAACAGAGTACCTCTAACAAGGATTACATTGAAGAAAGATGCATTTTCTTCCAGGACCCGTGAAGAAACTAAGTCCTTTGAAGATCTTAAGGAGGTAATGTGCCAACCATCGATCTTAGCTACATGCCGACCCTTGCAAAAACCTTTTATTGTGGAATGTGATGCCTCAAGAAAATGGAATTGGTGTTGTTTTAATGCAAGAAGGAAGACCCATTTCTTCCGAAGAAAGTCATCCAATCAAAGCGCGAAAGTATTTACATAAAACTATTTTTGAGAAGGAATGTTGGAAATACTACAGGTTACACTAAAGAAATTGCGGCCTTACCTAATGGGAAGACACTCAAAGTAAAAATAGTACTTGTACAGTAGTCTTAAATAATTTTTTGAAACAAAGACTACCTTCGAGAAGAGCAACAAAAACGCTCACAAAGTTGTTGGTGTTATTATTTGAAATCATCTACAAAAAAGGGAAGTTAAATGTTGTTGCAAATTCACTCTCAGAAAGGATGAGTATGTGGAAGCATTTCTTTCATTTCTATTATGCAACAGCAGATTGGGATGCTACACAAGCAGGGCGAAGAATGGAAGAATGATGAAGAAATGTGGACACTCTTTTCGAAAATTTGCGACGAAGATCCCAGAGTACACTCCGGGACACATATTTAGCTAGAAAAATGATTCATTCCCATGGTACAAATATCAAAAGCTTATACTATAATAATTCCTAGCTAAAAAAAATATTCTTTGGAATTGCACACCTATCCCTTAGGAGGACACTGCGGAATTTTGCATGCAAACTTACCACGTGTACAGTCAAGAAATATTTTTTTGGGATGGCCTTAAATCTAATATTCCAAAAGTTTGAGGCAAGAATGTTAGGTCTTCCAACAAAATAAAAGTTGAGACAATTAATACACTCAAGCTGCTACAACCTTTATCCATTCTGTAATCTCAACATTGGGAGGAGGTTTCAATGGATTTTTTATCATAGAGTTTACCCACGTCCGATAGGAAAGAGTGTCATCATGGTGGTAATTGATAGACTTTGCCAAGTATGCACACTTTTGTGCATTATCTCATCCATTTAAATCAATACGAGCTTTCTCGCATTTAAGGAAACAATTCAAAAACTACATGGAAACCCAAAATATTATTATAAGCGACGTGAGATCCCATTTTCAATGGAAACTTTTGGATGGAATTATTTTCTTGTATGAGCATTGCACAAATAGTCATCGTAGCTCTTCTTATCATCCTCAATCTAATGGGAACCTGAGATAGTGGAACAAATGTTTGGAAGGATATCTTCGTTTCTTTGCGTATACGATAAACAAACACAATGTGGTCAAGTGTAGTTACCTCTACGGATGAATGGTGGTCATAACACTTCTTTTTCCACATTGCATCCAAAAATCACCCCATTTATGGCACTTTATCGATATCATCACTATCCATCACATCATCTTTAAGAGAAAATTATAATGTTCAAGGAATAAAGATCACATCAAGCATCAACAATAACTTCTCCAACTCTTAAAGGATAACACTCTACTTTGGGCACTAAATAAAATGTAACAATAGGCGAGATCAACAACAGCACGATGAAAGAAGTTTTGATGTAGACGATCAAGTTTTTTGTGGCTACAACCATACAAACATGAAGATGTCCCTCAAACGAGGCTAAGAAAAAATAATATTATTACCAAAGTACTAGATTCATCAAGGTGACTTGCAAAATATTAGTACTATGGCATACGAAAATTGGAGACTTCTTTGCATCTTCCCTAGAGTGCACCTAGTTTTCCATAAGTTTCATGCTTAAAGAAGGTTATAGGTGACAAGCTCCTAGTTCAAACAATATTTCCAGAACTTGAAGAGGGAAGGAAAAATAATATTGGAACATCGGACGTGTACTCATGGAAACGAGAACTCAACGACTATGAATCGATTAATTCTCAAAGAGGTATCTCATCTAGTGGGAAATCTTACTCATCGAAGATTCCACATGGGAGGATGGAAATTTTTATACGAGAAGTCGATCCAAAACTACTAAGACATTGAGGACAACACTTTGAAGTGAGGGGCATAGTTAGGTCCCTATAATACTGAGTGCTAGCGCTTATTGTTATTGTTAGTGCTGCCACCTTATTTTTATTATTGGTGCACTATTAGTGTCATAATTTACACTTCTTCCATCAGTTGCAGTCGAAATCACTCTTTTCATATTCATTTTAGGGGTCCTACTCAAGAAATTTTTTATCATTCCATTAGGTCATGTAAAAAATTCAGTATTCATTGATAGTGGCCCTAGTCATAAGACACTAGCCTTCCTTCAAAATGTTCACATTTGTTGACCCACCTTCATGTCTTGCTAAGCATAAAACAATCTTAAAAATGCTCATTTCACTACTGTCATTATTTCTGTCACTCAACCATGGAGTCAGAGTTATCCAAGGTCCCATTAGGTCAACTAGGTTTCATTTTTTCATGGTCCAATAAAAATCCATTCCATTGCATATGTCGACAAGTAAAGGGTGATCAGATAACATCTCTTCACCATGTGAAGATGATTTGTAAAAGAGAAAATGTTTATTTCATCATGTAATTTTTGATTTCAAATGTGAGTTTCGATCTCAAGATATGTCATTTTTATTCATGTACTTTATGTCAATTCAAATGTAATAAGTGCTCGATCTCCCAAAAGCTTCCAACCTCGAGTTCCCACGTGCCAAAAAAGCACGAAGTCAAAGTGAAAGATTTTTTTGAGTTCATCGATTGATCAAATGTCAAAGGGAGTTGTCTTTTCCCACGAGGTGCCCAAATCATCATTTTTCCACAAGCACTAAACTCATAATTTCCTCTCCCACTGCAGGCTAGGGGGTTTTCTGTAGGAATCGGAGAGCAATGCTGGAGAAGAGGGAGAGCATAAGATGGGTCATATCGGTAAGTATGAGGTCATTTCAGCTCCATAAACATCATGTCATCACATCATTTTTTCAAGAAGTCACTCCAAGAGTCAAATCATTTTGCCATTCTCACGGGCCAATTTTGTTTCAAAGTAACATGCTATGACAGAAAAACTAGATGCATTTGATAAAGATGAAGAGGATGTCAATAAGCAGTCAATAAAGAAACACCTCACTTCAATTTTTACACCGATGCTCATGGTTTAGGGAGAAAATGTCAAAAATACGATTGCTACAACGAGTTTGTTTCACTTCTCGAGCGACCTTGAGGAAAATAAATATTTCTCCTATATGGAGTGTCTAAATGACTTGCTTACTATGAGTGCAAATGATAACTATATAGAGATAAATGAGTCATCTTGAGCTCAATTTGGAGTTGAGGAAGGCCTCCCAAAAAGTTGCTCTGAAACATCACACTATCACTTTTTGCACCCGTCTGATGCACTTTCCTTGACCCGATCTTGGGAGAATCAATTTTTGATCGGATCAAATCAAGTCCATTCTATAAAATAAAGGCATATTCGGAGAGAAGTATACGGGATATTCTTTCCAACGAGTTATCCTGAGCCCAATTTGGACACCGGGAAGGCTCTTCAAAAGTGGTACACAAAAATGCATTGCGTCAAATCCTTAAGCGAGGGCGCAAATGCTTAAGAGAGGGTGCAAATTCTTAAGAGGTGAAAATGCTTTTATAGCCAATGAAAATGCTTTGCGAGTGCTACACAAGAGTGACTGTGAAGTCCCTCATGAAATGCATTCGAAGTGGAAAAACATCATTCCCGAAAGCTTCATCAACCTACTCATCGACCCTCCAGCAAAATGAGCAAGAGCTAATGCCATTAAATATCATCTTCATCATGTTCCATGTGTTTGGTGTTGTGAAATTTATGTTAGGAACTTTGGTGTTTGAAATTGTTTAAAAACCCTAATATTCCCATTGAATTATTTAATTTACTAATTTTCACTCCTTTACACCTTTATACCCTTCCTACAATCACAAATACCCATTCACGAACTCTGTTTTACAAAATTCCCATTCCCCAACCCTTTTTCCCAAAACCCCTAAATCCTAGGTGCTACATTTACCTAGGTTCCCAATCCCCAAAATTCACATCCCAAATCCCATCATTCTCACCACTCCCTTATACCCTCCCCCATTTAATACATCCCATAGCACCATCTCCTTCATTTTCCCTTTTCCCATTCCTCATTCCTAAAACCATATGTCATCATCACACTTCCCTAGGGTTTCTGGCTTTTAAAACATCATTGTAGAAGAGAACAGTCATACACGGTGAGGGAGAAGAAAAAGAAAACAAAAGGCTAGAAGGCCACATAGAGGGGTAGAATACTCAAAAGTCAGAGCCAACAAGTACTAGAGAATTTTTTGGCATCTCCTATAGGTAGTGACATGTTTCAAACATGTGGGGTTTTAGCTTTGATTTCCGTGAATTGGTCCGGAACTACAAACCCTGAATCAAATAGAAAGAGAAGGGTAAGTTGGATTTGATCATTGATGAATCCATGATAGCATGTTTCATATTGTATCAGGTCTCCATGAAGCAGTACGGGAAAGCGTTTTGAAGAAATTTGAAGGAAAATTTGAAGAAAATTTGAAAAAACTCTTCGAAAAGCACATTTTCTTTCAAAATATCATGTTTAGCCACCTTATAGACATATTTTGGATAAAAGAAATGATTTTTTGGAAAAGTACAAGGTGGTTTTTGTTCCTAAGATATCAAAAGTACAAAAACATATCTCATGTCTTTATATGCAGGTGGCTACGAAATAGAGATCCATTCACATCTTCACAACCTGTTTTTATGCCCCTAGTGCAAAATCTTGTTTAAGACACCTTTTTTCGCAGATGATTGTGGCCAAAACAAAAATGAATTTTGAGAAAATGGAGGAGGTAAGTTTATTCACAACATTCAAAATAAAAATATATATCTCATTTTTTTCAAAAAACACGTATGGTTGAGTGAGATATTGTCTCCATCTTGAAGGCCAATTCTTTTTCAAGAAAATTTAGAATGCTACTATTGCCTTTCGAGCTGCTAGTTTGCGCAATGCCCTAGGCGCTACACAAATGTTTGAGGCACTTTTTTTAGGGAAAGAAGACCACAAATTGGATTCCTAAGGACAAATCATTCCAGAAAACCATGTTTCTAACCTTGATTTTGCATATTTGACGGTGAGAAAAGGTCAAAAAACTACCTAAAAATCACATTTTATGCCCATAGTTTTGACCTAGCGCAACGCATCAAATAGCAGTCTTTGGGAGGAGGCATGACATTTGAGGGTAAAATCAGATTAATTTTGGAAAATCAGGAATATATGGAACGCTATACTTGAAGGGCTTTCCAACGTGCTATATTGGGCCCAGATTTGGGACACTAGGAAGGCACCCAAAATTAGATTTGCAACATGAGAGGGTGCAAAATGACCATTTGTTGATATTTTTCAATTTTCTCAATTTTTTCCCGATTTGACCATGGTCAATGAGATTTTTACCAATGTAAATCATGAATGTAAAATTAATTATGATGTGAATAAGTTACATAGGGTACATTCATTAGGTAAAAGTTATCATTAAGTCAAATGAATCACGCTTTGAATGAATTTAGGGAGGAGTCACTCTGGACCTCACTACACTCTAGGTATCGATTCGGATTATGGAGGATCAACTCCTCAACTTAGGGACTTTCGACCCCCGAGGATGGGAGAGGTTGTTTGAGGCCTATATCATGCATTCTTTTTCCCATTTTTCAAAACTTGGAATCGAGTGTGGATGTTATCTTATTGATCAAGGAACTATTGTACTCAGTTTTGGCTAGTTAATAAGAGAAGAGTTGTAGCTATTTTTTTGGGATACATATGGTATGTCGCTTATAATTGTTTTTCCTTCGGTATCATATGTTATAATTTTTTTGTATTCATTTTCATTACATCTCTACTGTATGATCTCTTTCAAGTTGATAGGAAAACACACATGCTTGATGATGCTCTATGTTTGGGAAAGTTATCATAATTTGTTAATTTTCCTCTATTTAGGAATACATCCCCCCATGCTCTTCCTAGCTTCTCATAAATCTTAAAACCATCTCATCGACAATCATATTTAAAGTGGTAAGCCTTATGCCTACCTTTCCCATTGAATCCACTGCAGAACCTATCTCGTTTTTCCCCTAACCTAGCTCCCTTAACTAATATCTTCATCCGGTGAAACCCCAACCCAATCATATCAAAACAAACCATAAACTCATATCTAGCTCGAAAACCACTCATTTTCTAAGCCCTCTTAGGCTGTGACCTTGTGGATAGATTCCTCTTCAGAGTTTGGTATGGCTAGCTGCATGTCAAAAAAGTTTTGATGCTGTGGTTACCTCTCATTGGTATTTCTTCTTCGGCCTTGGGAATTTTGGTGGAGTGATAACATTCTTCAGCACCGTTTGTTAGGGATCGAAAAGACAAATATTCTCACGGGAAAGAACGACAAAAGATAAGATTTTGATTTATTTGATGGTGAAAAACGATCATGTACAAGAAAGTTATACATCATTCACCTTACGACTCCGAGTCGAACAGCAATCCCAAGATTCATAATTCTCATATGGTGACTCCACTCTTCAAGAAATGGTAGTCTTTGCAATATATTCTTAGTGAACTCATCGTTGTCGAAAATGGATTTTATTGCTTTCGAAGGTATGCTCTCATGAATCAAGCTTCATATTCTGGTTTTCCGAACCTTATTCCTCGTATATATTGGCAATCGAAATCTGTCAAAAGCTTTCAGGGTCAAGACGGTGAAGATGCCGAGCTTTTTCATTTTGGTCACATTTCATTTTCGTATTCATGAGAATAAAGATTGAGGTTTCACGAAGATTGTTCTGATGAAGATGTTTATGGATACCTTGGAGTGAAAAAGCAAGATCATGGTATGAAAGAGATTCTACCATATGCGTCAGTTTTATATTCTCTAAGGACTTTCATTCGGTTTCTCTTTTCAACATTATCAGCTATAATTCTTCCTTGTCAATGATTGATAGTTGTTGTGAGATCCTTGATAATTTCATTTTTGTTTCTTGAAAAATTTGTATGGGGATGAAGAGTATCTCAGATGATGAGATCATACAATCCCTTCATGATTTTTTCTCCCAACAAGATCAACAATTTTCCTTCTTGGATGAAGAGCATCCTTTGAGCCTTTGCATGAGAGAACCTTTTTTTCATCACCAAAAAAGAATCGCGTAGGCTCCCTCCTTGGATGAGAGCAGAGACTAGGACCAAGAAAGAGAAGTGCCAATTCCCCCGATCACGCAAAAATAAAAATCGCCAAATCAATGTAAATTTCTCTTTAAAACTCGGCTTTTCTCCTTTTGTACGAAGAAATGAAATAGACACGACTCGTAAAAATCATATTACGACCCAAGCGAATGTAGATTTGCATCTCTTATATGTGTTCTACAAAGTTAAGAATGACAAGAGTGAAGCGATATTCAATTATTGAAAATTATGCTTTTGGGTCTAAAGTCCGATATTCTTGAGACTAATGAAGCCATACATGAGTATTTTTGTGAGTAAACCAATTTGTGATGATGATTTTTACTACAAGGGAGATCAACTAACGTATATTGTTTACTTTTCATGAAGAAGATAGGGTTGTCATGTTTACCAATCTTGAATAATGTTTTATAGTTCGAATGATGATTAGAACATGAATTTGAGGAGTATGAGCCTAAGAGACAATGTACAGTAGTGATAGAGTCATAGTTTCACGTCGCTTCCAGGATTATTGCAGCCAACACTTGGATAGAAAAAATTCATGTCCCTATGCTCTCCTATGGATCAACAACCAAGTCTTCTTTCGGATCAAAATGAAAGATGTGCTTGTGTTTTTGTATGAATCTCCAAGACAAGGTAACATTCATATTTTTGAAGATCCTTTATACTAATTTGCTAAATAGTTTTCAAGAAAGATGTATTTTCTTTGTGGTATTCATGGACAAAAGCACATGTTCATAGACACTTGAGTGGCTCATAGTTTTTGTTTTTATCAGCTTTGCTCGAGATAAAAGATGAGAGCATAATCTCAATAAGTAGCCATCTGCTGGATTGGTCACATTAGAAGGATCAATTCACATGATTGTACATATGTATCAACGAGCAGGTGGGTCTCATCATGATTTGAAGCCCTCAAGTCTCGGTGATATGTTGCCATCGATAAGTTTAGAACTTTTTTTATTTTTAGTCAATATTTAGGTCATGCATTTTAGTTTGAGTTTTTTACCGTATTGGCCCAATGGTTAAGCACTTGGTATATGATGTTCTTCGACACTTCCAAGGAGTTGCAATCCCATATAAGGCGGATATTAGTATCAAAATTTGCATTACTGCATATAAGTGATCAAAATCACTCTTTTCATATTCATTTTAGTCCCACATTTCCAAGAAATTTTTTATCATTCCATTAGGTCATGTAAATTGATTCACTAATGGTAGCCCTAGTCGTTAAAAATCTCTCTCTCCCTCAAAATTTCACATTTGCGTGTACCCACCTTCATGTCTTGTTGAGCATAAAACAATCTTAAAATGTCTCATTTCACTATTTCATTATTCGGTCAAAGTCAACCATGGAGTCGAGGTTCTCCAAGGTCCCATTAGGTCAACTAGGTTTCATTTTTCATGAATCTAATAAAACTCCATTCCATTGCATAAGGCCATCGAGTAAATGGTGATCAAATAACATCTCTTCACCATGTGAAGATGATTTGTAAAGAGAAATGCTTATTTCATCATGTAATTTTGATTTCTAAATGTGAGTTTCATTCCAAGATGTAATTTTATTTTTTATTCATGTAATTTTATGTCAATTCAAAATGGAATAAGTACTCAAGTATCCCAAAAGTCTTCCAACTCTGATTCCCACATGCCAAAAAATCTACATGTCAAAGTGAAAGATTTTTTTTAGTTCATCAATTGATCAAATGTTAAAGGAAGTTGTCTTTCCCTGAGGGATGACCCATGCAATCATCATTTTCCACAAGCACTAAACCCTAATTTACTCTCCCATTAAGCTAGGGTTTGTTATAAAATCCAAAGACAATGCTGAGAAGAGGGAGGCATAAGGTAGGTCATGTTAGGTAAGCACGAGGTCATTTCAGTTCATAAACATCGTGTCTCCCATCATTTTTCAAGAAGTCACTCCAAGAGTCAAATCATTTGCCATTCATAGGGCCAATTTTGTTTTAAAGTATGTTATATGACCAAAAAGAGATAGAATTTGATAAAATTAAGAGATTTTTTTGTCAATAATAGGTCAAAAAAAGAAACACCCTCCTTCATTTTTTTACATTTGAGTATCATGGTTGGGGAGAAATGTCAAAAATACCGATTGCTACGAAGGGATTGTTGCACATTGCTGGAAACAACCTTGGGAAAATAAATATTTCTCCTATATGAGTACGTCTAAATGACTTTCTTGAAGATTTAAATGATAACTATACGAATAGTAGATTTCTAATGAGCTATCTTGAGCTCAATTTGGAGTTGAGGAAGGCCTCCAAAAGTTGCACGCTAAAGAAATGACACTACTACATTTTGCTATGAACCCTCATTACTCGCACTCTTTTGACCGGTCTTGGGAGAATCAATTTTTGACGGTCAAATAGTGTCCATTCTACAAAATAAAGGCATATTTGGAAAAGTGAGGCAGGATACTTTTTCTAATGAGTTCATCCCTCAAGATCCCTATTTAACACAGGGATAGACCTTGCAAAGAGGTGGTCTTCAAAAAAATGCGTTGCACAAATCTTCAGCTGAGGGTGCAAATGTTGTAAGAGAGGGCTGCAAATAGCTTCTGTCGAGGGCACAAATTCTTTGAGAGCCATACATAAATTACTAGGAAGCCCTAGAAGCCCATCTTGGACGCCAATTTTTCCGAAATTTTCAGAATTTTTACACTGCTGTTGTCGAGCAGGCGCCCTCAGGCGCTAGGAAATATGTTTGGAGGAGCACTTTTTGAGGGGAAGAAGAGTACCATATTGGATTCCTAAGGACAAATTAATTCACAAAAAACCATGTTTCCAGCCTATTATGTGCACGAGTTTATAGGTCAAAAAGAGTCAAAAAAACTACCCTAAAAATCACATTTACTACCCTCATGTTTATTTTAGGCATTACACAAATAGTGAGTCTTGGGAGAATGCCTATTTGAGGGGTCAAAGTCGAGCTGTCATTGTAGAGCTGAAGGCTGATGCTGAAAACTAGACTTGAAGAGATTTCCAATGAGCTATCTTGGGCCCAATTTTAACACCGTGAAGGCACCCAAAAGCCAGGCCGCAACATTGAGGGTGCAAAATGACATTACTGCATAATATTTTCAATTTTCTTAATTTTTCTCAGTTTGACCATGAGAGTCGATGAGATTTTCACCAATGTAAATCATGAATTTAAAATTAATTATGATGTGGATAAATTACCTATGGGTAGATTCATTAGGTAAAATTTATCATTAAATCAAATGAATAAGTTTGAGATGAATTTAGTGAGGAGTCATACTTGGATCTCCCTACACTCGTAGGTATCGGTTCGGATTATTGTGGATCTGACTACCTCAATTTAGGGATTCGACCCATGAGAGTTGGGAGAGTGTTGTTTGAGGCCTATATCATGTAATTTTTTGACTCATTTTCAAAGGTTGGAATCAGGTTTGAATCATTATCTTCATTGATCTAGGGAAGCTATTGTGCACCTGAGTTTAGACGAGTTAATCGAGAAGAGTTGCAACTATTTTTTGGGATACATGTGGTACATGTATGTTTATCATTGTTTTTTCCTCGGCTTTCATATGTTAGAATTTTTGTATTCATGTTAATTACATATCATATTGTATGATCTCTTCCAAGTTGATATGCAGAAGAACACATGCTTGCTCTTGCTCTATTTTGGGGAAAGTGATCATAATTCTGTCCATTTGTCACTCTATTTGGGAAGAATACACATCCCCTTGCGTCTTCTAGCTTCTCATCGATATTAAAACCATCTCATCACTAATCATATTTAAAGTGGTAAGCCTTATGCCTACCTTGCCCCATTGAATCCTACAAACCTCTCGACATTTTCCCCGACTCTAGCTCCCTTGACCCTAATATATTCATCCAGTTGAAACCCCAAACCGCAATCAAATCAAAACAAAATCCCGACTCACTTATCTGTAGCCTAAAAACCTCATTTCTCCAACCCTCCATGTTGCAGACCTTGTGGAGAGAACCCTCTTCGGTTTGGTAGGGCTAGCTACCAAGCCAAAAGTTTGGTTTGTGGTTACCTATGTTAGGGATTCTCTTCTTGACCTTGGGAATGCAGTGCAGGTGTAACAGAGTGACCACGTAGTCCCCATATTTTTTATTTTTGTGCCCTGCATAAAGCCTAACATGTTGCTATTGTTTTGCCCTTACATTATTATTGTTATGTAGGCTACTGATTATGTTATTGTTACCCTTGGACTCTCTGATATATAGAAAGTAGGTTTTTTTCATTTGGATCATCCAATAATTGTTGATTTATGTATTGTAAAGGAGTGTTTCTCCCCTCGAAGTGGAGTAATTTGTAAGTTGTTGACCTACATATTTCTTCTATTTTGTGAGCTAGTGCATCAGCGAGTTTTGAAGGTTATTATCAATACGTAGGGGATTTAGTAGAATGAACCAAAGCTTGGAGATTCACCCATATCCTCTAGTTTCCTTTTCCCCTTGTCTCACCTCTAAAATCCTTTCAAAGACGCATTTCCATACCTAATTTTGAATTTGGAATGGGCATGTTCTCATTGGAAATAGCCAGAGATTTTTCCTAAGACATGGTACCACTGTGGAATTACGCAATAAGAGTATAAAAAAGGGAATGCTTTTAATCAATATGAGTTTTTCCATATCTCCCTTCTCACGAGAGATCTAGACTAATACCTTAAGGAAGTCCCTCAATAATGTCCATTTCGATGCAATTTCCTTGCCACTTACTCAAAAATAAAAGTTGATAGCTACCATGTTGATTTTAGGAACATGCCTAACTTATCTCAATTCACCCTAAAATCATCCTCCTTTTAGATATTTGTTAAGGAAAAATAACCCCACACATGTATTTTAGTGTTTTCTCCATTTTAAAGGGGGGACAAAGACGTGGATACCAATTGAAAATGGTAAAGGTGAAGCTTCTATCATACTCTAAAGAACCCCATTGTAAACAATTTCACATCCCCTTTGAATAATTACCCAACACACAACGAAAATATGTGAGCTAGGTTTGAGATACTCATTACAAATTCAAACTCAATAAACTTTAAAGCCATCTTATTCATACAAATACATGCAATTGAACAATTCAGACATAAACTAAACATGTATAAATTCATTTAAATAGGAATATACTTGAAAATTGATTAGTTCGTGAGGGTATGAAAATGGCGTTAATGCTAGGGTTTTGTTTGGATCGACGCTACTTTCAACAAAAATGCAAGTTTCCGACCGCACACGTTACGACCCCTACTGTCTTCCCCTTGACTGGAAAATGCATCGTAGATGGTAACGATTTACGGGGTTCTCAAGGCACACGAAAATAGGCCCAGAGGCTGCGCTTGCGCGAGTTCGGCTCGGGGCTCCCTTCTCCTTGCCCTCTTCGCGAGAGGCCCTTCGGCATGGAGAGGTCGGGAATTAAAAGCAATAAACTACCCTTGCACCGCTTACTCCCCGCTGCTATATTGACAGTTCGGAGTCTGCGTCGGGACGGGAGGTGATCCCCTCCCACTCGGTTTTTATGCGAGAGAAATTGAGGTCGTCGGCTCCAGCGAGAACACGCCTAAGGGCGTCGTGCGAAGCTCCCGTTCGCAAAGTGGTCCCCCTCGCTCTTTTCGAAATCCAAATCTTTGCTGCTACTCGGAAAAACACTTCGGATATGAGTGCGAATCTCAAGCTAAATGCGGAGCGTCGGTCAGGATTCCCCCTGGGTCCACTGCAGAGACTTCTTTACCAAGCGTAAACAACTTGAGGACCTTCTAAACAATAGGGGGAAAAGGAGGTCTTACAAACAAAAGATAGCATGAATGTTATTTTTAGGCTTCCATATCTCTTTTTCAAGTCCATGAATTACTCTTGCATAGTTTTATTTGATCATTCAAAGGTATGCATTTAGTACGATGTCAGTCGAAGACGCGATTTTGAAAACTTGAATGATGCTTAAGCATGAGAACGATGAGAGTGAGTGAGTCAATTTGAATTGAAATGGGAAGAGTGTGTATGGGAAAGGGACAAAGATTTAAGTTTCCACGAGGGTCTCTTACATTCCTTCATGATGGTTATTCATGAAAAGTGTAACCCAAACCCCAAGCCTTCATAACTATGGGAGGTGCACTTCCACCTAACCACCATATGCATTCAACAATTTTCCTCTAAGTCAAAAATGGTGGTTGAGATTTAATAAAAAAGGTAGGAGTTCTAACACATAATATTATTTTCTCCTCCTTGGTCCCTCTTTCCTCTTCCCCTCGAGTGGACTCATAACTCCTTTTCACATTCTCCACATCCATCTTAGGCCTTTACATTAATTTTTCGAAATATATACATATTTTTAGAGAATACCATGGAAGGTCTACCACATGGTATATACTAAGTATAATACTCAAAATTAAATGTCTAAACATTCACTAGTCGTATCCTTAGCCTTAAGCTCACATTAGTAATCCATACAACATATTTACACCATCTACACATGGGGTCATCTCTATTTAATCGCATATGGGTTTGAATCCCATCACTATATATGCTTTATTACAAGTTATATATAATCCAATCTAATATATCCAATGGGTCAAAATTTGGGTATTACAAACACTTAATTTGTCAAATTTAGTGTTAAAGATGAAAAGTGCTAAAACTCTCAAGCCCATGGTGGGGAGTGGTTTATACCTTAGTAATGGATGTAATGATAACCCCTCCATCGCCTATAGGTGATTTTCAATGTAAATTTTTGCATGAAATTGACATATCAATGCCTCTTTTTAAATACTACAAGATATTCATTAGAGCTAGGACTAGGGTTAGCCTCCACCCACACCTTGATCTCTTTTCTCCTTATGTGTGTGTGTGTGTGTTAAAGTGAGAATAAATTATTCACCAATGGAATGCAAATTACATTTTATAGGGTGCATTTTGCACTCCTCTAAAATAAAGTCATGAAAAAAGGACTCTAGTAACTAATCAACGTTGCTTCTGCAAACGAGCTCATGCAAAAACTATCAACAATAATAGTTTCATTAATCCAAACCAGTTAATACATGCGGTTTTCACATACAAATATTACAAAATAGAGCCCACATACTACATCCCCAGATGATTTCCGTGGAAAACAAATACACAATAATCTCAAATATATACGAATACAACCCAACAATAGAATCCATCTCCAAAATTGGAACTAGTACACTAGTGTTGACGAGGATGTATGACCTTGTGCGCTTAGTATGGATTCTCCCTATTGAAAGGCCCTCAATTAGAACTTACATTATTTGTATAGGAATCCATATATTTTACAACCCAAACTAATTCCTTTTATAAAGTGTTGTTTGGATTTCCTTTGATTTCAACCCAATCCATAATTTATGTTTTTTTTCTGCGATGCAATAAAATGAAATGTGACCCAATCTAACACATAGAAGGTAGAATGAATTATTCCTAGGATAACTAACAAGATAGATGAGCTAAACATAGAAAGACCATATATGTTATTTCTTATACCTTTAGTTAAAAGGTTATTTTAAGCTAAAATAAAATAAATAATATAAGTAACCATTAGTATTATAAAAAGAAATTTGGTAATTTACAACTAATTATAATACCATGTTGAAGGCTATAAACAAGCAATTTGTGAGATAAATAAATAAATGACTTACAAGTGAGAAATCTTGCACTATAAACAAAAAGAAAATGATTTATCATTATAAAATTAAATAAATAACTAGAAAAAAATTCCACAAACCACACATTTTTTAACGTTTCATGAGTTTGTCTCCAGCTTAGTCGATAGTGGTTTCCTCTCATTTATTAACTCTTTTCAGTAGGAAAATATATAGGATTCACAAGAAAAAAAAGTCCTTTTATAATTCAAATTCATCTCCTTCACCAAAAAAGTTAGAGTATAGGGGAAATAAATATGAAATTGGGATACTTGGGTGACTATTCATTTCCCCTCCTTAGTGTATTAAAATAGTTGTCTCGTATCACTTCATCTTCTTTTTCCTTCAAGAGATTTTTATTACCTTTGACATACTGTTGGTTGGATAGCCGATTTTGTGTGATTTTGGACTTTTCTCTATAAGATTACCTCTCATATGACTTAATGAAGCTTCTTGTCTTTTCCCTCTCTCCATTTTTCAGAAAAATTCCACACCCATGCCTCAAAAGGTAAGAAAGTTGTTTCCTCGAGAGAAAAGGTATACAACTAACATAGTAGCTTTTATACACAATGTGATACTTTGGCTTATTATTTTTTCATGATTATTCACTTAATAAATTGTAGGTATTAATTAATGTTGTAAGCACTTATAGGAGACTCGGCAAACCTTTGGATAACTAATTCAATAATTTGAGAGAGAGTCTCCTATACCTTTTGCTAGCCATAGGGAAATACAACCATCCAACTCTTTTGGATACGTGGCTTTAGGAAATATGTTAGGTCCCCTATAATATTAGTGTAGCCCCCATATTGTTATTATTGTGCTCCCATAGTAAACTCACTATCGTTATTGTCGTTCTCTTACATTATCATTGTTAGTGTAGTCCTTAATTATATTGCAACACCTTAAACTCCTATACATACCAAGGAGGTATTGTCACATTGAATCATCCAAGAATTGTTCATTTATGTGATGTAAAAAGGAGGTTTCCCTCTCAAAGAGCTTATTTTCAAGTCGAGTGATCTATATTTTCTTCTATTTTGTGATCCAGGTTACATAACAAAAAGAATTCATTCGTGGATTCAAAATAAGGGAGGTGGTAGTTCTTTGCCATCATTTCCATGTGTGACCATATTTTCACGGAAAGATATTGACCTCTGAGAAATTCCTTGAAGATCCCATGAGATCTATGCTTCATTATTTGAATTCATAATACATTTATGATAGAATCTATGTATGAATAGTGGAAATTCAAGGAGCAATTTCATCATGTGAAACCTACAAAAACTTTCACCCCATCAAATTGTAGTTCAACTTGTCGATACTCTAGTCCCCAAACTTGGATACATTTCTTGACTCTTGCAATATCTAGCACTAATGTCTCGTAAATGTTGTAGAATTCGATCTAAACGAAGTTCGATTCACTCCACACTTTGAAGGCATATTCAATGAATTGAGGAATTTGATATTCAACTCTATACTTTTTCCATTGGTCTTTCTTCTCTTCTTGCTATATTTTCTACTTTTTCACTTTGCTTTATCCTCTATGTTTCCAACATCTTTCCACATGTGATTGATAGTATCTCCTTGTGGTCTCTTGGTATGACAATCATCTATGAATTATTTTCAACTAGTGTTTCTTAAGGGCTTCTCTTCCTATTCCTACATCTCTTAGAGGCCATACATAATTTCCTATAAAAAAAGTTAGCAAAGGAAAAACAAAATATATGAAAAACTTAAAAGATTAAATAGAATTAAAACCAACAATTTTCCCTTAGATCATTTAGAAGTGGACAAATTTGTGGGTTTTATAGAATATTGAAACCTATTTGAGTTTGTGTTGAATTAACTAAGATTCATATCTTTAGTCTTGAACATGGACTTCCAACATAGGTTCGAACTTGGCGATCGAGGTTTGCATGCAAGGTCACATTCCCTAGAATGTTTGAATTGAAGCGATTAGAGGTATATTTCTTTGAGAGATACTTAAAATGGATAAATTTCTAGATCATGTTGATTACCCATAAACCAAAATTTGTGGCATGTGCGATTACAACTCATACTCCAAGAATAATCTTGCCACTCAAGTTTTAAGAGTGACGATTTAAGTGTATGGAGTCAATAGATCACATTTAAAGGCATATGTTCATGTATAAATCACTTCCATAATTTAGTGGTTTAAATCTTGAGGGGCTTATAGTCTACTTTTGAAAGTATGTCATAAAGTCACCTTTTTTTTATGTATTGAGGGAAAATTTTCAAGAACACATGTTTCCTCATAAGAGGTCATAAGTTCAAATCTAGAGTGGGTGAGATTATTTACACCTTCGGATACTTTAGTAGTGAAATCTTTGTGTGGAGGGGAATCCTTATCCCACAAAACAAGGGGAGTCTTGTCCACCAATTTGGTGTATGGCTTAACCATGATTTTAAAATTGGATTATTATTGTTATTATTAATTGATAGAGTAAAGCCCTAATAAAATTTGACTTCATCGAAGCTAAGAGGCCTTATAAGAAATGAAAACATGAAAATGGAAAATGTAGGGAAAGAGAGGTCCCAAAAATTTCAGCGCTCATTACATATATCGATTATTCTTAATGGAATCCTTGTTCTCCGACTCTCTCTCTCTTTTTCATATTTTTTGTGGTGTATTTAGTTCATGTATTTTCATCAATGTTATTGTGACTAGTTTCCCTGGTAGATTGGAATGTTTTCTCTCCTCCTCTCTTAGTATTCAAGCCTTTTGGATCTTATTCCCAAATATACGGATCATTTATATATACCAATTTGACTTCATTAAATTTCCGCTAGTGTGAGCATGTTTAAATGATAGGAGAATAACTTATTAATTAAAGTTGATGGGAGAAATCATGACCCTTTAACATTGTTATACGTAAGGACATGCATGATTTGAAGATTAGGCCTAATCGAGCAACAAGAGTGTGATTTCACTTGGTGCAAGTATGATTTGGAAGTCAAAAGTGATTTCAAAAATTAGGGCTTTGTGACAATAAGTTCGTGAATGAAGAGTCAATTGGGTTAAGATGAAGTGGTTGGGAGGAATGTTGTTATTTTCTCTTCCTCAGTTCAAATATTGTAATGAGTATATATTGTTGTAATGGATTTGAGCCTTATAATTGTTGACTAGCCTTGTGCCCTAGAGATTTCAGGGTTTACCCTGGCTACCATCTAAAAGAACTAACAATTGGGTCTAGCTCGGGGAAGTGAGATAAGGAGCAATATATTCCCCACCCAAGATCAATTCTTGCAAGTAACATGTTGAGATCTTTTGTAATATTCCCAATTAGCGAGCAGTTAATTGGCAATATTAATTTTTTTGTACGAAATTTGCCTTTCTAATATTTAGTCGGGGAAATAAAAGGGGGTGATGGGACCCTAACCCACACTTAGGGGAGAAAATAACTCCCTAAAGTCACTTGAGACAAATTCATATTGCGGCATGGGGCCAGGGGGAGCCAATTGATCGGCGCAGGGGGAGAGGGACAACGTGGAGGCGACGTGCGACAGAGACGGTACGGTGGCAGCATGGGCCGGGACAATGCAGTTGGTAGGGGACATCATGGCACAAGGAGGGACACATCACAGTTGAGTGGGTCCCAAGGGAGAGCTAGGATCTCAAGCATAAAAGGAAGGGAGGCTAACCATTCATTCATTCTATTATGCATCTTCGATTTTATGTCTTTCGGACATTGAGCATGCTTACGTTGTTTAGCGAAGTACTGCAAGTGTTGTTCATCATGCTGGGTGTCTCAGGGTGAGGATATCCACCATTATTTTCAGAGTAGAGTACGCGTGCTCGACCAGGACACGCGATCAGCAAAGACGTACGATCACACTCATAGGTTACGCTAGGGTGTTGGGAGAAAGCGACACCCGGAGGAGAAGGGGAGATCGATGTTTCGACCGCGTGAGTATTGTGAAGAGATAAACCCTTCACAAATCATATTTTCGCGATAGGAGGAGGCCAACATTTTGCATTTTATCGATTTCGTGGGCCAGCGTACTCACCAGAGTGTGTGATTTTCCAAGGGAGGTCAAATTTTGGGGTCGGCTATTCTGAGATTCCTTCTGGGTTTTTCTAGGGTTAATGGAGGAGAGCTCATATCCAAAGTTTCATATTTTTTTTAGAGCAAAAGAGGAACAACCCTAAATAGCGTACTTCATTCCGGATATAGAAAGCAAGTTTCGGCGACGCATAGCAATAACATCGAGGGAGTTACTTGGGTCCTAGAGAGAGCAGCCATTCACTATGAGATTACGAGAGTATTTTTCGCAACTTAGCCTTGCAGCAACCAAGGTGCCATAATTATGATCACCTTTGATTATAATAAAATAGCTCAACGTTTCTCCATGTTTGTAGTGTTTTTTCATGATGTTTCTCTATATTTTTTGTAGTTATTGTTTATGTTGCTTTATATTGTTGTTTATTTTCTATTCGGAATATTACACTCTTAATGAGAGTATGGTTGTATTGGGTCTTGAGCACGAAGAATTTGGTTTACCTAGTGTACCCTCCTTGGGTGAGGAAGGTAGCTTTATGGGGTTTCCCTAAGACATGTATTTCATGTAAAAAAAATTGTGATGGAAGAAATCGATTGCAATCAAACTTCTTTGAAAGGTTTTACACGTGTGAGTAAGATCCTTACAAGAAAGTAAGTAGACAAAGAAATAAATACCAACTCACCAAATCAAGTAGAAATTACAACACTTTAGTGGCTTCGGGGCCCTAATTTAGAGTTTGACCCAATTTGGGCAAGTGATTTCTTGAAGGCGGCTATGAGACAAGCTCCATACAAGGATAATAAAATAAAACAAGGCTAGGAGAGTTTGTACAAACTATAGCAATATGGATAGGAATGATAATGTCTAATCTAGAAAAAAAGGGCAGGGTGATAATGTGTAGGTGCTAAAGGAAACTTGATTTGGAAATTAGGGTTTATTGAGAAATCAAAACTCGTGAAAGTTATGACTTAGTTACTTTTGAAATAAGGAAGAATAATTCAAAGTCACTAAATAGACACTTACGAAAAAAAACTCACTAACATGAAAAAAGAGGCAGAATTCAAAAAAATGTGTGAGGGGTTAGGTTTTGAATTCATGGTTGATTCCAAAATGGGTACCCCCTCACATTACGGTTAGTGTAAAGGAGGTCCTTGATTTGACCATCAATGTTGATTACCAAATTTAGATGGGCTAAAGTTTAAGATGATAGAGATAAAACAAACCAAAAAAAGAAGAATAAAATGCTTGAAACACTAAAAAAAGTTGAAGGAAAAACCTAATTGGAAAATCAACCTCGTTTCCAAGTACAAAATATGATATAGCAACCAAAGTACAAAGGATGCATGATTTAAAGATCAGGGAAAATTGAGAATTTTTTTTGTAGGGAATGTTATGAGAATTTGAACAATGAAAAGAAGATTAGAAAAAGGAAACCCAATAAAAGGAAGAAATCAATGTTGAAAAAGGAAGACACCTCAAGAAGATAACGAAATAAAAACAAGCAAGTGAACCTTAAAGGCCTATTTAATTTAACCATATAACACAACCTCACAGTATGAAACCAAAGCCAATGTATAAAAATGAAGAAGTGTATCCAAATAATTAAAAAGTTAAGAGCGGGGCCCCAATTTTTTTTCTCAAAAACTTGGGGGTTGTTGTGGGCAAACAAAAAAATACTAAAAAAACAAATGAGAAATTGCATATAAATGAGAATATAGTCCTATCTCTGGCTTCCTCAACAAACATAACATCTCCAACCAGAACTTAAGCGCTATTTTTAAAAAAGGCTCTATATTAATCTTTAGTTCCTTGAAAACATGTGAAAAAATAAATTATGTTAAAAGAAGTATATATCATTTTTAATTCGTGAACTAAAACCATAGATTAAATACTTTTCACTTGAACTCAATTAAGCTTTCAATTTCTCACAAGTAAGAAATCGGAAATTCAAACTTGATTAATATTTCTATCCAAAGCACATTTAAGAAGAAAAAAATAATATCATAAACTCAACAAAATTTCTAGATCGAAACCCTCAAAACCCATTTTAAACCTTACACAAGAATGGTTGCATGGCAACTAGTCAATGTCTTGAGCGTGAGTTCGAGCAGTGAATCCAGAAATTGACTTCATGGAGAGACAGAGCTAACCTATTTTTTCTATTTCCATTTATCTTGGGAGAGTTTGACAATGTTATATATTTTGGATATTCTGAAATTGAAAGCCAGTTGGTCAGTTTGGTCCTAATGCCCGGGGTTGAAGTGAGACATACACTTTCTGTTTTCCCTTTGTCGCATAGCTGACAGAGAATTGGATTTTCCTCTTTTCGAGAAGCAGTTAGAAAGCGAGATCGAGATACAGTAACTGTTGGAAATGGATACACTCTATTTCCTAAAATCATCGAGCTGTCTCATACTTCAACTCGCCCAAGGCTATATGTAGTCTAAATACCATTGCATAAGACATAACAGATAGTGAGTTTCTATGGCTTTTGTACCTTGAAAAAGTGTAACTCTGGAAGAAGACTAAACTAGATCATATTGGCATGCTCTATCAATAGAGGGAATTGAGGAATAGACAGTGTGAAAATGACATATAGAAACATATGCTACAGTTTACTAGTTAGTGGTTGCACTATGTCATTGACAATTAGAAAGGCATGTTGGTGTATGAAGAAGAAAGAAGGAATAGACAATGTGAAGTGGACATACAGAAACAAATGGTACAGTTTACTAGTTAGTGGTGGCACTATGTCATTGGCAATTAGAAAGGCTTATTGGTGTATAGAGAAAAAAGAATGGAAAGTAGATTTTTCCCCTTTCAAGGACCTCAAATCTAGTGTGGTCCATCATTAAGTATGCCTGAATTGTATTGACAATCTTGGAAATGTAGTGGGATTTCTCTATCACAATTAACCTTATGAACACGCCCACAAATGCCACTTATTAATGATTAGAGCAAACAAAATTTGCCTAAAACCTTTTCCAAACATTATTCTGTGCATGCAAATTAAAATTAAAAATAACATAAATCATGTGTGAAATCATTTACACAATAAAATTCACCTCCATACATCAGAGCATTGGAAGAGACGGTTAGGAAGTAAAGTTGGATATTTCATTGCAATAATTATATAAAGATCACTTAAATTTTCAGATTTTGAATTTGCAAATTGTAATTTGAACAACTGAAAATGGCCTTATCATTATAAGATCTATAGAAATACCCAACTTCAATACCTGTCTGACGTGACGGTAATCAATTTCTTGGGGATATGCACTAGCACCAGCAATGATAATCTTGGGGCTTAAAAAGGGTGGTCTTCTTCTCCAGCATCTCATAATCAATGAATCCTAGCATTGAAGTTAATGTTTGCCTTTTTGTACCAACATTGAAGTCATCTAATGAAATATGTCACCAAAAGATATAACCTGGACATCTCAGAAAAAAAATCCCATATGTACAATATGTTTGGAAGAACAGAATTTTGGAAAAGAGTTGATTGCTATAAACAACCATCTAAAGGATGGATATCTGTCTAATGAAATCCATAAGAACCTAGTATGTTTTTCTTCCAAATTCCAATTATATGGCCAAAACCTTAATGTAATTCCTCAGCACAAATACTCTGTACCCAAATATTTTTTGAAGACCGTCATTGGGAGGAAGGTATACAAAACCATCTTCAAAATGTTCCTATATGTCAGCATTCTGAAAATGGGATACATATTGCTATTAAGGCAACGATTACAAATACTTAAAATATGTCTTTACAAGGCGAATCAATTCCACTGACCACAAATCTTTTCGGAATAAGTAATGCAAAGTGTTCAAGCTCTAACAGAAATTTGTGTCCTTTTGGAAAATGTTCCTATGTGTCAGGATTCCGACAATGGGATGCATAGTGCTATTGAAGGCAATGATTACAAATACTTAAAATATGTCTTTACAAGGCGAATCAATTCCTGGAAGCCAGAAATAGTTTCGGAATAAGTAATGGAGGGGAGTGTGTGATTTTTCCAAGGAGGTCAAATTATGGGGTCAGCCATTCCGAGATTCCTTCCTGGGTTTTTCTGGGTTAATGGAGGAGAGCTCATATCCAAAGTTTCATATTTTTCTGAGCAAGGGAACAACCCTAAATAGCAGCTTCATTCCAGATATAGAAAGCAATTTCGGCAGCAGCAACAACAACATCAGGGAGTTACTCAGTCCTAGAGAGAGCAGCCATTCACTATGAGATTCTGAGAGTATTTTCAGCTTGCCTTGAGCAAGCCAAGGTGCCATAATTATGATCACCTTTGATTATAATAAAATGGCTTAGTGTTTCTCCATGTTTGTAGTGTTTTTCATGATGTTTCTCTATTTTTTGTAGTTATTGTTTATGTTGCTTTATGTTGTTGTTTATTTTCTATTCGGAATATTACACTCTTAATGAGAGTATGGTTGTATTGGTCTTGAGCCCTGAAGAATTTGGTTTACCCTAAGTACCCTCCTTGGACTGAGGGAAGGTGCTTTATGGGTTTCCCTAAGACATGTATTTCATGTAAAAAAAATTGTGATGGAAGAAATCAATTGCAATCAAACTTATTTGAAAGGTTTTACACGTGTGAGTAAGATCCTTACAATAAAGTAAGTAGACCAAGAAATAAATACCAATCACTAAATCAAGTAGAAATTACAACACTTTAGTGGCTTCAGGACCTAATTTAGAGTTTCAGCCCAATTTGGGCAAGTGATTTCTTGAAGGCAGCTATGAGACAAGCTCCATACAAGGATAATAAAATAAAACAAGGCAGAGAGTTTGTACAAATGATACAATATGGATAGGAATGATAATGTCTAATCTAGAAAAAAGGGCAAGGTGACAATGTGTAGGTGCAAAGGAAACTTGATTTGGAAATTAGGGTTTTTTGAGAAATCAAAACCCGTGAAGGTTATGACTTAGTTACTTTTGAAAGAAGGAAGAATAATTCAAAGTCACTAAATAGACACTTACAAAAAAACTCACTAACATGAAAAAAGGCATAATTCAAAAAATGTATGAGGGGTTAGGTTTTGAATTCATGGCTGATTCCAAAATGGGTACCCCCTCACATTACAGTTAGTGTAAGAGGTCCTTGATTTGACCATCAATGTTGATTACCAAATTTATATGGCTAAAGTTTAAGATGATAGAGATAAAACAAACCAAAAAAGAAGAATAAAATACTTGAAACATTAAAAAAGTTGAAGGAAAACCTAATTGGAAAATCAACCTCGTTTCCAAGTACAAAATATGATATAGCAACCAAAGTACAAAGGATGCATGATTTAAAGATTAGGGAAAATTGAGATTTTTTTTTGTAGAGAATGATATGAGAATTTGAACAATGAAAAGAAGATTAGAAAAAGGAAATTCAATAAAGGGAAGAAATCAATGTTGAAAAAGAAAGACACCTCAAGAAGATAACGAAATTAAACAAGAAAGTGAACCTTAAAGGCCTATTTAACTAAACCATATAACAAAACCCTACCGTATGAAACCAAAGCCAATGTATAAAAATGAAGAAGTGTATCCAAATAATTAAAAGTTAAGGCAGGGCCCCAATTTTTTTCTCAAAACTTGGGGGTTGTTGTGGGCAAAAAAAAATACTAAAAACAAATGAGAAATTGCATATAAAAGAGAATATAGTCCTATCTCTGACTTCCTCAACAAACATAACATCTCCAACCAGAACTTAACCTATTTTTAATAAAGGCTCTATATTAATCTTTAGTTCCTTGAAAACATGTGAAAAATAAATTATATTAAAAGAAGTAGATATCATTTTTAATTCGTGAACTAAAACCATAGATTAAATACTTTTCACTTGAACTCAATTAAGCTTTCAATTTCTCACAAGTAAGAAATCCCCCCGAAATTCAAACTTGATTAATATTTCTATCGAAAGCACATTTAGGAAGAAAAAATAATATCATAAACTCAACAAAAT